>JAPZDV010000011.1:4673408-4724900 GCA_029814665.1 Acanthurus lineatus | reverse complement strand
ACACACACACACACACACACACACACACACACACACACACACACACACACAAACACACACACACACACACACACACATATATATATATATATATATTTAAGATAGTGGCTCTATTGAATGAGAAGCTAGATAACAGTAGACAAAATTTATGACTTTACCAAGATGAAACACTAACTAAAAATGAACAAACTAAAAATTAGTGTTTCTTTGTTGAATATTTTCTTGGGTTCTTTTTCTTATATTATCCCAGTGTCATGGGCCTGTCTGAGTCCTGTCTCATTTTATTGTTTTCTGGGTTTTTGTTGTGTGTTTACACTATGTTCCCCTCCTCCCCAGCCTGTTTCTTTCCTTAATCACTTTCCCTCCACACCTGCCCCGCATCGATCTCGTTAGCCCTGCCTTGTTGCTAGTTTTATCCCCAGCCAATCAGCTCCTCTCCTGTTTCATCATCTCATCCCTCTCACCTAAGCTTCCCTGCCCGCATCTTATTCCCTCGTCAGTTCAGTTTGTATTTAAGTACAGTTTTCACTCTTTGTTTGGTCTTCTGCTCTATCTCTTTATATCTGCTGTGTCTCTGTTTATTTGCAGTAAATAAGCCAACTGGGTCCATCTGCTCTCTTTTTGTGACACCAACATTTTTCAAACAATGCTAAAAACTCAAAGTTATACATCATTTTACATTTTCATTTTGTCACCTATTACTAACTACCTCAGTAGCATCTGTTGGTGAATGAGGAAAGAAGTTGGCAAACTTGACCAAAAGCAAATTAAACTTTAAAACATTACATTTTCTTCAAACATGTCTGCCTGAATCAGTCAGACAAACTTTTAATGGTAGCTTTTATGCAATTTAGCAAATCCCCCAATCCCAAGACATCATCAAACTACATGTTTTTTTGTTGTCATGGTTTGGATTTAGGAACCCTCAGCAGCAATTTTGCCACAATTTGAACTTGTACTTTTGAGAATTGCCCAAGCACCATCAGACCTAAGTATTTCCCTTGATGCTGATCCCATGATAATAGCAAAACTATAGCTGTGCCGACATATTTCCACAGACACACATGCACGAGAGAGTTTCACTCTGTCTGAGTCACCAGCTCTGCTACAACACAGTTACCACACAGAAACTTCTACATTTCAAGAGGCTGTGAGTGACTGTCAAAGCTTCAGCAGACTCTCTTGTGTTTCCAGCATAGACACAGAGTCTGACAGCAGCTGCTCACGGCTGATTAGCTCCCACTAGCAGGTCTATATGGCTGCTTCTGCTCCACTGAGGGACGGTCAGTCAACTCCGGTCCATTTCTCCTTGACTCTTGCATCACACACCTGTAGCCACAAGGCCACGCCCCCGTGCAGGGTTTGTCCTTTGTAGTTCTCAGCTGCATCTTTTTTAAAATATGCTGGGAGGGAGGGGTCTGGCAGAATTAGGGGGTGAACTTATATTTAAATCCTCCCTTCCTGTTTATAAGAGCCAACTGGAACAGATATACGATCTCATTCAGCAGCTGCACACACACATACTGTACAGATTATACAACACTTCTTTTTTCCTCCCTCTTCTATCTCTTTTTCATTCTATCTATCTTGTTTCTTGTTTTCATCTAGTCAGTCTCTTCTAGATTGACTTCCTTCTGTTGCCCTCTACTCTAAAGTTTTCTCATTTAGTTTACATTCTTTGTTTCTCCACTTGTTCTCCTCCACACTCTCTGAGGCACATAACATAAATAAAGCTCTTGCGTTCTTGACATGTAACACAGCAGTCATTGTCATTGCTGTCATTTCCTCCTTGTTTTGTCTTTACTTTCCTCTGTTTTTAGCCTCTAATATGTTAAGCTGGACACAGAGTTTGAAAAGCAGTGTCAGTATCATCATTTAAAATGACCTCTGAAAATTCTTAAACTGTTATATGAAGATCATGTAATATCCTCCATTGCAATGATTTTGTCCACTTTAAACTGCAGTTTCATATGCTTTGTTTCAATAATTGTTGTGTTAAGTCCAAATCAATAGATATTGCAGTATTTATTATGTCTAGGATTAAAAAAAATCAATCCTCAAACCTCCTTTTTATTATTTTGGTCCCTTCAGAATTATAGCCTCTTTTATTTATTTATTTTTCATACCCATCAAACATGTTATTAGACATTGTTTTTTGGTTGCATTAATGCTCAGAATAGTTCTCTCCACAAAAGCTGATGTATTTATTTCTTTGTCAGCGCACTTGCTAGAAATACACAGATACTAAGGCAAGAAATATCTATAATAAAAATGGTAGATGGAGTAGTGCTATAACACTGTCAGATCTATTTTGTAAAACAATTCATGTTTTTTTCTTGGGTTTGACCTTTTTTCATACATCTTATATCTGCATATCTCTGTGTTTTCTCTCCTGACAACTATATAAAAAATGAAACTTAATAAAAACTAATCTTCTAAGATTGTAGTATCTGTGCCTCATCCGTGATAAATTCTCCTGTTTTATTGTTGAATGCTGGTGCAAAATGGTCTGTCTGGAAGGTAGCAGGTCTTATTTGATTGTGTGGGGACTCACACCAAAACCTGACATTTACAGCTGCTGTTGCAGGAAGAAGAAATATGTCCTGCTATAAAAGTCAATCCCATCTTCGCTGGAGACATAATGTCACACAGGCTGTGTTTCCTTTTGTCCGCAAGAATCTTAAAACACCACAAATAAACAAGAATGTTAAATTGTTTTAAGGTGAATATTTAATCTGAAAAGGCCGTACCACTATCTGATCACTCTGCAGAGGGAGGAGATGTAAATCTTTTGATGAGCCAATGTAGAACAATAAAGTCCACAGCAGACATTCAGTCACCTGATGCACAGGTGTGTTTGTGTGTTTCTGTACCACATTAGGGAGGGAAAAAAAGAGAAGTCAAACTATGTGTTTGCTGTCACAGCAGCAGAGTATGAAATACAGCTCCTGGCTTCGGCCAAGCAGAGGCGGATAATGCATTTCTGAAGGCTGGCTCCCTCCTTGCAGCTGCATTAAGATTGATAAACAGTTTGCCTCCCATTTTACCTCTGCACCTTTTTATCACTTTGTTAATTACAGCATTGGGATCGTTTCACATTTGTTTTATTTAAAAGGATTCTGGCAGATTTATGACCAACCATCGCTGTTAAACTTTTGAAAAAAAACTTTTGTTTGGCTACATTAACGTGATCAGTTGCGCATTTCTCTTACTGCACAGGAGCTCAGATGAAGCTGATTTTTACATTTACATGGAGGAAATAATCCATCCACAGTGTTTGTTATTAGTGTTTGTTTTGCCCCTGCGGAGAGTTAGAGGGGAAAAAACAAGGGGGTTTAAACACAATCAAAGAAGACAAAAAAAAAAGAAAAATCAGATGAGGGGAAATGTTTGCTTACAGTATGCCGAGTGTGATTTCATTTATCACACACGGTGAGGACCACATGGTGGGTTGAAACATACGTGTCACCGCACTCGATAGATAAATCTAGGAGCAGCTTCCAGCAAGTGGACCTCCCTCAGAGACAAAAAAAAAAAGAAAAAGCTCAAAGCTCCTGTGCACCAGATAGCAAAGACAGATTTACATTTGGAAATTAAAACCATAATCAGATTGTCTCAGTGGGGTAAAATTGGGTTTCATCTGCTGGCTCTGGAGAGTCGCTATGATAAAACAAATTCTATGAGACGATAAAACGGCACAGTGGCTAGTGAGATTACATCCACATAACAGTATGTGGACGGCCCAGGTTAACTAATGTTTGTTTAACAGCACTTTAGTAAACAGAATAAAAAGACTGTTTGTTGTTTTTTTTTCCTTGTAACCCAGAGACCTGGAGGCTTATATCAGAAGTCCTGCAGCGTTCAATCATCCCTATCTTGATTTGACCGGCACTGAGGTTATCACTAGCAGCCTCTCAGTGTGTGTGTGTGTTTCATTATCTACTGAAGTAACATATGTGTCATTTCTTTCAAATATCTGATGGTGGAAGAAGACATATCAGTCCCTTCGGCTCAGATCGAACCATTTCTCTCCCTCTCAAATGAGAGCATGGAGATTTTGGGATAAACCTGCTTGTTTATCTTGCAGACACTGATAAATATTATAATCCAGCAGCTCTTTCGACTGTTTTTATGAAGTGGAGTTAAGGGTGTTGGGGTTCCGTGCTGAACTATGGCAGCTAATGTTCAGCCTCTGAAATCTATCTGCTTGTTAATTCTCTTGATACTCATGAAACTCCTCCGTGGCCCTGTGGGGCTATCGATTGTATCTGTTTCTCTTGTCAATGAAAAACACGATAAGACCAACAGCTGCTTAGTCAGCTCTTATACTGGGAAATTATCCTGAGGGTGAAGGAGAGCTAAGGATGAAGGACAGAGTAAGAAAGTGGAGACAGAGGAGGGAGATGATAAAAAATGAAATCAGGGGCTGTAGAACAAGAGGAAAGATGAGGATAAAGGAAAGAAGATAAGAGAAATTAAAAAAAAGAAGAATACAATCAGATAAAGAGGAATACAGAAGGGGAGGGAAGGGAGGAAGGAGAACTTCTGTGTGTATATCAATACACAAGATCTGCTACGTGACATTTAGAATATCCGATCTATTAAAGGCACACAGTGCACTAATAACTTCCTATCATACTTCCATGAAGTTGGCGGACTTGTCAGAAATAGACTGGAAAAAGAAGCTTCATCAATTTAACAACTTTAGTCCCTTATATAGGTCAAACTTTGAGAATTCTGGATTCTACATTTCCCACAATGCATCTCATTGGTGTCTTTCCTTCTTGTGGTTATGCAATATCCACAAAATGGTAAGAATAAGAAAACCTACTGACTTCTGACTTGATAGCTTTCGCACAATATTTGAAGGTGGTTGCTGCATGTAAGCAAGAGAGACATGCCTGATAAATGCACCAGCGCACTCTGTTTCAGGTATTTATATGTTTTTAGCAATTCAGTAATCATGATTGAATCCCTGTTTTTTGCAGATGATGTGGTACTATTTGCACCATCAACCCATGACCTCATCACTGGACAGTCGTGCAGCCAAGTATGATGCTGGATGAGGATCAGCACCTTAAAATCTGAGGCCTTGGTTCTCAGCAGTAAACCAATAGACTGTCAACTTTAAGTAGGAGATGGGGTTTTACCCCAAGCCAAGATGTTCAAGTATCCCCGGGGCTCGTTTATGAGTGAGAGGACTACAGAACAAGAGATTAGCCAGAAAATCAGAGCAGCAGGAGCAGTCTTGTGCTTGCTTTACCACAACATTGTGACAAAAACAGAGCTGAGCCAGGCAAAGCTCTCAATCTACTGGTCGATTTTTGTTTTTACTGGTTGGGTCATGACTGAAAGAACAAGATCACAGATACAAGTAGCTAAAATGGGTTTGCCAGGAGGGTGGCAGGGGTCTTCCTTAGAGACAGGGTGAGAAGTTCAGTTGAGCTGGTTGATGTGGCCAGGGAAAGGGAAGTTTGGGGTCCCCTGGAAAAAGGGAACAATGGTGGTGCTGACTAGTGGTTCAGACCACATCAAGGTCAACATATTCAACAGGTACATTTTCAGGATAGTAATAGTCAGGATGTTTTTGTGGCAACCAAACTATGTTATGATAAAACATGATCATTTCTTAACTCCAACCAAGTGTTTTTAAGCATGAAGCTATAAGCAAACCTTAACCTGAAGGTTTTTTATTTAAAAATATGATATTATTTGCCCTAAATAAGTGGGTTTTTTATTGGTGTCTGCACCTAAACAAGACCTTAACCACAAGAATAAAGTTTCAATGAAAAATAAAAACAAAGAAACGCAGAGTTTTACATATGTGACTAAAAGAAATGTAAAAAGCCAACATTAATTTCTAATGATTTGGTTGTTCAGTGTTACAATCAGTCATCAATAAATAAGTTGTGCTGTTTTTAAATGGTTATTTCATTCATATATAAAAATATCATAAACCTTTGGTTGCTCCTGGAAGTCTTGAGGTGGAAAATGTAACACAGAATACAGATCAGATTAAGATAAAAATTCTCACCTCCAAAGACAAGTCGTTCAAATGTCTCTGTTTCTTATCCAGTCTGCACCTTAACACAGTAACACACGTTCTTTCCTCTTTTTTCTCAATTTTTCAGTAATTCAACAGATGTTCAAGTGCTGATGGAGGAATTTATTTCACATACAGAGAATCTGTGTTATTAATGTTACCTATAATGTGTCCTGTGCATCTCAGTTCCTGGTTAAAAGTCTCTTACTGCCCTCTGTTGTTCATTTACATACTCCTGCTTCACACTGAGCATACCTAAGTGTACAGTATACTACCAGACTTTGAGTTTTTCCATTGTTTCTGCTCAGTTTAAGTAACACAACTGCATTGGGATTTGTCTTGTTTTAAGTGTTTTTTTGAAAATCACACTAGAGGGTCTCGCTCTACAATCAAAACTATCGTTCTCTGTAAATTTTTTTAACACCAGCTGTGTGCAACTCTCGTCCCCAACTGAGAAAGTTTTCAAGCCTGTTTAAGTCGGCTGCTGGTTTAATTTAAAATGGAGCTCCAAAGCAGAATACAGTCCTGGTTGGCCTAAATATCTTTTACAGAAAAGAATGATGCATGCAAGACAGTTTGATTTTTGGTAGAGAGATAACAGACCGACTGGGTTCTCTTTGACTTTTTTAAGTTTATGTGATAACAGCAGTGGTGTGTTGGTGTTTTTAATAATGTTTTGGTTGTATTTTAATTGTTTTTTCCTTATTAGAAAGTCTCCTTATGCCAAGAAAAAACAGTTCTGTTTACTTCTATTATACCAGCGCTGCATGGTGGCAGGGGCCAGCTGTGAAAGTTTTCAGCTTCATTTGAGTTCTACCGCTGATCTGATTTGAAATAGCGCTCCAAGGCAGAGATAACTCGTGGTTGGTCTGAGAATTAAAACATGCGCAAGTGATTCACAGAGGGGAGATATTGATTTCAAGTTTACGACTGTTAAGTTGCCTTTTTTTCTGACAGAATGATAAATCCCTTCTATCTCCTCTCCAAATTTTGAGTGCAGTAAGGTGATCTGTCTGAATTTGTGGTGAACAGGCCTGACAGCTGGTAAGCTAACCCTTATTTAACCTCACTGTACTTCTTTTACAGACCAAACTCCCGCTCTGCTGATACTTAAATCTCAGGGCTATGGACAGCCAAAGAGAAAAAATTAAAATACATCCGAATATTAGGCCTACGTCCAACTATGCAAATACTGAAATTGTTCCAAAATATACTCCTTCTGTTAATGTCTTTTTCAATATTTACTATTTTTTTTACCCACTTCTGTCTCTCTCTTTATTGTTTTAGGTTGGTCTCCAAATCTTCTCTCCGCCTAATGCAGGAAACTGTATGAAAGCATATACCTTGTCACTTATCAGCTTTAAAATTACGATTTTTGATAAACTGTTTCCCATTTAATTTCACTTCATGTATGACATCTGCTTTAAAAAGACTGTATTTGCATTGACAGCCAGCAAAATCACAAGTTACTACACAGAGCCATTAAACTGAATACCACTGTTAATGAAGCAACAACTACCTACCATGCAAATAACATACAACTATGATACTTCGACTTTACTAAAAGCATGACTAATCTATAACTTCATGCTAGCAAATGTCCAGCTATGGAAATTTTCAGCGTGTTGTGGCTAATTATTTTTTCTATGTGGCCCCGCAAATTCTGCTCTCATTGAACTTGTTTCCAACAAAAGCAACTGCCTGTTTTTAGCAAGCAAAGACTCAAACCTCCATTGTACACCTGCCCAGTGCTGCACAGCCAGTTAGCTACTAGTCGATGGAGAAAACTGAACACTTTGCTATCCCAAAGGCCAATACACAGCATGTTTCTCAGGAGCCAATGAAAAGAAAACCAGACTTATAGTAACAAGACTATAACTGAATCCTAATGTTGCTATGTGTTTGCTGGTTGTAGGTAGCAGCTTGCTAACACAATAGCTAAGAAACATTATAAGGTGATAATATACCAGAGCTGTGGAGTCAGAGTGCTTAGCTGAGTGCAAAGGGGAACACGGTGGATCAGGCTGCACAGATGGAATGGGAGGGCGCTGTGTCAAAGCCCCATAAAAAGGGTACTCAAGCTATGAACTGGAACAAATTGCAGGAACATCCTACAATATAACGCAGACCAATACAATAGACCCGAGATAAACAACCTTATAATACCTCAAATTGTTACTGGGCCTGTGTCAGAGAGATCATGATAGGACTTATAATTTCTGAGGCTGTAGCTTGCAGGGGGGTGGATGTTTTAAATTATTTTCTTTCAGAATCAAATTAAGTCACTCTGTGGTGTCCTTATACACCACCCACACACCCTCCTATGTCTTCTGTTTCCCTCTGTATCCCCTGCTCTCTCGCCTCCCTTTTCTATCACTTTCTTCCTTCTTTCTCATCTGAGGATCACTAGCACCCGGCGAGGTGACAGATTAGTAGGAGAGAGCCTCACTCACGCCTCCTTCTAATTGGAGTCTACTGAGCTGTTAGCACTGACTGCATTTATTTCGGAGAAGAGAAAAGAAGTGAAGTTCTGGTTAAAATTCTTTAATAAATCTAATGTCATCTTGACTGTCACTACCTCAGAGCTGAAAAGGTCAGCATATCAGAGGTGCAAATTGGACCAGTATGATTGACAGTATTCTGCTATTTTGATAGATATTATAATATTTGTTTTATTTATAAAAAATATCATGTTGTGCCAAAATAAAACTCAAAAATGCAGTCATGATTAGGTAAGTAAGTTGGTGTTTATCTCTTTGTTTAATGTTTCCATTAAGATGCTTTAATGCTATGTATTTTCCTACTTAAACTTATCCTTACTTAAGATATATTGTTGCCTGAACAGCTCTACACTGCTTATTTTTACATTCTACAGTGTTCTGTTTTTTTCTTTTAGATACAAATTATTATGCTTGTTTGTACCTGTTGATGTGTCCAACCCAACTCATATGTGTCTTACGACCTTGTGTTTCATTTAAACCATAATTATCACTGGTACATACTGTATTTCACAGCTCTGTAATGAACAGGTGACCTTTCCAGGGCGCAATCTGCTGCTGGCTTAATGTCAGCCGGGATCAACTTCAGCCTCTCACAACCCTACAAAGGATAAGAATATAGGAAAATAATATAATAGACAGTGGACGGACGGACGGACGGACGGACGGACAGACAGACAGATGGATGGATGGGTGGACCAATTGATTGATGGACTACTGTATAATTCTCCACAAGTCATGTTATTGTTATTGTTATGTTACTCCACAGTGCATTGCATTGTATTCTAAGGCACTCACATAGGTGTTAATTATATGGTTTCAACCTTCTTTAACCATTAGTTGAAAGTTAGAATAACTTTTAGCTTTTCCAAACTGCCCAACATGTTGTCACAATAAGGACATGCACATTTTACTAACCAGATTCTATGAAGCACATTTGGCATCATTAGCTGCACTGGGAGAACAATTCTCTACCAGAACAGTGCTGGAAAAGATGAGCAGCAAGACTCTGGCAAAGGAGCCGCACTCTTCTCCTTCCTCTGCCAGTGAGGAGATACACGGGGGTTACACACAAACACAGTCACACACACACACATTCCTCGCTATCTAGATGGAGGTAGAAATATATATCTTGAACTTACACACGCACACAAACACACGCGCACACGGGAAGTCTCAAAGGAGTGATGAAATAGATGAGAAGAGGATCCACAGTGAGCCTGGAGGACTGGATAAATATTGACCAGAATGAATGAGGTCTGTCACAGTACATAAAAGGGCGATACACTCACACACACACTCTCAACAACATCCGTGCCCTCGAAGAACCTCTCGGTCTGTAAACTATACCTGCACATTTTCACTGTTCAACTGTATTTTTTTTTTTAACAAAACCTGAAATCAATATTAATATTAATGGAAAATGTGAGATTGAGCTTCACTAGAAGCAGTATAAATAATGAAACTGGTGAGTGTGTTGCTGATATGTGTCATTGCCCGTGTGCCAATGCAAGAGCACTTGCAGTTGCACTTGCAATTGTTTCTTTTTTCGTGTACGTGGGATCCTACCTCCCAAAAAAAAAGGGTAAAACACTTAAAAAAAAAAGTTTTACACTTGCCTTAGGGGTAATTGCTTGTAATCATTCAAAGAGAAATTTTAATAACAGCACATGGAAGAGGAGTTTTTTCTAATAAATAATAACAGTGCCAGATCTGCTTCTGCTTTTTTCCTCTGTAAAAAGAACAATTGTATCTTTCTGCCAACCTACAGTACATCTGTTGTCCACTAGAAAGCCAAGAAATAATAGATAAAAAGGACGGCTGACAAAAAGCCACCCAGCTTGTAGAGGAATAGATAAATTTGTTCACTTATAAAAACTGCCATAGTCATTGGCAAGCATTAAATTAAAATCTAAGTCGAGAAAAACACACACTGAGACTCTTTTTCATTGTGTAACCTTGCTACACTCTTTTGAGAGTTTTCAAGTAACATTCCAAGCTTCCAAAGTCTTCTTTTGCTCTAGGAAGAAATCTATGTATCTACTTCTGCTTATTTTTAGATCGAAACAACGATGATGTAATTTAGAGTACATTAGTTGTTTCCAGTGTTGGTGACTAATGGTAGCAAAAATAGATGCACATATAGAATGTTTGTATGTCACATATCACAGTTCACATCAGGTCAAGCACTGTACATGAGATGTTATGCTCTGTGTGTTTGTTAGATGGAGCTCAGCCTTGAGAAGAAGATAAAATCAGCAGAGAGATGAAGTCAGATCTAACACAATGTTCATGTGCGATAAAAACTGAAATCCTCCTGTATTAGATGTGTGCTGTGGGTTGGTTGGGGAAGCTAAAATTGAGTCCAAGGTTGAGCGTTGGTCTAGGAGAAATACCAAGGCGAAGCCAGACTAAATGATGCAACTCTAAGAAAGAAGCCAGAAGCATTTTAGTTTCATATTTATCTGTCAAAATGAGGTAATCAAAATCAAGTATTCACAGGAAAATTACAACAGAGGTAATGGTCTATTAATGCTTGAAACTTTTTGACTTGATAGGGCACTAACAAGTTTTAAAGGAGTAATGTTTTTAAATTCTTTTACTACAGTTTATGTTTATATGTGAGCACACAGAATTAAATTTGGATACAAACAGTAACTAAAACATCTTAAACAATTTCTGTTTGTTATTGTGATTATTACTTAGAGCTTAGTTTATTACCTTCTTTGCTTATCTGGCAAATGGAATATTAAAATTGTTGAGGCTAATGGTGCTCTAATGGTGCTCTAACATGGCTAGTAGGCTAACAACAATAGGCTGCAAACTTGTAAATTATACAGTGTTTTAACAAACAAAAATCTCTCTGCCATGCTGCTTGTACTGTGTGGTTATAAAATAAGGTTGAACAAACAGTCGGCGAATGTCCTGACTGAGAGGTCAGTCCCTCTTTGAAACCAGTCGGACACACAAGAACTTCAGTCTAACAAAAAAACTAGGCCATGAATTAAAAATACGGTTTTCTTTTTTGTTGTTTTTGTTTTGTTTTTTTTCCCTTCTGGACTTATTTATAGAGTTTCACTTATGTTTAATACAAAAATAATTGCTGACAATCTGGGGAACACAGTAGTTCTCAGCCTGATCTTCACAATGCCTCATCAGTAGCCTAACAACAAAACAAAAAGTGAGAAATAAGCTAAAATGGGAAACTTAAAATAACAAACTTACGTTTATTAGTACTCAGCCATAAAATTGAACCATATCACATCACAGTGACCATAGCCTGTCTGTCTGATAGATGACACTTTGTCCAGACTTGCTGAAAACATGATGACACATGCAGCTGTTTCCCTGGTAACCCAGTGTTTTGGACAGACATTTGAAAGAAAAAAGGAATTAGTCAAGAGAGTTTTAGTCGAGCCACTATAACTTTAATAAGACTTGGTAAACAGTTTTTAATGCTTAATATTTTTAATGATTGCGATGCACCATTTGACATCACACACCCTCCAGCATGCCACTGGCGCACACAGTCAGTTACCAAGTCTTTAAACCTGCACAGTGGAGGGTAGACCCTCACTGCTGCCGAGGAAAATAGAAGTATGCTGGTGGGACACCGAGTTCTGTGTCCTAAGATAACACTTAAATAGAACCCTGCAAGTCTCTGCAAAGTGGGTTTTCATATCACACTGCAATTTGAAACCAGTAGTTTCCCTGAATGTGGGCAAAGATAAATGGCCATAAGCTCCTTACAATCCTTAACATCTGACTAATTTGACAGGCAGTTGGAGCTAAAATCGGTAAAATTAAGATATGAGTTAGTTACACATAGGTTTGTACTTCTATATTTAACAGGAGCTTTTTAGCCTCTAAACTTATCCACATGAGTACTCTATGTGGATAATCTCAATCTATAGCTACTTTTAACCCAAAAGTCAAGCCTCCATCCTCCAATAAATGAACTACCTTGTCTGCCCCTATCTGTGTGTGTGTGTGTGTTTTCAAACAGCATTTAAATTTTAGTCTGAGGTGTGTGAGATGTGTGATTCAAAATATTTTAAAAGCTACACTTTCATGTATTGAAAATCAGACAGAGATTCTTGTTCCTTGGAACTGATTCTTACTCTCTGTTGTTACTCTCATCAGCTGCTAATGCTTCTATTTCTACTGCCTCCTTATCCTTATTGTTGAGGCACACACCCACTTGCTTCATGCAACACTTAGGGCGTCATCATCAAATTACAGTTTTCTACTGCCTTGCATGCATCAATTTGAGTTTTTTTGTACATCAAAGCTGTAGATCCATAATTTTTACTATGTGTTCATATCCTGAACATTTATAAAAAAGCTATTTTTCCAAGCTTCTTCTCCATCTAAACTTAACTGACGGGGGTTTCTGGATAATGACATTGATACTTATAAACCCCCTTGCCCACCCAGTGGCTCTTCTCATCATGACTCCATGTTTACACAGTCAGCATACTTCTCTATACGGAGTTAAAAGGAGAAGGGGGGGATTCAGAGTTCTAGCTTTCTAGCTTTCATTACTACTTTCAGTGGTGATGTAGGTTACAGCAGAGCTGAGTGGAAGCTCGAATTTCAAAAATTCCAGGAAAAAAATGCAAATGGATTTGGCCTTTAATTACCTGGCACTTCTCTTACACAACATCGACTATTATCTCTATAAAAAGGCAGTGATGGTCAGGAAGTGAAGAGTATCGGGTCATGTTATGTCACTGCAACCACCTGTTTATGAAGCTGAACTCTGAACATGAATGCTGTGAATTACTGGGTGCAGCAGAGTGGTGTTAAAGTCCATCTGTATGCTCCAGGGCACAATCCTGCCTCACAATGGCACACGTCCTGCTAAAGTGTCCATCAGCACAATATTGAGCACCTATTTGCTCTAGAGGTGCTCTTCTCCAGCTGATCCTGACCTCCCTGTTGAGGGAGAACAACTTTACAAGTGTCTGTAGAAGCTTTTTATTTCAACTGATGAATAAAACGGGGGACTGCATCTGAATGTCTAAATGTATAGGTGTCGGCTAAAACAGAGAGACTGATTCTCAGCCTAAAACCAGGTTGTTTTTCTCACTTTTTAAGCAACACCACCATCTGCTGTTGCTCTAGTGAGAGCACATCTCATTATGTCAAGCGTTAACTTGGCATTTTTATTTGCATGGTGAACCAATTACCTGATAAATACATGTGAATGTTCAACTTGCCATTGGCCATTTGCATAAAGTTGTTAATGTGATATGGCTGGAGGCTGTAAGCATCTTAATCCAAATGAATCCTCTTGCTCACATGATCTTATATGGGTACATTAGTATGCCAGGGCTCTCAGTAATCCCTCAACTTTATTTATTATTCACAAAAGAGTATTACAGCTATTTTATTCTGCAGACATACTGATATTTGGATTCTAATTTTATACAGTTGATTACATGCAGATTGGTGTGTACATACCCATGTGGAACATATATAAAGTAAACATACCACATAAAATCCATGTTGCTCTATTTAAATACTTTATATTTTCACTTTCTGCAGCATGATCTACTGTGTCAGTATGTCAGAACACAATTTCACCATCACTTGTGAGTCTGTTTAATCTTTCAGCTGTCAGTTTCATACAGATTGTAAAGTGAACACATCCTCCCACCAGTTGAAACTATTTCTGCAGCTGGTTTACAACTCTGAAAACACCTTCAGAGTTTAAACAATACTTCATTCAGTATGTGACGTAAGAAATCATACTTAAGTAATGCATATACTTTCTTAAAAGCAAACTTTAAACAATCTTCATATAAACACTAAAGGATAGTTTTGATTCACTGAAATTCACTAATCTCTTCTCCACACTAGCAACAAAAACTTACTATGTAAACGAAATGTTGATGTAAAAGATGTTGCATAAATAAACACGAAAGCAATACACTTTTACACGGAGCAATTCTAGTGTTTTTGTCCCACATGAGATGCACTTGATATATCTGCAGAGCGATCCCTGAACATGCATATGGTCTCTGTCCGTGGTGCTGAAACAGTCACCAAATGTCTCTCTCAGTGGTGCTGATATTGTTCGACTCAGCCCTGCTGTGTCTCTGTGGTGCTGAAATATTTACAACCATGCTTTGTCCCAAATCACAACCTTCCTTTTTATTTGTTTTTATCTTTCAAGTGAGTCAGACTATGGCAAAGTTTATCAAAAACATTTTAATAATTTGTACTTAATTCTGGACTTTCTTCAACTCATTAACAACTTATTATCAATCTGTTTGAGGCTTTTCGCACCCTGTAGTATTGCTCATGTTCAGAACATTGTTGAAGCTGCTTGACATTGACTCTGTTATTGTAAGCAGGGGCATGACATCTGTTGAATGGTGTATTTTATGTTTAAATTTAGGCATTATCCTGTGTGATCTTGGAGGGTGAAAATTACAGTTTGTCTGAATTAAGCCGCAGGGACAGAAGAGAAAAAATGAATAATGTTCTCTTATTCTCTCCCTTAAAAAATGAAGGACCACAGTATATTTTGTAGAAAGTCCATTTTATAATTGTAGTAAGGAGCCCAGTACCAACTTATTTTTCACAATAATGATTTAAAAATACATATGTGTACTATATATTGCGCATGACACAATATGTTAAAATTCTTGTCTTTTGAAAGGCACTTAAGCAGTTCAGAGACCTGATGTCCTGAAATCTTATTTTTATAGGTACTTCCAAAAAAGTAATACATTAATAGTATATTCCTGAAAAAAAAATACTGTGGTTTGTACAAAGCCTTATTTTTGTACTCTCTTTAAATCATCACACAAGTTGTTTCACTTTGACTATGACTTTGCTTCATCTTCTTACTCTTTTCCCTCTTTTTCCTGGTTTTCCCTGGTTTTATAGTGCTCCTCAGGTAGGTTCCTTAATTTCTCAGCAGCCTGAAAATACAAGATCACAGTGGGGTCAAGATTTTAAGTCTCAGAGAAAAATGCAGGGACAGAGAGTGGATTTGCTGCAATAATGGCTTTGCATTATAATTTGTATGCAGGAACAGGTCAGTTTTTGATGGGCTCTTGACAGCCTGCGGTGAAAACAAAGCTCCTGACATCACATCTCCAATTTCAATCAGTGCAAATAAGAAATGAATAACTCAACAACTTAACAGACATCCCCACACTAAAGGTCACAAGTTTAATCTCTGAAGCTGTCTTATAAGCTATTAGTCATTTCTCAACCTGCTACCTTACTGCAGAAAGCTCCAAACAAAGTCTATAAATTTGATGTATTGACTGTAAATGTCATCTCAACTGGCACTATAGAAGGACACTATAAAAGAAATGGTATATAGCACTGTACACGTATAGATGTATTTACCTTGCTATGTTATTTAATACAACAAAACATACATGTCATCTCTGTGCTGTTTAAAATATGTTTGCAAATTTTTCTGTGACATGACTCACCTGTTCAGGTGTGAGGTCCCTTTGCTCCTGTGCGAGCATCTCATAACCCACCATGAACTTCTTAACTGTAGCTGAACGCAGCAGAGGAGGGTAGTAGTGAGCATGCAGCTGCCAGTGAGAGTTGTCCTCCTTTAAATGGGGCCCAGTCGGGGCTCCTGAACAAAGACAGGAAGATATTAGACGGAGGAGACAAAGCACCAGCTTTACTTTTCCAGTCAGTAAGAGGCTTTGTTCAGCAAAGAGTGTCTGGATGGACTGAGGGTTTTACAACCTCACCCACACCTCTCAACCTGTGTGATCTGAGCCGCTCGATCGTTATGCCATAAATGTTTAATACCTCTAGGTTACAGCTGACAGGACACCGTGTGCGAATCCCACCAGTCCAACAGTTTAATGATTGTTTTAAATCAGTGAGAAAAGTATTTTAAACTGCAGGTAACCACAGCAAAACAATACTTGTTCTCAATGCAGTGTTACCAGTTATGTCTCACATAAAAAATGCATGCAGTGTGTGGCCATGGTACATGCTCCATCAAACACTCCAGTACACAGGGCTCTACTTAGTGTCCAAATCAACTACTGCAGGGAGCAGATGAGGAAAGCACATGTAAGATTTTTTGATGTTGTTGTTGTTTTGTTTTGTGTATATAGCACATTTTAAAAAGCAGAAATGCCACAAAGTGCTTTACAAAAGAAATTAGGCAGCCATAAATTAGGAAGGACTTAGGAAGAATAAAATTAAAATGTGACTAAAATACAAGTAAATAGACAATGACACAAAGCCAGGTCTAAACAGATGGGCCTTGAGCTGTTTTTCAGAGGTGTCCTTGGAGACAGATTCCAAAGGGAGGGGTTGCAAAGATCAGGAGCCGCGACCTCAAAGGCAACGTCTCCTTTTAGTTTGAAGCCTAGAGCAAAAAAAAACAACTAACAAACTCTGATCAGAGGGCCCTGGAGACCTGCTGGTAATATAGGGCTGCAGTATGGAGGCAGGTGTCTGGCCATGCAGAGCTCTAATGTGAACTCTGAAATTATTACAAGAACATTAGATTTGATTTAGAATTGGATAGGAAGCCATTAGAGAGAAAACAAAATCTGTGTCATACGAGATCCATCCTAGTACCTGGTTAAAAGCTCTGCAGCAGCATTTTTGGACTTCTTGCAAACTATTCAGGGTTGTTTTGCTGAGCAGGTGAAAAGGGAGTTACAACAGTCACAATGGGACGGGAGATAAAAGCATGAATTATCATCTTTGTATCAGCTTGAGACACCATGGGCAGCAGCTTTGCAACGTCAGCTGAAGAGCCAGTTAGGCACTGACATACTGGTCTACTGAGAGAGTCTGCTAGAGGTCTTGCTATCAAAACAATTGACCCATGAAATGTAGTTTGATGTTGTGAAGCAGGATGAAATCATAGGATTTGTTTATGTCATTACTGAATAGCCACTGATGCAGATGAAACTCTTATTCACATGACATTTGGTCACGTTTGCCAACTTCCTTCCTCACTCTGACCAGTGTTACCTCAAGTTAGTAAGCAACAGGCACGGAAATGACAATGCAATTTTAAACAAAATATGGATTTTTCTGAGTTTGCACATTGCTGGAAACATTCAGAATAATGTAAGACGACAACTCAAAAAAATGTATTACAAAGATATATATATACTATTTTTTTAAAGAAATTTTAAGGTGCAGTTGTCACATAATGCACATTTCAACATGAGAGGTTAGAAAGCCAAATCTCTTTAAGGCTATAAGTTAAATTCTACCATAAGGTTCCATATTACTGTAAAGCATATAAATCATATCACATTTACACTCATACCATTCAAATGTCTCACTCCCAATATGGAAGTGTCTGCACTCAACATGCTTTTCATCTTTTATTCAAGTTTTTTCCTTTTATTTGTCGAAAGTTGTATGTTTCACTTGTAGAATAATGCAATTTGGCATACAGCAATCTGTACATTTTGTCAAGTCTCTCACTCTTCTTATAAGGCTCATTATAGTTATTGAGATACATTTTAAGTGACAAGATTTCACATTTATGTATCATCTTTGTTGCCTGTGCTGCTTTTTGATCCAAGGAAAGGCAATAAGGTGATAAGAAGTATAAGCAGAAGCATATCGCTCTTAAAACTCACAAAAGACATGTTCAAAAAAAAAAAAAAAAAAAAAAAAAATCAATCCCTGGAGACACTGAGTTCACAATAAGAGCTTTTCCTTTAGAGTCAGTTTTTTGACAATGGGGGCTGATCAGATAGAGGCAGAGACGACAGGGAACTGACATAAAGGAAACTAATGGATGGTTATAGACAGGAAAGACAGAAAGAAGAACAAAGACAAGACTAAAAAATCCAGAAAAGGACTGAATAGAGACAGATGTTCCTATTGATAAATGCCCTCTTTTGAACTGTTTTTGGGTACATTTGTTCTGCTACTTGTGTGAGAGTGCGTGTTTAAGAATTAACAATCCTACTGACACTTATAAATAGGGGGACTATTAATATAATATACTGTGATTTATACTTTAGTGTGCAGCCCTGCTCATCTAACTGCCTTTCTTTGTTTCCCTGTCCTTCATCCAAACAGTTAATACAGTCAGTTAAGTGTTCTGTGTTTTTCTCCTGAGGGAATTAGCAGGTAGATTTACCTCACCCATAATTTCCCAGTTGACTCAAACCCCTTCCATCTCCACACTGCCTCCAACAAGCCTAGCCTTAAATAAAAGCTGGCTGATTCCAAATGAGCAAAAATAAAGCACAAACACAGATGGGGGAGATAACACAACTCATTATGTGGGCCAAACCTGTCTGTGTGTGTATGTGTGTGTGTGTGTGTGACAGATACACTGTGTGTTTCTGCACGACAGAACATCCATTTTGGTTTCAGCATTTTAATCATTTGCCTTATTCTCCTTCGTAAAGTTTAAATAACAAGACACTTAATGAGGAGTAGTGGGAAACAAAAGTAGCAAAAGTCCAATAAATTGGGTAAAATGACGCGATAGTACAAAAAAAATCACATTGAGTACAAAGCTAAATGATGAATGCAGTTTAATGCTTTTAACATTTGATATCACAGTCTTTATATTTGTTCTTACACTTTACTCTCACTCTTTTCATATTTTGAACAACAAGAAATTGGAGGCTGCTTAAAATCCAAATTGTGATATTTCACAGACAATTAGACAGGAAGGTTTAGTCTGAAAAGGGAGGTAGTTTGAAACTGGCATGTGTGTAATGATCCCCCATCTTCAGGTATTGCATGTTTAATTGGAGATACTATTAAGTTGTAATTGTTTTTTGTTTCATTAGTGGCTGCAAGAGAATACCTAGCTTAAATTCTTCAAAATGTATTTACCTGAGATTTTAATCCACAATACTGGAGGGAAATAAAGGAAACATCTACTTCTCTGTTTGCCCGTTTGCAGAAAATAACACGAACCAATAAAATACCTGCCAAAAACCTTCAAAACATCAATGTAATATGACTTTTGACTTTCACTACCTAAGAAATTTAACAGACCAGAGGATAGAAGCCTAGAGTTAATAAGAGATGGGAGCCTTCACCCCAGACAAATTAGACTTAGTTTTTACTTCTAATATGTGACATCAAATAAAATGAAAAAGTGAAAGTGAGATGGTGACTGTGTCCTCTCATGCTCTCTGTCCTTTTCTCCACACTACAGTCTGAGTGTATCACCTCCCTCTGTTAATGAACCATCTTTCACCTGGGCTGCTTTGCTATATATATATATAAAGATTGGAAGATTGACAGGTGATAAGACTTTATTCTCTGAGATGGATCTGAAATGATAAATGATAACCACAGCTTGATTAGCTACTTCCTGATAATGGAACTGTACTGACTTAATAGACAAAATTACTTGTCAGACTATGTGAACACCTTAGCTTGAAGAGAACGAAGAAGATCACAAAATAAAACACATTTTGAAATGGAGAAATTAAATTATGACAAAAAACAACAAACAAAAGGAGTGCATCATAAGATCTAAAGTGATCTGCACTTTCAGACAAGGAAATATAGAGCCTGATTAAAAGTATAACTTAGTGCTGTCAAGAATGGGTTGTTTTTTGTAGATGGTGATGTTGTTTCATGTTGAAATATTGTAGACAAACACCATTAGCCTTATTTTTAGGCTTTTTCTGCTCTTTTAAGCTATTTTTTCAATTAAAAAGAACAAGAATATCTTGTAAGTTAGTGGTTTTTGTCTGCATCATTTCAACATAAAACAACAGCGCTTGCAAGGCCAAAATTATGTAAAAATTAGAAACCACTCCATTGTGTGTCTTAATAAGACTCAGAGTCTTCATTCATGCAAATGGCTCTGTGTAGCTTGTACATAAGGACAGACACACTACAGGATAAATGCTAACCGCAGTATGCTAACATTACAATGCAAATATGCTGATGTCCGACCTACAAGAGGTTTACTTTGTTCATCATATTAGCATTTGGCATTTAGAATGCTTAAAACACTAATTAACACTAAACATATAGCAGAACAACAGCTGAGGATAAATGGAACATTATTAATTTTGCAGTTTTTTTACAGTGTACAGTGACACCAGGAAAACTCCAAAGCCACAGACTAACCAAAAGCTGACATTGACATTCATAAAGCTGCTCAGCTAGCATCCAAAAGGGAACAAAAAAGGAAAAAAAAAACAAAACTTGATCCCAGGTATATTCCTAAAGTTTGCCACTGATTATTTTTACTGTTACGCAGAAAGAAGTGTAGCCAGTGAAGAGCGAGGTTTCCAACAGGACACCTGTAACCTTTTACCTTATACAAGGATCAGTCTAACCACTCAGCCGAGATGACACCGCTCTCCTCTGTCACACATCACTCATCGCATCACTGCACTTTGCTGACCTTTGTTCTCTTCTGAACCTGCTTGCAAGGTGTTTCTCTGACATTGCTCACAAAAGGTACTTCCTTCCCCGTCTCAGCACAGGTAAATATCAGTTGATGCCTGTTCTTAAGCTGCAGCTGTCTTGACAGCTTTTCCTCACCCTTCAGTACAAAGCACACTCTTTTTGTGCGTTTGTGCAAGCTGCTTCGCCGCATCGAGCCAATTAAACACTTGTCTTTACAAAATTAAAGGAAGATTCATACCCATGACTGCAGTGACAAAAATTTGATGTATTTTGGGATTTCAAAGATGTATGCAAATGTGTTTCACTCTGCATGTTCTGTCAGAGTGAAAATTTAAATTTCACTCTCTTTGCAATGGTGACATTTGCCAGCATTTTTCTGAATGTCTGAGCACATGCTTGCTATCTTGTTACTACTATTTCCTGCGACAATACTTCTTTGCTGTGATTTTAAAATAACAAGAACTATGAGAGAATGGGTGCAGGATCCAGACAAACAACGGCAAAAAGTAAGTTAGGTTGCACATGTTTAGGATAAAAAACTGAAACAAACAATAAAAAATAGCAACTTGAACTCCTTCAAAATGCATTATACCTCTTAAGCACTAAAAACTTTAAGTGTTTTAAAGTGCATTTATACTCTGTGTACAAAATGAAAGATGACTGATCACTTGATACAGAAATGTTCAAATCCATGAGACAAAGACAGTAGTTTTCTTGTAAAAGATGAACATAGTCATTCATCTGGATTTTAAAGGTTGAAGTAAAGCTAGAGATATGTAAATAGTGCATATCTAATCCAATGGTTATTTCTCAAGCACAAACAACACAACTACAACTTCTCTCAGCACCAGGGGCTTAGAACAGTTCAGCTCAAACAAAGCAAAACATCCTCACATCTGCTCTAAAATGATTTTTCAGTATTCCTCCAGGGATATGAATTTGTGAGTCATTTCAGGGAAGAAAAATCCAAACAACATCTCGAAGGACAAGCAGGAGAGATAAATAAATCAAACTCACATATGAGTACTGTAAAAGTGGAAAACTTTTTTCTTAAAGTACTAAATATACACCAAAAAAGATCAAAATGACTGAGTTGATTAAATCAACAATCAAGCTGCTCTAATTAATATATAAGCAAAAGGTCAAAAGACTACGCGTAAAGAAATGATGTCAGTCATAGTGACAAATCTCTCGAGATTCAACGCCCATCCAGACACTTCCCCTCAGCTTTACATGGCATATTAGCATTATTCAGCGTCTTGGTTTTGTTTGACACTAAGTGACAGCCTCCAGGACCAAAATAGAACAAATGCTAAGTCCAAAAATCTGCAGTTCCTTGATTGACCACTTGAGGCTTGCTTAAAAAGTGACTTAAACCCTCATTTGGAGATGCCAGACTTTACAACAGAAATAAACATGTTTCTAAGAACACTAGTTTAATTTAGAACAACACTAGTCTCTAAAATCCTGACTGTAAAAAGGACCAACTTCCCTTATTTCAGAACCTGCTTTTGCAGCTTATGACACAGACGAGCACACTGTTGTCAGACTACTGTGAGTAGAGTCTATTCACATATCAGACTGACTGCCTAATTTACTTTATAGCTGGCATGATTTGTGAACAACCTCCAGTTTGTAGCAGAATTTGGGTTGTAATCCACCAGTCCATTCACAGATCTTCATGTATTTAGATTTAAATTATCTTTAATCTTCCCGATCATCTGTCCTCTCTCTCCATCTGTCACTATGCGGAGACTTTGTACACAAGTTTTCACATTCATAGCTTCTAATTTTTTTTCTTTTTAACACCCTCAATCTCCCACGTTCTGTCTTACCGTGCCAGCCCATGGAGTACGGGAAGGAGATTTCAAACAGATTGTCGTACTTGGTCAGCAGGCGCTTCATAATATCAGCCAGACCTGATAAACAGAGAGAGACAGAGGAGAGAGAGATACAGTGAGAAAACTGGAGAAAGTTGTACAAGAGGCAGAGAGAAAACACTTGTTAGCGAGTGTTGTTAATAATGAATGACATGAGGAATGGGAGCTGAAGCGAGGGCATGTAAGAGTAAACAAAAAAAAATATAGCAAGTGAAAATCAAAGAGGAATGTATAGCTGAACTTTGAAACTTTCATCATTCTTGAGGTCAAATTAAAAATATAAGAAAATGCCTTAACACATGAGAAACAAGTCTGAAAGACGAGAGACAGAAAAACATAGTGTATAGTTACATCAGTAAATAATAATAAATAATAATAATAATACATTTTATTTAAGGGCGCCTTTCTGTCACTCAAGGGCACCGTACAGAGCGGTAAACACAGTAAAAACAGAGCACAATAAATACATAAAACACAAGCCTAAAAAACACAAGCACACACACCCACACACACGCACACATGCACACAAATGTGTTTCTCTCTTAAAAATCCTCAGGTAGAAAGCATTCAAATATGGATTCAAATTTGAAGCAACCCTAAGGGATACTTAGCAACATCAATAATGAATTATTTAAACTTATACAGAACAAGTTTATCCTTAATGAAATCTGTAACACTTGGTATCTGCTATTTACAGCACGACCAAAATCAACTGAGTTGAACTGTATATGGGGTATTTGAATTATTAATTAAACACTGTGAGTACATTTTTTTACTCATGACTTCAAAACATTTCATAAAATGAGTGAAATAAGATGGAAAGTATAATTATTACTAACCTTTACAACAAATGGACCAACTTAAGTCAGATTGCACATGATGTGATGGAACACAGAGCGTAACAAGCAGAACACGTAAGATAATGCTTTACCTATTTTTGCATCAACAAAAAAAAAATTCTGTTTGAGTTTGTCTTCATTTTTTTTTTGTTTGTTTTTGCTTTTGTATTAATAGATCAACTTTCCTGTGATGAATGATTGTTTGATGTAGAGCTGTCTGTCTTTATATACAAATACCACACGGGTTTTGGCTGAAAACTATCTGAGAGTACTCAGAGAACTATTCCTTATCTTTAATTCTGATTAAATAACTCCCTACATTTCACACAAGCTATAACAAATCTATTACTTGTTCTCATATTGAGAACAACTAATAGATTGTTTCAGACAAACTACAGGCAACTGTGACTTTAAACAATTTGACGTAATTGTAAGCACCGAATCAGATGTTTGTCCAGACAACAGAAACCTTGTGTTTCCTGACACCTATTGACTACAGGACCTGATTTTGATTTGTCATTCTGTGTTGATTCCTCTCTGATGTTCAGTGTGACACAGTGGTAATGGGCTGTGTCTCAGAAGACACCTATTCCACTGATTCTTATCTGTTTGCCTTGGGCTTCACACCTTCATTACACACAAGCTCAATCAGCTGAACAGACTCTCAACTGTCAACAGAAGTCTTTCAAATGAGCCCTTAGTTAATTTACAGATGCAGTGCTGTTTGTCCTTGATGGGAAATCTCAGCTGATTGCCTCGATCTTAAAAGAATTAATTCTCTGACAACAACAGCAGCTGCTAGAGTCATTTAAACACCATGATGATGAGAAGAAGAGAGGCAAACAACTGCAAATAACCATTTTATTCACCTATTGGTCCAGGATTTTTTTTTAAAGTCTATCCATATTTAGAGGGTCAACAAGAAAAATTGTAATAAAACATGGGACCACCGGAGACTTGAATCTTTTGTTTGCAGGGTTGTAGGATGAAGGACTAGAGCCTAACCTAGCTAACACACTCCGTTCAAGGCAGGGAAATTGTTTTTCATTTTGTTACAAAAGCCAGAATGAATAGTTATTGACATTTCACCTCAAAAAAGGTGGAATGAAAGTAACAAAGCAAGCAAAACAACCCGTAAATGTCTGCAACTTGAGGAGACAACAAGGTCTTGAAGCTCTTTGCCCTCAGCAGTGTAAAAGAGGGACTTGAATTATACATGTGTATTAAAAGTCCATTTGGTGAAGTTCACACCCTGGACAGGTTGCCATGGCATTGCAAGGTGCACACTTTCACACCTACAGGCATCACAGAGTTGCCAATTAAGCTAACCTGCATGTCTTTGGACTCTGGGAGTGAGAGTAATTCCACACTGACACAGAAAAAAACATGCAAACCCCACAAAGAAAGGCCAAGCAACCCAGAGCCTTTTTACTGGGAGGCAACATCGCCAACCACCGCATCACTGTGCCACCGTTTACCACCTTTAATATTAGCATATAGTAAAAGTGTGACAGAAAACAGAGGGATTTGAAAGGAAAATTTTCACAAAGTTATTTAAAGACAATAATGTTTAGTAATAATAACTGGCTTCATTTTGGGATTTATTTTACTCATTTTAGTTTTAATTTCTTTTCATTTCCACTGTCTTATTGGGCTGATTTGTGATCAAGTAAAAGTTCATGGAGGGAGTGTAATGAAAAGTTTTCCCTCCTGGAAGTTTAAATGTGCTGTGAATGATCATGAAGATGATATATACACACACACGCAGAGACACAGGAGGCGTCTTGGCTGGGAATCAAACCTGTGTGTTCCCCACTGAGCTGCTGAGTCACCTCAAACTAGTCTTAATTGCCTTATCGCTCTCTCAGTCACTCACTCTGTCAGTGTCTTCTCACACACACATACACACGCACACACAAACACACTCACCCTCTCTCTCCTCTGCTGTCAGGTCATTGATTCTGAGGACATGTCGTCGTGGTAACAACAGCGTCTGGTAGGGCCATGTTGCCCAATATGGAACCACCGCCAGCCAATCACCACTCTCCACCACCACTCGCTCCTGGAGAAGAGACGAAAACTTCAAATGTTTTTGAATCTATGGAGAAGCATTTAATATGTAAGGATTTACCTGCAAAGTCAGAAACAATAATAAAAAAGTCAAAGGTGAACCAGAACTTTCGGTTTCGTTAACAAGCAAGAGGAAGTGATTCAAAGCTAATTTTATTCATAATTTAACCTTCATTTAATCAGGTAAGAAAGTGACCTGGCCAAGAGGACTGTGGAGTTACAAGTTGGCGTGCACGTCTAGATGTGTGTGGTCATGTCTGTATCTGCAGAGACTTTGCCCTATATGCCTGTTTTTTGATTATTTTCTTCTTATTCTGCTGTACTGGGGATGTTTGGTGTCAGCTTCTTGGTGGTGCTTTGTAGCTCCAGCCAACAACAGCTTCAGGTTAGAACTCTTTAAAATATAGGGACCATTTTAAATTACTTTCATGTCCCTCTCCTCTGCTCTGTCTAGTCAATGAGCTGAAGGTTGTGCATCAAAGAGCAGAGAGGTAAACAGCGGAGTGGATAAAGCATACAGTAGAGAAGTGATTTAATGAGAATGTGACATTCTTAAATAGAGCATAAAGAGCATAAAGTAAATACAGGCCGTCTGCACCAGGTAATTACTGTTTAAAACCTTTTAAACTGAATATTAATGTAACATATGAGGAAATTATACAGCTATAAAGACATTTCTCTCTATACTTAGTAATGGACACACACATATTAATAACAAAAGACATAAATAAAAACAGGGAATACAAAAGCTTGACTGAGCACACTGACTTAAAAAAAAATGACTTCAAAAGAAGAAAAAGTCAGTCAGGATTGGCTGTTTGCAGCAAGAAGCATAATTACCATAACCTGTTTAAATGCAGAAAGTGTCAGAAGCTGAGATTCAACAAGCAGATGAATGGGCACAAACATGACCTGACCTTGGTATTATCTATTAAAAAAAGATTGGCTCAGTGTGTTGGTGTGTGTGAAGGTGTGTGCTAAACAGCAGCATAATCCGGTGGAAGTCAGTGTTAACATGCATTTCCTGACACAACTAAGTGTGCAAATGAATGCACAGCACTGACAGATCTTATGGACTTCATAAATTTGTTATGGCCAAGGTTGCAAACAACAGCCTATTTACATAGAGAGCAACCAGAAAGCAGCGTTGGAATTCATGTACTTTTGGCCACCTGATGAAATCAAGTCAAATATTTACATTCCTTCTAACTCTAAAACAGCTCCTGAGGAAAATATGTGATGAAATGCTGAATGCTCCACTATGTTCACTGGCTAACACCGAATCTGCTCTTTGGTGCTGGATAGTGAAGCGTGCAGTGGATTTATTAAAGCTAGCACACAGTAAATGTGCCATAAAATCAAAAACAATAAACAGAAAGCTCAGTCATTAAGTCCACAAGAACAAATCAACACTCAAGGATGTCTCTCACCTTTTTTTTGTTTTTTCTTTTTCTAAACTCCATTTGCACATTCTGTATTCCTACAAGCTGTTTGTCCAAGTGATGTATTTTTGAGCGTTAAATCAAATGTTATTTGGATTAACAAACAAGGGATTAACAACAGGTATCTAAACAGGGTACTTCTTCCTGGTGTGACTGCAAATAAGAGAGTTCTTATTGTTATATGGACACTTGTGCTTTTAAATATAATCATATATTATACATGGATTGTATATATTTCTGTACGCTTATTAAACAGTGTGGTGTTTCACGGTACTTAAGCTTTAAAAATATTGATTGTTTCAAAGGTTGCGTGGGTGGATGAATTCTTTTCTCTTTTTTTACTAATTTTTTCTTTTCCTCCTCATGAATTATTATTAAACTTTCATATTATACATTCTATTGACCTTTTGGATTATTTGGGAAAACAAACTCTGTGGTGACAAAAGTTAAGGATACTCTCATGTTTTGTTTTTAAGAAAACCTTTACAAATGCACTCAAATATGATTCTCAGTGTCAATGTATTTGCCAGAAGTGAAATGCAAATGTGAAGTTAAATGCTTAATGAACTATAACACAGTTGCATGACTTTATCATTGCCACCACTAAGCTTCCTTTACCTTGATAATTCAACAAAATTTTTAGAATAATTTCCAAGAGTATAAAGGTGAAGGAGCAAGTAAATTGGTTACCATATTCACATATAACATGTTACATCCCAAGCAATTTCAGTTCATTTCCAGGTTTTAGGACTAATTCCTATGGCCGGGTTGGAAGTAGGGAAAAACTACAAAACTACCTGACAATAACTACGCACAAAAGCAAGGAGAGAGCACCAAGGCATCCTAGTCTGAAAATGTTCCAGGGCTTTAAAATAAAAAATAACTTGTCCAGGCATCAGTGTACAATTAAGGGATCCACAGCGATTGCTTTGGTGTTTAATAACCGTGAAGGAAAACACAGTTTAATCAGAATCCCGGAGTCTTCAGTTCTCTTAATGAACTGAGCTTGTAGTATAGGATTCTACTTAATGCCTGATGCAGCAACACTTAGAGTATAGCTCCCTTACAATAAATAATTTGAACGGCACAACATAAACAGGTGACTAAAGGGAGGCAGCTTTATTGATTGGTGTATTTTTATAAATATCAAGTGAAACCATTATGGTTAAGAATTTATATTTTCAAAAATGGTGTCTTTAGATTTCACACTACCCACATACTTCCTTCCTATTATGACTATTTTTTATAGGATTTCAGCTCTCTTCTCTTCAATTTTCCCTCTCAGCCCTCCTTATACTTTTTCCTCTGTATTCATCCTCTGCTGCTAACAGGATTATTAGGAAGCACACAGAAGATAGAAAAATAAGACAGAACCAGGATGGAGGAGGAGTTGAGTCAAGTGGGAGAGAGGAAGTGGAGGATGTCCTAAAACAGACACCTCACTGACTGCAAATCCCAGCGAGGGCTATTCAATTAGCTTAGAAAGTTTTTGTTTCAAAGTCAAGGGTGTCACCGAGGAGCTGAACCCCAATTCAAACACTGCAGTGTGCCAATTTACGGTCCTTACCCCAGCTCAGAGAGACAGCACAAAAAAAAGAGAGAGACACACACACACACACACACACACATCCTCATACACATCAGTGGACTAAAATAAGTAGTTAAAGGCGTTCTTGCAAACACACACACACACGTTCATGCACACTTCTGCTTCCACTCTGATTTTATAAAGGTCAGTCCCCATGAGCAGCTGTCTAGTGTCTGCTCTGCTCTTCTTGAAACTTTAATGCTTTTCCCTTTCTCACTCTCACACAAACACACACACACACTCCCAATGGAAAAGATATCAGCTCATTCCCTGAATGAATCTCTGATTTCTTTTTTCCTTCCTACCTGCACATCTTTCTCCGTGACTTTGTGTCTCTGTCCTACTCCATCCACTTCTTCATCTCCTTTTTTTGTCCTCCTCCCTCTCTCTTCATTTCCCTTCTTTCTCTGCCTCTGTCTCACTTTGTGCTCAAACTCCTTTGGTCAATTGTATACTCTATATCATCAAATCCATTGTCCCTCTCCAACCATTCGTCAAGAGGAATTAAATTTTTATTTTCAGTCACTCAGAAGAATCAGCGCTGATTCAAGAGCAGAAAAAGAATTTAAAAAAAAACACCCTCCTCTTGGGATAGACCCCAAGTGGATTTCAGTGTTTTGCATGAAGTGGCTCATCAACACAAATAATGGCTGTGATTTGTTCCCAGAAAGTGAACGAGGCGCAAAAATGAGATCCGCTGAATTGAAAAAAAGGAAAAAAGTTGCAGTTCTTGCTTTGTCAAAACTCCTGAGAATTTTTTTTTTGAGTGTTAAATTAATTATTATGTCCCAATTACACTGAATTATCTAAAAAAAATGAATGCTAAGCTCTTAGAGAGATGCAAATCTAGTGTCAAAAGATGTTTGATGACATCAATTACCCTAGTAATTCTCTGGAGATGAAGTAATCAAAGCCCAGTGGGCTGTTTCCACTTGCTGCGTTCCTCATGCTAAGCAAAGCCAATGGCCTCAAACTTGCAAAACTCCTGTACAACATTGGATCAAATCAGCACACAAGAAAATTAGAAGAATGGTGATTTAAAAAGTGATATCAAGCGATTATTGCATAACCCAAATATCACAAACCTAAAACCTGATCATGACCTCTTACACTCAAAGGAAAACTCCCAGTTCAAAGCCTTATAGGTAAGGTGATACCTGTCTATCTCCTAAGGGTAAGATACACTGGCAGCACATTTGATTGTCTTATCACTGCATGAACACAACTGAAGCCAGTTCCAGATGGGGTTTTAGCTGTGAATGTAACCTGAGATTAAGTGAATCAAATTGATAAAGTCTCACAAGTGGGCCATCTTTTTGCAGCTCAAGGGAGCAAATCAAAAAAGTCATGGCTCTGTCGAGTTTTACTCTCCTGTAGAGAGTTCTTTCACGGTTTCTACCAAATGTCTGCTCACTAATAAGACATTTCCTAACATGCTTAATGCGCTTAGTGCTCTGTTAGACCTTGTGTTTGATAGTTACTGCAGCTGATGCTCCACACATGACAGGGAAATCACTTATACACACACACACAGAGCTGATTTTCCTAATCTTTATGCAGGTTGAAGATGGATGCCACAGCATTATGCTAATGAGTGTCTCTGCTGTCCAATCACACGCTTCACTGACTGAAAGACAGGCAGAGGATGCTGATGGGGAAAAAAAAGAAAAATGAACGGGGAGAAGGAGAGAGAGGCATGGCGGGTAAGGTTGGAAGTAGATGGATGAAAGGCAAGGCGATGAGGGCAGTCATGGTGAGGAAAATATGATGCCCCTCTTTTGCATATTTAGAGACATTTTTTTAAAGTGAGCCTCTGAAGTTTATTTTAAACCATCATCATACAGTTTAAATTACTATGTTCCCCATCATCAACACTCATAAAAATGCTCCCTGTCATAAAAAACAAAATATCAGTGGTAATCCACTGGGCATTTCAAAATGAGCACTTAATTTAACAAAACATGCTTTGTAATATTGATTTTACTGTGTCTGAGTCCGACCTCTGTTACCTGAGATGCCAGATTTGCTGCAAATTTTTTCATGATACATATAAAAGAGAAGAGATTTTCTGGACTATTAAAAATGAATTCCAAGACTACAAGTTTTCCCTTTGTTTTTGTAGTATTTCTGAATGAAATACATAATAGATGCTGTCTGTGTTTATCATAGAAATGTAAAGTTAATTTTTAATTTTAAATTTCAGTGTTAAAGAAATCCTGACAGTGGAACTACATAACCAGGGGAAAAGAAAATAACACATTTCTGCAGGAAAGATTTTGCTTTAATTTTTCTTTTGTAGTCTTATTTGCCTTTCATGTTTATATGTGCAGAGCTGTACCTTTCTCTCAGCCTCTTGGCGGGCGTATTGTAGCAGCAGTGGCTCTCCATGTTTCTGATAGTAGGCTCTCTGACAGCGGTCTGACAGAGCCGGCTCATTTGGCAGGAAGTTGCTGGCCCACACCTATGATGTAACAGGAAGCATGGAGAAGATCAGGAAAGATGATATTTAAAAAAATCTAAAAATGTTAAGAGTTATGTGAATGTGTGTGACAGAAGTCCTGAATTGCTAAAAGTTGTGGAAATCCAGTTTTAAAGTCTGTTCTAATTTGTTGATTTCGCTTGTGTTTATGACTGAAGAACAGGTGACATAAAGAGCAATGACGGGGCAATCTTTCTAACTTTCTTAATTTATTTTATTATTCCTCTGCAAAGAAAGGTAGCACTTTCTAAAGTCAATAAGCACACATTTTTCTGTTGAAGTAAGTTGACAGATGTGGGGGTGTTTGTTTATGTTGCCAGCCAGTGTCAATCAATACTGACCAAACCAAGCAGATTATCTGAGTTTGAGTATAGGGATACTTTTTAAGGATATTTTTTAAACAAAATTTAAATTTTTCACTTATAAAAACCAAATTTTCAGAGACTTGAAGCATTTCAAGTCATCCATTAAAATAAAATCTTACATACATACATATTGACAGTAGTCTGGGATCAGGTTTGAAGTTTTGGAAACAGGTCCCATGTCTGTTACAGTGACACCTACCCCATCTCCCCCCTCCTCTTCCTCGAGCCTTACAACATCCAAGGCTGCCTGTAGCAACCCACATTTGTCCAAAATTTTTCAAACACCACCGAAATTCCTCAGAGTTTCCCACATTATGCAGAGACCAGAGTCTTTCCCTCCCTGCAGATTGTCCCGTAGCCTTTTCTTCTCCCTTTAGCAACATCATGTATACAGCTCATTTGCTGTAGCAGTCCGTTAGTTCCTGTCACTGCCAGTCAGTTCAAGTCATGATCCCTTGTTCCTCTGTGACCTGCTCTTTTGGACTTGTTGGCCTCTGCTTACCGCCTGGCCACCAACTGCTGAACTGGATGGGCAATTTTTTGACCTCTGTCTTAGTACAGTGCCTTTAACCAATCCTGCTTGTAATCGTCAGCATTAAGGTTCTTAACCCTATAGCCCAAAACCTAACTTGTAAAAAATTACTGCTTTCACATCATTACTGTTGAGCGGTCACACAGCTGAAATTGTGGAACTATAAATAATTATTTACTATTCCAAACTACAATAATGTAAATTATTAAAAGATAGCTGATTCGATGTTTAGAAAGACATTTGAAAGTTAAAAAGTCTTTCCAAAAATAAATGATATATTGTATGGAAAGTACACAAAGCAATAAATTATGTTGCTCACAATAATTTTGGTATTGCAGTACAGGGATTCTGCAATACTTGATACATTCAAGACAATAAATGTACATGAAGTGTATAAAGCTATAGCTTAGCGATTCTCTAACACAAACGTTCACTGCCTCTTCTGAATATGAACATTTATTCTAATGCACAATAGTCATAAAATAGCAAAATTAGCATATGTGTAATGATTTAGTGACTTTGGTTAGTCACTGGAAGGGAAATAGGCTTAAAGCACCTGCAATTTTTAATTAGACTTTTAATATTTGGCGCCAGGGTATAAATAACATATTGCAAGAGATAATAATACAATATGTTCTGTATTGAAATGTCGTCCCAGCCCTAGTTACAACTAGAGAAACAAATACACTAGACATAAAAACACTGCCAAGCATAATGTTAAAGTTACACTAAATTCCATTAGTAGCAGCTAGTTAGCTAGCATTGTAATTAACTATGACAACAGCTGATTCAGTTTTAGTTAACATAAACACAACGTAAATGTCAGAGCACACATAAAAACAGAAACACACTCACTGTTCAAATTAGCTCCCTCACTGTGATTAATAAAGTCTCTAAATAAAGAAATTCAAAGCAGCTGTTTTGTCTGAGACAAACACATTATTAAAATGTTCCTCTCATCAGCCACCAACTGTCATTCTGACGCAGACAGTGTTTACTCTAAAAGAGACGTGGGTATTAACTGTGATTGAAAAAAGTAAACATCCTTGGAGAAAACAGGCGGTCTGATGCTCCAAAACAGATGAGGTACTGCAGGTCATTTCATGTGTGGAAAACATTAGCATGCGTTACTCACCTCCACTAACAGCACTACAGTTCGTTCTCCATCACGCTTTGGGGAAAAACACTTTGGGGCTGCAGAATAAGCTTCATAATGTACTTCCACAGCATTTTAGAAAGATTTTTATGGGTAACAGTGAACGTCAGGATGAACATTTAGATGGTTTAATCTTGCACTTTATAGTATTTTATTGGCCATAAAAGCAGGCTTAAAAGGACTCTAACATGTAACTACCGACTCACTGCTGCATAATAAATCACTGAGATAACAAGTTACCGTGGTTTTGTATACAAGGTATTTCAAATTGGGTTTGTCATAAAAAGCATCCAAACTAATAGACACAAGTGTAACGAGAAATGCAAAACTCAAAAACATAAAAGTGTGCAACATATATTTATGCTCTGATGAGTGAGATTTTCACTAGAATATTGATCAGTTATTGCAGCACTGAGAAACAGAGCTGTTTGTGTGTATTTACAGCCATCAGCAGTCTTTCTTTTGGCTTGTACTTTGGTTTCCCTGCATCATTTGTGCATATTGTCCAGGCTAGGAATGACTGTGAACTGCTTTCAGGGGGTATGTCTGCCCTTTTGTCTTAGTTGTTGGAGAGATTTTTAGGCCTATTACATTGTATTTGTATCACCAGGAGTACTTCTTCCAATTATAATATTCCATCAGCATGAACTGAGATAATCAGAAGCATTCTGTGTTGCTTTAAGCAGTACTGCTTCAGGCTGCACAGCAAATTGTTTTCTGATTAAACACTCCTTCAGTTTTTTACCCAGAATGCAGTGCAAAAATCACACTGTCATAGGCTTCTGCAAATTAGCTTTTTTTTTTCTTTACAACAGGGGAAAAAAGCTGCATTAACTTCATGGAGAAAATGTTCAAAAGGGTCCTCTTGATGATCTCGAGCTTCGTCATTTTTTAACGATTAGGCGGTTTATTTGTGTCCTGCTGGCCTTGCCTCCAGGGCGCATGTCATATCGCTGTTTTGTCCTGGGTTTAGCTTCATTAATATTACCTATTATGTGAAAAACAAAGCAAATGCAATAAAACTTCCTTTTTGTTATTTTTTTTTTTTAAGAAACTGGTAATTAACAATGTTTGTTGGCACTTTTGCTTAAGGCCTTCGTAAGATACTTTACTCAATTACAGCAATGGAAGCAAAAAGCAGCTTAGCCAAATAATAATATGAATGGTGTTTGAATATTAGTTAAAGGCTGTTTATGATTATGATGCTGGAAAGACAGAAAGTGACAGGCTTGGTTTGATGTGTAAACTATCGTGGTAAATACTGTACATCTGCATGCCTTCAGGCATCACAAAAGTGTGTGTGATTTGTATTCACGCTCCAACATCTGTAGCTGCGGGTCTATTTGTACACCTGTGTTTTTGTATACACAGATCTATCATCCATCCAGCAGCAGACTGTGGATTATCAGAGAAAAGTAAAAGAATAATACACAAGAGAAAAACACCGAATATGTTCTATTCTCATGAGACAGAACTTCTGAAAATAAAAGGCATAACTTCTGACAGCTATTATAACTACATCATAATGCTCATCTTTTTAACTTCTTCTAAGTATTGCTTGAGTGAAGTACATATTTAGGGAGCAAATTTGAACTCAATGACCATCTCTGCCTTAGAAGCTAATGGTTTCAACCACATTCTGGGCACTTTACAGAATTAACACTATATAGTTTGTGCTACTTACATTAAAAAAAGAATACCACTGTTCTAGAGGCATCAGTTTTCTTCCCTGCACTTACATAAAAATACATACAACTCTGTTCCTATGAGACCAAACTCATCAGAAGCAACGCTGCCTCCAGAACATAAACACTTCTGTTCATTATTCTTCAAAGTCTGAGATCTTTGCTTCTTACGTTTTGGCCTGAGGGGTTGTTTGGCTATACACACACACACACATGCATACACACAAACACATTTACACATTAGTCTGTTCTGGGACTTAAGTATCTTAAGAAAGAGAATTTTGGACTGTGAGAAAAAAGAAACAGATACAACACCACTAAAACTTTTAAAAAGCTCTGCGAAAACCTGGATCCAGGTTTCATTTTGAATTCTTTTATACTGAACCACATGAAAATAAAATGCTTCTTTTTGATCTGGCAGCAGTTACATAAGTACAAACAAGATTTTTGACAGAACTTGAATAATTTTATCATAATATATTTATTAACTAACTTAATCAGTAAGATTTTCCTCTTCCTTTTTTGTGTCATCCTGTCCTTTTAAATAACTTTCTGAAGTAAAAAAACAAGCAACCCTACTCAACAAGGAAGCAGATCAGTCACTGAGCATCTATAATAATCCCTAACCTAAACCTCAGCATATTTATCTGAGGTCTCATACTGCCCTCTGCTGTTAGCTTGTATACCTTTTTTGTTAGGCTTGAGGATTCAAAATGTCACCCCAACTCAAAATAATGACATTTATTAGCTCCTAATCTCAGAGATTAAACATGTTCTAACTTTTCCACTTTGAATTTACAATTGTTGGTACTAATATGATAATATGAACAATGTGACAAACATTACTTTCTACCTAAACTTGTTACAGGTATAGTAAGAGATACAATAATCTCCTTCGCAACCTTTACATGAATAAACTTACAAAATATTAATACAATAAATTTGAAAAACTTCTTTTTTAACCCTACAATGAGACACATGGACCTCTGACTACTCTCAGGGATTTTCATGTCAAAGGAGCTTGTTTTCCTTTGTGTGGTTACTTTTATTTCAGGTTAATTGATTGGACACATTGGATAGATACATAGCTTGTTAAAAACATTGGATAAATTTTTAACAAAAATAATTAAGAATAAAAAATTGTCATTACTCCTTTGCCAGTCTTGTTCTTATGTGCCTTTCTGCTACTCTCACCAGTCATTTGGTCCTCCAGCTAACAGATGTCCCTCAGACTTTTCCTCCCTCCTGTCACCTGACTTCCCACAATCACCTTCAAACCTGTTTACTTTTCCCAATCATTAGACTGCCTGTCCTACCAGCACACCCGTTCAATTTCCCCTCATCAGTTTCCCGTGCATTTATACCTTTCCTTCAGTCTTCAATCTTTGTCAGTTTGTCTGATTTTTTCCCCATTTCATTTTCCTAAGGTGATACCAATGTTTTCTACATCTACACTGGTGTCACCTTTTTCTTGTCCACCTGCCTACTTCTGGTTATTTTCCCATCAGCCTGCAAGAAAGTTTAGTTTGAGTTGTTTCATTGAAGTACCAACACATCATTAGCCTGCCACAGTTGATCTGCATCCGGGTCCATCCTCTCTGAGTTGCTAGACTGTAAAAAAAAATTACATATTACTCTTTCTACCTCAGTTAAATATCCTTTTTTTCCTTTGTCCCTCTCATTCTCAACATCACAGTATGAAGCAACAGTTCAGCAATGAAATCTCCCTCTCCTTTTTCTTTCTGCTGCTCCCAGTTTGTTTGTTTTTTTCCTCAGTGGATCTTTTGCTCACCCAGCACAGAGATTCACATATTCGATTTATAGTTGTTTTTCTTTAGTTTTTTGTTGTTTATGCCTAATGCCCTTCCTGGGGCAACGCTACCAATCTGTCCAAGCTAGGGACTGACTATTAGGAATGCACTGGCTTATGTGTCCCCAGTTGCTGGAGATATACATGTGTTTTGGGGTTGTGCTCAGCTACACTTTAACAAGTAAACATGTGGACAGTCTCTCTCTGAGTTGTTAATTTAAGCTGAATCACCTAACTGAATAAGAAACATACAGACAAGAAAACGCCCAAATAGTGATAGAGACGTAAGTATGCAAAAAAAATAAGAGAAAGGAAGCGAAACCGGACAAACAAACAAGCACTTACAAAATTGTGACAAAGGCACAAAATCACTTTTGAATTCTGAATGAAGAGTCAGATAACAGCTTCTTTGCTGAGACTTGTCTGGCTCCTTTTAACACATCAGTGTCATTGTCACAGTGAATCTGAAAAACCAGCATCCTAGATGTGCAAATTGGACCAGTGACACAAATCACATTGTGATAAAAGCATTCATTATTTCATGTTAATACTGCGTCATGACAGTTGTATTAAAGGAAGGGGCTCATGTATGTGTGTCTCACATCAAGGATATTTCATGTATCCATGCTGAAATCACTCACCCACTTACACAACTACACAAATGTACAAGTTAAAGGCATATCTAATGTGCTTGTGAATGTCTTCATGTCCTACCTGACAGTGAGGGTGTGGATTTGAACACCCCATCATAGCTCCTTTATTCTCAAAGATCTAGAGACAGAAAATTAGAAAAAACAAGGTTTAGTTTACCCTTTTCACTAGTATGTATAGCAAGCGGCAAAGCAAATCGAAATGTCTATAAAGATAAAATCAGAACAGAAGAGGAGCCCTTTGGTGGTAAACAGGGGGTCAGAATGGGCTGCCCAAGTAAACTGTGAGACACTTTGTTTCCTACAGAAGTCAATGGTCAATGTCTGCATCACTGAACTGCAGATGCAGGTGAACAAAACAGAATTGTCACAAGAAGAGCTGACTTATCTGGCACAACAGTGCTGATATTCAGTACTTCATACTTACAATTCTCCTCATGCTACTTATGCCTTTCGCTACTTGGATAGAATTTTTAGGGATACCAAATGATTTGCTATCTTGCTCCAAAACACTTCAAAGGATGGCTGCACTCACAGGTGTATTTGGATCTCAAAGAGTTTTTCATTGGTTGTAATGGAAGAGAAAATACCATAAGCTACCAACATCTGTCTTCATCCAGGGTTACTCAGCGGGGGGTTGTTCAGAATTGCAGAATACGAGAAATTTCAGAGACCTATTTTCCCAACTGGGTAGGTCTGTAAATATATAATATCAAATGATCAATATTTTATAAAGCACATACTGGTTGAATTTCTGTGAAGACAATGGAAATGGACTGGAATATATTAGGAGGTTAGGGTTCACAAAGAAAAACCCTCATTATTTTTTTCCTCTAGTTAATCAAACATGACTGACTTTTTGAGCAATTTTTAAATGGATGCACGCAAGAAAAACAAAAACCTCAAGGAATAATTGCCCACAAAAAATAAGGGAACTATGAACACTGATAGCACTGGAGAGAAGTCCCAAACGAGCATTTTAAAACCATGAGACTTGCCCTTATTCAGCGACAATGGTGTAGCGATTTGCCAAAGGGGCTCATGGGTGTTTGCTGCCATTTAGAGAACAGAATGAACAGAAAAACTTTATATTTTCCCAAAATGACTCATCTTCTTTGGTATACCTAACTTGTAACATCACCAGTGAAGATGTACATCAGTGTCTTACCCTGTAAATCTCTCAACAACAACACAAGTATCTTTATTTGCTGTAATAGTCTCACCATGTGATGAAAGGAGAATTTAATTGCAAGTTGTATAAACTTTGACATGTTATCTAATTCATATCCTTCTCTCTCTGCTGCTGCTGTTTGAATTTGCGAGTTTGCCGAGAGGCATCATTAAAGTTTCATGCAATCCAGTACAAGATGCATTAAAATGAAAAATTGGAAAGAGCAGAAAACGGAATGATCGGTGACGCTGGGGTGCATGGGGTGAAGAGTTTATGTGATACAATTTAACAGGTATCCAGTCCAGGGAGAAACTGCATCAACAGTGAGGGAGTGTGAATTTGTATAGGTGTGTGTGTGTGTATGCCAGCATGCAAATCCCATACCTGAACCCAGGGGTATGTGCTGCCTAGTTCTTCAACAAGCCCTGCCCACTTGTCAATTACACTGACCACCTCATGTTTTTTCATGAGAGGGAGGGTGACGTCGGACCAGGGATGGAAACACATGACTTTACTAAAAGAAAAAAGGGGGGAAGAAAGAGGCAGAAGAGACGTTAGATAGATAGTGGTAATAACAATACATTGTATTATTATCACATGATGATGATGGAAAGAAAGTCAGCACACGGATTTATAAACTGTGATTTGTAACAAAATGTGGGACCAGTTCACACAGACTAGGAGTCTGCATCAGTGCAAGATGCTCTTTGAGGCGGTACTTTCAATGCAGCTTTGAGTGTTAGGGTTAGCTAAATGCTAACATCTGCATGTTAAAATGGCAATAATAACAATCCTATCAAGCTGATGTAAGCAGGTACAATGTGTTCCACGTTTCGTAATCTCAGTTTAGCCTAAAAGAGTAAAGCTGACAAATTGAAATTTTCAGCTGATGATGGCGCTGGGTTAAAAATATAAAAATTAATTCAAGGCTTGTGCAGTTCATTTTGTGGTGACCATAAATACCCCCACCATTTCTCATGGCAGTCCATCAAGTAATTGTTCAGATTGTGGTCTGCCAAATGCAAGAATAGCATTGCCTTACCTACAGTCATGCTGCTAGTGTGGCTAAAAATAGTGTTAAAAAAAACTGTGCTTTTAATGATTCCTCTTCACTGACTGACTCTCTAATGATCAGTAAGATCTTACCAGAAATGAAATAACAACTTCTGTTGCAAACTTTCTTAAGGAAGTTAAGCTGTGAGCGCAATGCTTGGCTAATAGGCACCCTGACAGTGGCACCCATGAAATTATATTTCCTTTTCCTTTTTCTTTACCTCTTATTCTATTTCTGTGCTGTCTGGCATCAATCTTTCTTTGTGTTTATTATTTATTCAGGTGTTTTTTTGTTGTTGTTGTTGTTGTTGTTCTGTTTGTGATTAATAAGTAATGGACGTACACCTACTGTCTTGCATGAGTTTTTCATGAAATACATTAAAACAGAGCCTTGATCTCCTGTATTCAGGACTGGCCTGGTTAATAAAAGTAAAAGCCGTGCTCTGTGAGATTGTGTTTTTGTTTCTTTGTTTTTTTATATCTGGTGTGCAGTTCTGAATACTGCGAAATGACTGCTCTGTACTTCCCAGAGGCCACTTGTCAGCTACATATCTCCTTTGACATCTTTGTCTTTGGATTTTCTGTTGAAGCTCATGCTGTTGTACTTTTCAGATCAATTGAAAAATGGTTACACTTAATAAATAGCAATCCTGACAACTTGCAGATTCAGATAAATGGTTTTGTTGTAAAACACAATCACAAACAAATGTGATCAAACTTAAGTATTAACCTACCTTAAATTACCTCACAGACTGAAAGTCATTCTTGTCTGTGAAATACATTTAATTCTAATATATGATCCCCTCTTCTTTCCTTGTTTCATGAGACGTGATGGCAAAGTGTCAGCAGAAACAGAGATAAGTTAATATATCTTTAGTTACACCAACCATATGAATATAGTTTTGAGTAACATCAACTTAAATATCAGTTAACAAGTTAGTACTCGTTAATGTAACCTAACCTTCATACTCAGATTCTTTAAAGGGACTGGATTCAATGTTACATTTATGAGAGCATTTGATATCAATACACAATAGCACATTATCTGCCAAAGGGAGGATTCATGAGAAAAAGACATCTGATGTTTTTTATACTAATAAGAGAGAGAATAATAGAGAGACAGGACTATGACTGACTGATTTAAAAGCATCTGACATCCATCTGAGTTTGATACAGAGTCAGAACATCCTATTTATATGTTCAAAGCTCTAACTTATGAGATCTATCATGATATCTGAACAACTTTTGATGATTTTTTCAAAGTAAGCTTGACAAAAACACATCATCTGGTGTTGTTTTAACCACTTTGTGAAGAATTTAGATGCGTTTGTAGTTAGGCCAAATCAAGTGTGTGTGTGCGTAGGTGCGTGGGTGTGCGTGTGTGTGTGTGTGTGTGTGTATACCATGTCCATGTGTATGGTTTTCTCTGTGACTTACCTATAGTACACAGGAGATTACAGCTCGACTGTGAGAGTAAAAAAAAAAGGGAATTTGTATCGACAGACAGGCTCTTCTTAGGGCTCAAGCAGCTAGCACCAGATCAATAATTGAACATGGCTTTGGTGTTTATGCTCTGAGCAAAACCGAATGGCTGTATTTGCGAACTGTTCATGTCTGCTTGTGTGTGATAAAGACTGTTTCCTTGTTACCACACCAGTTTGACTCCTGTCTTATTAGTTAGATACAATGCAGGTTGATGGATGTCTGTGAGGCTAATTAAATTAAAGAGGTTAATGGGAAACTAAGTTTTCTGGAGAGGGTCTTTGGAAAGTCAAAAAACTAGAGTTTTCTGAGCAGAGTACATCGTGAATACCTGTTCATGTATCTGAGCTTTTAAATAAAGAGGAAAGAAACTGAAAAGAGAAGGTGGGGCCATTACAGTGCACATAGCATGTGATCTGACACTGAAGCAAAATTTTAAAGCTCTTGGCTGTTAACATATTGGTGAATGGGTGGAAAACTTCTCCACCCTTTCCTTTTTTATCAAAACATGGTCAGTTATTGTAAATGAGTCTCCATATTGACATTACAGAGAGATGGAACGCTTTTGTTAAGTTTATATATTTATCCTAAAACTGATATTTATTCTATCAAATCGAGGACACTTAACTTGCAAAATCTTTTTCAATTTGTCAAGCTGAATATTTTAATTAGTCCTGTGGATTATGCCAATAATCATCTTAGGAAACTATTAAGAAACCAGCAGCAAGCCAATGTGCATTTTTTTTGAAAATTTGTCAGTAGAACAGTCTCTGAAGCTTGTTTTCTGAGGCATTTTTTTAGTAAGAGTTTATATGCTGACCTCAGAACAGTATGTTGGGATTTAGGGTCATTTTTATATGTGTCTTCTATAAACTTTATAAGAACTGGCACTAACAATGTAGTGACCCTTCTATCTTTTGCTTGGAAAGAACCACAAAATGATTTAAGAGTTATCACAAAGAAAAAAGTGTTGGACGCAAATTAGATTTCCTGAGAAATTTCTTTGAAAGAACTTAAATAATAACCACTGGAAAAACAGACGAAGATTCATTAAACCAACCCCCCGCAGAACTCTGGCTACTGGTTGAACTGTATGCTCTCCTGTAATTAAAATTAAGACACAAAGCCAAATGTTCAGCTGTGCCAAGACTCTCCGGATTATACGGGAAAATAGTCTTAATGAATGTGAAGTGTAGCAAAATGACATACAGTACTTTTCCATTTATATTCAGGACATGTTACAAAATTGGTTACATAACTGATCCTTTCTAGGAAATTGTACAGACACCATCAGGATGGCTATAAGATCAAGGGTTCCCATATCTTTTATAACAGGATTTAAGACCATTTTTCTAAGATGAAAAAAATAATTGAAAAGGGATAATACTATAAGTTATTAGGAATTTTCTTAACCCTCACCTCAACCCATTTCTCCTTTGTCTCCCTTGACCTTAATCCCCCAAATCCCATTTTCCTTTTTGTTTTCCCTCTAATTGGCTCTCTGAATGTTGCTGCAGGGCAACGAGCTCTAGTCCACTTTCCAAATTCCCCTTTTCTCTGACATGGTTGCGAGATTATGTGAACCAAAGAAACACACACAAAGAAACTATATTGTCCATTGTGCGTACGATCATAAAAAAACCCACCTAAACTCACACAGACTAAATCTGTTAGAAAGAAAAAACTGTAATTAAACAATCAATAAAGAGACAGAACCAGAATCAGTGTTGTTTCTGTGCCTCATTACTGTGAGTGTATGAGGCAAGAAAAAACTGACAGCCTAAGCATCAACAGCACATGGGATTTAAACACCAGGTTTGGTTTTCAACAAGCACATACAGCACATTGTTTTGATTCAATCTATTATTCAGCTGCTTTGTTACTTTGCTGCCAGGCAGATTGATCCAAGGATTCCCCAAATGTGGGATTATTGGGGGCATCTTTCAAAAGAAAACAAACCATTATCTGCAGACTGACAACCTAGTCTTTGATATGCTGTCAGAAGTGAGCAGGTTGCTGTAATGAAGCTTCACTTACTGATCCATGACACAGGAAGAGTGATGTGAAGTCAAGCTTCACGAGAAAAAAAACTTTATAAGCAAAGATCTTCACAACTAAGCTTTCTGTGAATGTTGCAATTATAAACTGTTAAATATGCAACTGCACACTAACAAAGGATTATCTCTCCCGTGAGGCTTCTCGGGCCATCTATTGACTCTGACAGCAAATAAATCCAGCATTCAAAGCCTTCAGATCGAATGAACTGAATACAACACACTTTTGACAAGGAGCAAGATTTGGCAACAGGGAAAACGCCCCTGTTTACCAACGCAGGGTCTTGGGTAAATATCACTAGACTGAAATCCCTGTTATCATCATTAGCATGCAGTGCCTATAAAAAGCATTGGTGAGACAACATCCCCATCTGCTGGTGTCACAGGGGAAACACACACCTGAGTGCATGCTGTGGTAAGGATATGTGATTTTGTTTTTATAGTTCATGATGTGCTGAAAACAGTTGGCATGCAGCGCATTGATTAGCAAAATTAGCTTCACCTAATGGCTGATTAAGATGATGATAATCACAACAATGAATGAGAGCTGCCTCTGCATGAATGCTCTGATTGCACTCATCAGTTCAGATTTAATTAGTCATACATTTGAATGCATCATAATTTTTAGAAGGGAACACTGATTAGAATTCATGTCTAAATGCATTATAACCTTCCAACCACATGTTAAGTTACCTTGTGTATGTGTTTTTAGTTTTTTTGGTAAAGAAACAGTTATAATATCAAATATAAGTTGTTGCTATTTGATGTTTTGGAACAGATTATGTTTAGAGTTACATTCTATTGTCAGTGCCTTTGTGTGTTAGATAAATAAAACAAAGGTGCATCAATCCAAATAACAATTACACACACTTCAACAACAAAGCTGAAACCTTCACACAGTAAGGCAACACACATGAATTAGACTGTAGTGTGTAACATGAAGCTTTGTTCTCACCAGACGCCTCTGGCAGCTTTCGACTGAAACAGTGGATGCTGATTGGAATCTGAAGAACACAACAGCAAACGTATGATAAGTTTTTCTTCAGTTCGATGATGAATTAAAGTCTCAACATTTCATTTGCTTTGTAATTTTAGACTTAAGTGCATCGATCCACCCGTTAGCTATGATCGAACAGTGCATTGTGCCATGTAATTATGTCAAAATAAAATCTATAACAACTACAACATAAAGAAAAAGGCTCTATATCTGCATAAAAAGGTATGGATAGATTTTGTCTTTGTATATTTAAACATTGGATTGTTGGAACCCCAAGTTAAATCATTAAAAAACCAATTTGAGTAAGTTTAGAAACTGCATTTACGCAACTTATTACTAAAGTCGAGATATGAATAAATTAAGCAATTAATCTCATGTTTACTTACTTTACATTGTATTTCACTGAACAGCTTAAGAACTACATAAAAGTAGAAAATGACAAAAAACTAGCTGCAGTTTCAAGTCCCATGTGTTTTTATGTCTGTCGACAGATTTTGTCAATGTGATAATTTTATTACTGTGTGAGATGCAGTCACAAAACTGTACACGTGTGTAGCTGAGACCAAAATATAGGCAGTTTGAAGATGGGTGTGATTTAAGCAAGGCTGCCAAAACCTGGGAGTTAAGAACAGTGTAAGGGGCAACTGTGCCTCAGACTTTATGACCCTGGGCTTCATTTGTTTTAAGTTGTGAATCACTGTACTCAATTATCTCTATCTAAGACATTAGGTCAAACAAGAGACAAATCTGTAATGGGATAACATCTGCCTTTATGTCAAATCAGTGTGTATACTGCAACTGAATACATAAGAGAACTGACCTGGGTAAAGTCAAACTGCACAGTATTTATTCAGTACTCATATGCCCAACCATCCATGGTCAATTTGCAACATTTGTTAGTTTTGACAGTCTCATATACACATATATAACTGTTCTGCACAAAAGGAGTACTGCACAGTGATGTCCATGTAGCAGTTCCAAGTAATACCTTTCGTGAGTAAATATTCAATGTTACGTTATACTTCACTGAGTACTCATGGATCAGAGGTCAACACAATGATTTGTTTCATTATTCTAACTCACCAGGATCTGGAGCATCTGGCTGAAGAGCGGGGAAGTCATTATCAAACACATAAGTGCTGTCATAGTCTGAGTTTACCTGGGTAGAGACAGTGGGACAAGGGTATCAGAAATGGAAGAGAGAAAAAAACACATAATTTGATAACATCATCCGAAACAAATACCATTTGTAAATGGCATGTGTTATTTGGTAACTCTGGTATATTTTCAGTTGTTTTACAAAGAATAAAAAAACAGGGATAAGAGAATAGGGCTTGGAAAAATCTGAAGTGAGACAACAAAGTAGAAACACAATGGCACTTTGAAACCTGTTAAAATGCTCCAGACTTCAAAAGAATTATGACAAGCTGCCATTTGTTGTGTAAAGTAGGCTTATTTATGAATCTGTTCAATTACCTGTATCTACCTGTTCTCACCTCTCCATTTGCACGTGTGTTCCCAGGACAGAGTGGGTTTTTGGGGTCGTATCTAGGTATGTGTTCCTCAGGGGGCTTTTCTACCTGACCTGCCCAGGGTCTCTTCATACGGTGGGCTGACACCAAGACCCAGGTGTCCCTAAGAGGGTTATAACGCAGGTGCTGATGTTCTGAGGGGTTTGGGAGACCAAGACAATATTATTTTCTCACAAAGGCTTAAAGAGAATAATAGTCCTCTTAAGAGAAAAAAAATGACCAACTGTAGAATATCATCATGTGAATAGGCACGGAAAACAAACTGAGGACCTCAACAGTTTTATCTTTGGTATCTGTAAAGCTAAAAAGTACAGGTAACAGATAATATAGTTTGTTTAATTTTGCTAAGCATTGCTACAACAAATGATTACATTAAGTGTCATTTTAATGGTCCTTTTCCTGGAAAAATAAATTATTTAATTTCTGAGATTTTCAAAAATATTATTGATCATTTAGTTACCACACATTAAAATCACATCAAACAGTGGGAAAAAAGAAAAGCATTGAGACACAGATGGTTTATATTAATATGTGGATTATAGAAGTTACTGCACAAGATATTTAAGACAACTCGGAACATAAACGCAACAGGAACTCCTGTCACGAGACTACACAACTGCATGTACGTATTGTGAGGCAATAAGCACCATGTCACTGTAGAAAGACAGGCCTGTCAAATAGGCTTAATGTCCCTGTGTGGGCTTAACATACGTGACATAATTGAGTTCAGCAAATCAATACGTTTCAATGTGATCAAACTCCATTAACAAATGTGTTTATTAAATTAATCCTCTCCTTTTGAAAAAAACAGCTTCGAGGTAAAAGATTTTAGAATAACATTTAATTTTTGGCTCAACTAGTACATTCCACTGATAAAATAATTCACAAAGGATGATTTTTGCTAGATCCCTCTGTTATAATAGCCTTCCCTCTGCACATTGTGTTCACTGTAAGCCCGATACGCTTACAGTAGGTAACAGCGGGTAAGAAAACAATATGCTGACAATGTCGATAGATGTGTTTTGTAGTATTGAAAATCCAAACGAATTTCAATATTCCAATAATTTGAAAAAGTCCTAAAAGCACCTTTCCTGGATATCCTAGAAGAATGATAGTTCACATAACTCCATAGCCTACCTTTGGGATCGAAATTAACTTCTATTTTGCCACTCATGTTCGTGCCAGTGCTGCTCCAGAACTGCTACTTCTCCGGTATCAAATCAGGGAACCATCTACACCTTCTGGACTTTAGCTAACACTACTCTCCCTTGTACGCTGTCAACAAAACCCCTTGACCTACTTCCTGTTTTCTGACAAGCGTGAAAAACGTGCTCTTTAGGACGAATTAACATGTGACAACCGAAACACCTCCAAATGTCTAAAAATAAGAATAAAAACGACTTGATTATATTTTTATAAAAAAGAAATTTTAAGACCGAACAACATCTCTGAAACTGCATCTTTATAAGATTTGTTTTTACATAAACACGCAAAATAAATACAGACTATCTAAAGGGGGTTTTACAGTTTGCTGGCAACCCCCAAGTCACTGTCGCCTACGCGACCGACTCGCCCTCTGATTGGCTGAGTAGGCATTTCCCGCCCCCAGCTGATCGGGTTCAGGAAGAAACTGTCTTGTGGACTCTAGTCCACACCTCCTCTGCCGATGGCGTGTTTGGGGTAACCTGTCCGTCTCTCTATCCACGTGTAGTCAAACCTGCTGTTGTGTCTGTGTCTGTGAGGTTTTATTTCAACCATGTCTGTCGTCAGATTTAGTTTAAAACTGCTCGTGTTCGCCGCAGTCTCTTGCTTAGTTGTGCTACTGCTGCGGCATTGGATGGCCACCAAGCAATATGTTTTCAACAAAGAGGACGTCGCCAAATTAGCAAAACAGTACGCTGGTGAGTTTGTTAGAGATGAGTTTTAACGTCTAAACAGACAGAACAATCTTCAGTTTTCTAATGCAGTTTTAATGTTAAATTTTACCATGTGTGTAGCCCTGTTCCAAGGCTAACGTTCATGTATTTGTCTCTTCTCAGGACAGGATCATGAGCAGGCCTTCTCCAAAGTGGTGGTGGAGCTCAGGAAGAGGTAATGATTACATTATTCAAATTCAGAATTACATAAAGACTTGTATTGGCAGGGAACCATGAACTGCCTGGTCAACTGAAAGTAACTAATCAGTTATCAAAATTGTGATAAACCCTAAATCAGTTAATCGAATTATCATAACAGGTTTGAACTTACTTATGTGCAATCCAGCCTGAGTGTGTAAAGCCATTGACAAAACTAAGTTATCTGCTTTTCTTTGCAGATGGGGCTGTATCAAATTATTAATTTTTCCAGTTTTAATATGAACCAAATAATAGTTTACACTACAGAAGGACAGAATGTGGTGTTACTTTCCATAAGAATTTACAATAATCATTCCTTAGGCAGTTTTTCAGTAAACTTTCTGATGTTAATATGTCACGTGTTTGAAACCAGCTAATACAGTTTAACTGAATTAGGTATCCCGGCCACATTTTGCCAGATGAGGACCTGCAGTGGGTGTTTGTGAATGCTGGAGGTTGGATGGGCTCCATGTGTCTCCTCCATGCATCACTCACAGAGTACCTGCTGCTCTTTGGTACAGCAGTGGATACAGGGGGGCACTCAGGTGAGGAATGAAGGTGGTCAAAAGTCTTTCTGTCTGATTAAGTAAATTACTAAGGAGAAGCACACTCTAACTTTCCTTTTACCATGTATTACATACAGGTATGCACTCCTGCATTTGTAAGAGGCTCATACAAGTGATCTGTTTAAAAATAAACAAAAACAGTTTTAATATGATGTAAATGTTTTCCAAAGTTTTCCAAAGCTAAAATATTTTGGAGGATTTTTCTTATGAAGGACCAAAAACAACCTTCATATTTCTTAGCATTTGTAACAGTTTTAGTGTTTTCTTTTTTTCTGGTGATTTTGTCATAAGTCTTTATATATTTGTCTCCATATCTGCTCTTTTCTTCTGTCAGGTCGTTACTGGGCTGAGATTTCTGACACCATCATATCTGGCACTTTCAGACAGTGGAAGGAGGGGACAACAAAGAGTGAAATTTACTACCCTGGTACTACCTTAACACATAATTGTGTGCAATTTAATTTTTTTTTTAAATATGAATGGTTTTCTGTCTATCCAAAATAAGAAAGGGCAAACATATCCCAATAACAGAGGTATATTGTTTTTATATTTATTGTATTCAGTTCACTTATTCTCACATCTTTTCCTCCATAGGTGACACTATTGTACACAGTGTAGGTGAGGCCACGTCGGTTCAATGGAGCGCGGGGACATGGATGGTGGAGTATGGCCGAGGTTTCATCCCCTCCACACTGGGATTTGCTCTGTCAGACACCCTGTTCAGCACCCAGGACTTCCTCACAATGTTCTACTCTGTTCGTGTCTATGTTAAGGGTCTGCTGCTCGAGGCTGGTACACTACTTACAGAGGCTGGAGTTTTCTGAGGCACGGTCAAGTTTTGGAAACACACACAGGGACAGTAACATCAAAAATTCCCTTTGTCATCACAGGCCAGTGTACTCCCTGACCAATGACATGGGTGAAAACATTTGTGCAAGATCATTCAAGTAAAAAAATTTCACCTGGAATTGTTGACAACTGAAATTTGCATCAGTGCAGTTGATCCCACCCCTTTTTTCATTCTCTGTCCAAAAGGAAATATGTAATCCCTTTCCTGTTATCCTGTGACATCAAACTGCATAACAAAAGTGCAACACTTAACACTAACTTAAATACAGTACCACTCACCAAAAATCAGTTACACACAAGACATGTCATTCTGAATTAAGGCTCAGCCCTTGAAGAGTCCCAAAGTGATACTCAGCATCTTACTCAACACAATGAACATTCCTGTGAGAGCTCACACTGCCTGCATAGTTAGTGAGGTCATCCATATTTTTCAGGATCTGGCTTTCAGAGACAAGCACCCGAAGGACCACTTTCACAAGTGGTTTCCTAACTTGCAAAATCTAAGAATTTTTCTGGATATGTTTCTCCATCAGAATTTGGAGTTTCAACTCTTTTAGCAACCAGCCACTTTTCAACATAAGTTATGGTTTCCAGAAATGCTGAAGCTGGGATATGAAAACCGGGTACTGAGCATTAAATTTAGGGACAAAGATATTACCTGTTAAACAAATATGCAATTCTCAGCATGGATTGCAACACGAACAAAAAAAGTGTACAATCCAAAGTCATTTATTTCTCAGTAACCATTCGTTTCATATATATACATGCATGTGGACCAAAGATCTAACATTTTAAACTAGTAATAGGAACCATCGTCAAGAAGCCCTTTCACTCCAAAAAAAGTCTCAACATTTGAGTCTGTTTCATCATTTACAATCTAAGCTGTATATACAACATGCGTTTTGGAGATCAATGAAAACCAGAAGGGATATGTCAAAAACTGCCTGGATGTGTGCGCATTGTCCCATTTTTGGCTTAGTATGCATCAAAGATAAATTAACACCAGCTCAAAAAACAGCATTGCTTATTTTTTTTAACAAATTCAGTCTTAAATGGAGCAAATGTCCATTTTTTTGTTTATTTTCATTAAAACTTCAACTTATGTATGTTAGCATGTAAGGCTTCAAGCCGTATTTTCCATCAAAACTTTGTTTGGGTTTTATTGATTACATAAAATAAGATTTGTGGCCCTGACCTCTTTTTAAGCTGTACAGAAGATAACTTACACCAAATACTGTACACACTGTGTTGTGTTTAACACCAACAAAGTTAACATTTGAAAAATTTGAAATGTATTCATTCTTCATATCTGGCTAAAAGAATTGAAAAAATACCTCTATTCTGTACTTTAGACTCTTGTTATACTGTAATTGTGCAAGTTTATTTTCTTCATTTAATTACATGCACTGAATTTTTAAGAGATAACATAATTCAAAAATGCATCCGAAACATGTCAGAAAGAGTTTGTTTGCTTAAATATTGATCGTACAATCATTTTTGAAACTTGAATAATTGTCTGCTCTGACATAGTGAGACTCCTCAGCCTCTGTTTATTGTCTGGAACTTTGCACTAGCCCAACAGGGCAAAAACAAAAAACAATATCAAGAAATGTCCTACATCCTAATATATTACTGAGCAGGAATGGCAGAAAAACAAAGCCTTTTGGAAATAATATTTGTGTATTTCACTTGAAAATGTAACGCACAAGTAAAACACTGCTGCTGTATCTTCCATCTCCTGTTTAAACCTTCTCTGATAAATAAGCTCATGTAGGCCTTCTCCACCAAAAGCCGCCAGGCTATTTTGGTGTTTGAATGCACACTGATGCCTGAACCCATCATGAAAAGTAAAGGGTTTTGAATGGGTTTAAATCATACAATATCCAATTACAATAATTAATTTGGTTAATATACAATGAATGATAAAACATAAAAGGTTCCTTAAACACTAAGATTTGCAATTAACTGTAAGGTATGACTGAAAACTGTCAGTGCCAAAAGGAATAAATGTTTTTGAAGGAAAATGATAAAAAGTCTGGTTTATTGGTCATATTATATCCACATTATAAACAAAAGCTCCCTTGAAGAACTCAGCTTTTACTTGAGTCATGGCGCCTCTGGCAGGTGGCTCTCATCACACACTCATACAATCACAGTACAGATCAAGTCAGTGGCATGTAAATAAGAATGTACTCATTAAAGATGCATGTTTTCTGCAGAACAAACAAACAATACAGATAAACAAGTTGAGTGAAATCAGAAAGCTGA
>JAPZDV010000011.1:4654886-4673182 GCA_029814665.1 Acanthurus lineatus | reverse complement strand
CTGTAAATGTCAAGAGGATGCATACAACCTGATTTGTTATCATCATTTCCATGAGAGAGGTCCAGGTGATGATGATAGAAGTGTGTGTGTATTTCAGGTGAGTGTGTGTGCTTGTGCCTTCTCTTAAGCGTGCATGCTTAGAGTTGAAGGCTGTGCGAATGTGCAAGCTTGTGTACAAGTTCTACATTTCAAAGCACATACGTTCTGCTTGTAGCTTCTGAGTGTGTGTTTATACTACATACTTTATATACGTTCTGATGTTCCTTCCTCCCTGTCTGTTTATCCATCTGTGTGTGTGGGTTACCATATTATTCCAGATATAGATTTAATGTCAGCCTTACAAACTAGCCTGACCTCCATGCTCTCATTGTCTTTAAGCCCTTTAAAGGAGATGTATTCAGAATCGAAGAGGGCGATAGGAGCTGAAATATCAGCATGGCCAGGAAGCGGCTGCACAGTAATGGGATTTATGACAACCTCTTTGACTAATCGCTTGGCGTCCCACAGGCCAATGATAGCCTGCCATCACACACCGGGGCTGTGCAAATGAATGTCTTAAGAGTGAACACACATACAGAGGTATGGAGCAAGTGAAAAATGCATGAATAGCCATCCTTTAGAATAAAACATTAGATAAAGGGAACAAGGTAACGCAGCTTCAAGTTGCTCACTAAAGTCAAAGCTCTTCTCTGCTCTCTAGTGGACACATTCAGTCTCACATCCCTTGATACTTTGGTATCTTAGCTCTAAAGGCAGACAAAGTTGTATGTTTGGTCTGTCTGTCTGCCAACTCTCCTCATCTAGAGATGTTACCTTAAGAAAAGGGAAAAATAGAAAAAACAAAACAAAATCAGGGTCAGATGATGCTATGGCAGACTGACTGTCCTGTAGAAAAGAACTCCTCCCGTTTGTTTAACCACTGGGTAGCGGTGAGTGGTACAGCTCCCACAGGCATTCTTGGTGACATGAAGTAAAAGACAAAAGTAAAAAAAAGAGAGGAGAGTTTTGTTTCCAGACTTAACAGAGTAAAATTGAAGTTCAAGATACATACAGTGAGTGTGACAACAGAGGAACAAAGGCTGAGCCAGGCAGAGCCGGGGGGCGGGCAGGTGGCAGGGCTAGGGGAAGAGAACGCACAGTGATTAGTCAGAAGCAAAGATACCACATACACAATCCAAAAAGCAGAAGTCTCGAGCTGTCCAAAGTCAAAACACCACAACAGCAAAACACAAGTGTAATCTTAATAAATGCTGGAACAAAGGCTGAGAGCATTACCACATGGGTTGAACAAACTGGCAGCAAGTGGAAAGTGAAGCCAGACTTTATACTGCAGCAACAGAGTGAAAGATAATCAGGCAGATGACAATCAGGTGTGCAGGAGAGTGATTGCAGGAGAGACAGTGATTATTTATAGAATTTCAGTATCCTAAACTTGCACCATTAACAAGCTTTCCACATTCAAATGTCTAAAAATAACAATTTCTCTGCTATATAAAATAGCTTCAATGCAATGCATTTGTTGATACTTCTGCTGGAAGCACGTCAGATAGATTTTGCAGTTTAACTGTGAAATAAACAAATGCCTCGATCCCACTTTAGTATTCAAAATACATCTTTTCATAGATGTCATTTAAGGTCACTCTTCCCTCACAAAGTCTTCCCTTTTCTACTTTTCTGTCATCATTTAGGAATACTACATTAATACTATAACTCCACAGCCTCATAAACTTTATGGACACATTGTCTGGTATTTACAGGGAAAAAAATTACACATTTCAAAAAAATGTATACTGAATGTGACAAGTAATAGAAATAATGTGTGTGACGCTTATTTTTGATTGAAGTTCATCCAAATCGTAAGCTTTTAAATTGACTTAGTTGTTCCAAATACATTTATTAATTTATCTAATACGAAAAAAGACTAACGTTAGTTACTTATCAGGGAAGCAACAACGTTGCAAACGTTAATCATTAAATAGTCAATAATACAGTGACATCCGGCAATGGAGAGCAGTAAGTATCGTCTGAGTAGCATAGCTGGCTAAATAAACAGTAATAAACTAGCATAACGTTGAGCTACGATTTAAGCCAGTATTCCGATAAAACACGTACAAACTTTTATTTGTGACAGTATTATTAATGTTGTGATAAGTCAGGTCAAATCGTAATGCAATGGTTCTTGTTAAGTTAACATTAACTAGTAACAACTGACTTTAACACTAATTTTCAGGCTAACGTTAGCTAACATTAATTTAACAACTTGCGTAACAACTTGCTGCATCAATCAGCGCTAAACGCCGACCTTTGAGAGAAGACCGACCCCTGGTTGAAAAGGTGGGGACCGCCAGAAAGGTTAGTCACACCGTATACCGTCAGCTTTGTGAAATAACTCTTGTTTTTGTCTTCTCGTTAGCTTTCTTGTATTGATTTATTAGGTTCTATCTCCTTGTCTACGCTACAAAGGTGGAGAGCAGGTGTTGTTTGTGTCTATGAGAGTTGATATACCAGTTAACTTCACAAAAAAATTCTTTCAGAATCATGATGGAGCTTTCATATCAATCTATGAAAATCGCCCATCAAGCCCGGGAGGCGGTGAGTACTTTTTATTGCCTGTGTATATGTTTTCTCGCAGTTGAAACGGACAACTTTTGGCCAGCCAACAACTGCTAACGTAACTAGCAGTGATACTTGGAATAGTGGCTTGTAGCGATACTTCTGCTGCCGACCAAAACTTACTGTCCACGCACACAAGTAACGTTAATACGTGACTGATCATAACATGTGTCCAGGGCTGAATCATTGTATTTCACACTTATGACATGCAGCAAAAGAGCAGCTAAACGTTAGCCGTTGAGCTAATCAAGCTAGTTTGCATTCAGAGCCACAAGAAATTGGCGTCCTCTTGTTGCCTAGATACCGAGTCAGGTGGTTGTCAATTGTGGCAATTTGTCGCCCTCTACTGGGATATTGTCTTATATCCCATCCTAGTTTTTCACTTATACTCCTCAAATGTGATGCTTTCTCACACATATCCATTGTAAATGTTTGTCTGTCCGCTGGGGCTTGATTCTTATTGATTCTTTGTATGACTGACTGATTGATTGAACCAAACATTTTATCATTGCTGTTGATATTAGTACAGCAGTAGTGTTGGAGGTGCTGCAGTACTGAGGTTATTCTGTGTTTCTGTCCATCAGGATGAGCTGAGGACTGAGATGAGGAGGAAGAGCCTCCTCACACTCATTCACCAACACCTGATGGGACAAGGGTCAGTATGAGGTTGTGTGCTGACACATGTGCAGTTGATGTGCAGTGATAGGTAGTCCTACTGGGTTGGATTGCTTCACAAAAAGACATTTTTGAACAGGACAGCAAATGATGACACATGAAAGGGCACAAATGCAGTTTAAATAAAAACCATAAGAGTAGGAAATACTTACATTTATGAGTAAATTTACAAGTACAAGTACTATAGTACACATTACCAAAGAAACAGGTATGTGGGTAACAGAAATATAAAGGCTGTGCCAATCTTAAGTTTTTTCAAGTACGCTGCATGTGTGTGTCTTAATGGAGAGTATCTGACATTATTGGCTACATTAAATTCATTAACTAAACATATCAAAACTGAATATAGATACACTCTCCATGCTCACTGCACAAAGCAACAGACAGTTGACTTAGTGTTGCTTTTTGATCTTCCCAACTAGAGATATTCTGTTTCCATTTTTTGGAGCCTTTCTTGATAGCTATTCCAAAACTAAACAGTGATCCCATTCCATTGCATTAAAAATATGTATGCATTGTTTTTATTTTTTTAACTATTTCACATTACTAACCCAATGAAGATGAGATGCTACAGAAGTTGCTTGCTATTTATATAAACTGACTATTTGTGCGGTAAAAAATATCTTTCAAGTGGCACAAAGGTGTATACGCTTGCAGATACCTTATATAGCAGTTCAGGTGGTATCGGTGGCATTGCAAGTCATGCATGTGTGTGGGTTTGTGTATGTGTTTCCATTCACCAGCTACGTGGCAGCAGCAGTGGCCTTGGACCAGGAGACAAATGGAGGTGTGAGGAGGTTCGAGGTTTGTGACAACATCGATCTGGAGATGGTGCTGATGGAGTATGAGAGCTATCACTATGTCAAGTTCCAGAAATATCCCAAACTCATCAGACGCACAGCAGAATCAGGTAAAAACCCACGGCTAAAATATTAAAATCATTCCCCGGCTTAACTGAATACTTTTGCTGCTGAATTCTTAACTTTGTGATGTGCTGTTTTTTTATGCTTAGGTGAAAACAGAAATGCACGAAGTGGTGGAGTAAAGAAGTGAGTACCTCCATATCTCACAACTTCCATTTTATTTAATGCTCAGGATCTAATAGTCACATCCTGTCCAGTCATACTGACAATATAAAGAATAAGTGAAATAATCAACAAAGATAACAGAAAAAATACTTTAAACTTCAAAAAAATCGCCCAATGAAAGCTCTCTTAACCCTTTCCACTGGTTGATGTCCTCTCTCTTTCCCTCGCTTTCCCTCAGGAATCCATGTTCAGCTGTGAAGCCTCTCCCCAAAATCAACTCGACTCAGAACCAGCAGACTGAAAACAAAGCCAAGAGGACGACTGCCAGTACGAATACAAATGTACAGCATAAAACACAGAACCACCAAAATCAGATGATTAAAATCAGAAAATTAAAATAAAAAGTGATTACATTGTCATAACCGTTTCATTTTCTAGGAGAACGGCTGTTCTGCCCCCATTGAGTCATCAGAGTTTGGTCTCAATGTTTCCTCAATCAAAAATGGAGCAGCCGGGGAAGCAGCCTTGAACAGAAAGGTACTAGGGAGTTGAGTGCTGTCATGAAATCTCGAATGAAAGAATTTGTTAATTTTTTTAAGGAGACATTTTATTTGTATATTCTTTCTATGTTATTAGCCCTCATCTAGAGAATTCCTTGTCATCTTTTATGAATGTAATGGAAATTATCTTCCATAATAGATTTTTTTAACTTAAAATTATCATCTTATAAGTAGATTATGTCTATAAGTGCAAAGAAACCATCAAATCCTAGAACCTGCATGTTTCAGTGTAAACATGAGTGGCATACACTGCCTAATTCCTCATGAATACAAAGCAGAGACTTATCAATGTATATTTATCAGACTGCTGTCAGTATTTTTCTTATTGTGGGTATTTTCACCCAATTTTGTCAAAATCTTGTGTTACCTCTCAGGGCCAGATGACTGATGGCAAAGGTTCAGTCCATGAAGCTGTTAAAGGAGCTGGCATTGACTCAGACCGCATGGTAATTACACTGGAGCCTCTGAGAAACAGGAAATAAAAACAGTAAAATTCCTCACGATGAGTAGTTAACCAAGTTTATCAACCATTTGAAATCAGTATTATCTTGGTATTTCTTACAACATTTGTACACAATGCAGGACAGCCAACAGGTAAAATAATAGAACTGCTAATAGCTCAAAACTACTGCTGATAGTGATTTCATTGTGTGTGTGTTGCAGGAACGGCTGCTGAAACCCCTCAGTGGCTTTTCTGGAATGAGTGGTGAGATAAGAGAACTGGCTGCCATCATCAGCAGGGTACAGCACACACAATGCAATATTTCAGACACTGACAAACAGGACTTCCATATTCTTAAAAACAAACATGTATGGCTAATTTTATCTGAATTTTTTGCACAGTACGTGAAAATATGCTTTTAATGATTCATGTGACACCAAAAATGTCCACTAGAGTGCAGTGAAGAGCTTTATTGTGAATAAATTGATCCATTGTATTAATGAAGGCCCAGGTTCTATCTATTTCCCTTATCTGATGTTTCTTTCTAAAGGACACCTATTTACGCAAGCCTTATCGCATCAGGATGTTTGTTTGTGTGTGTGTCCATTTCTTGCTGATATCTTCCACGAGCATCCCTCACTTTTTGTGTTTGTGTGTGTGTTCAACCCTAAAGGACATCCATTTGCACAGCCCCAATGTGCGGTGGGAGGACATCATTGGCCTGGAGGACGCCAAGCGATTAGTCAAAGAGGCCGTCGTCTATCCCATTAAGGTGCGGCCGCTGCCTGGGCATGCTGGTATTTCAGCTCCGGTCGCCTGTCTTCGATTCTGAATACATCTCCTTTAAAGGGCTTAAAGAGAATGAGGGCGGAGGAGTCAGGCCAGTCTGTTAGGCTGACATTAAATCTATAACAGGCATGATATGGTGACACATACATACACACACACAGAGACAGAACATATGTAGAATTTATGTGTACTGTATACACAGCCATATTCACATGATTTAATCGCTGCATACAAATAAAACCTGCCACTTAAACACATTAGTAGAGGATACAAACAGAAAAAGGCTACGCAGGCTCACTTCTATCATCATCACCTGGACCTCTCATGATATCACAACAACAAATCAGGTTGTCTGCATCCGCTTGACATTTACAGACAGAGATGAGGACTGATGTGTCTTTCTTCTATTCTGCTTGCCTGTTTTATTGAATAACACCGTACCTCTCCCCACAATCCCCAATTTCTGTGTCCATTATTATTCATTCTCTGGGCTATAAGGTCAGTTTGGTGATTTGACTCATCCTCTGTTTGCCATCTCAAATTCATACTAATTTGTGGCCCTGACTCATTTGGGGCACCTACTCAACTATACTATCTAGCAAATCACTTTTCTTTGTACACAGCTCAGCTTTCTGATTGGTCTGCAGAGAGCGGTAATACATGATTTGTTGTCAGAAGAATGTGTTTGCTGCCCTAAAATTTTCTCATATTGTATTTGATGTAATTTGCTTAAAGTTTATCTGTGCTTTTGTGGTTTTCATATTTTACTCCTCTCTCTTTGACAGTACCCTCAGCTGTTTACAGGCATTCTGTCTCCATGGAAGGGCTTGCTACTCTACGGCCCCCCAGGTAGGACCTTCAATGCAGTAAACCTCCATTACATTCTCTGATAAAATAACAATTTAATCAGTTGCCACCTGTAGAGAATTTAGGTGGCTGTTCATCTTATAGTTCTTGACATGTTCCCCTCATGTCCATCTGACTCGCACACACAGGCACGGGTAAGACGCTGCTGGCCAAGGCCGTGGCTACAGAGTGTAAGACAACCTTCTTCAACATCTCAGCCTCCAGCATCGTCAGCAAGTGGAGAGGAGACTCAGAGAAACTTGTTAGGGTGGGTAATTGTTCAGTCCACACAACAAATATTATACAACAAAAAGAAAATAACTGCATTAGTTACATGTGTATGTCTATTTATCCAAACATTTGCAGGTTCTGTTTGAGCTGGCCAGGTACCACGCCCCATCCACCATCTTCCTTGATGAGCTGGAGTCAGTGATGAGCCAGAGAGGAACTGGCATGGGGTGAGCTGAACCACAAAGTGTGCTAAATGGAAATGCTATCCTTCAGTGCTGAGGGGTTAGTGTGTCTGCTCATGTAAAGCCATGTGTGCAGCCCGGGTGTCCTTAAACAAGATAGATAACTTATAGTGAGATATTTGTAAATTAAAATCCCAGGATTTTTTGTTTTGTTTTGTTTAACAACAATTTTACTTCTGACATTTGCTCAAAATTAAAATCTTTCAGTTAAAATATATCAAGTATGTACACAATTTTAGCCTTTATAAGGGTACTTTCATAATGAGTAAATCATGTAAATAAAAAGAATTTCAAGTCAAAACAGGACTAAAATAGTTTTGATCCAATTTACTGTTTAAAATAAAGAGAACTAGTGATTATTGCCAGATTAAATAACTGGATTAACATTTTTAGTCAAAACTATTAAGTTCTTGTTAAGCAAAGACAAACAATGGACAGAATACTGTAAGAAAGAGACAAAATTGACCATGTTGTAACCATTTGTCCTGTCAATATAAAGAGCTCTGATGCAGTGGGGATTAAAACTTTGATGAAACAACCCACTGTTGTCTGTTTCCAGGGGAGAGCATGAGGGGAGTCGCAGGATGAAGACTGAGCTGCTGGTTCAGATGGACGGACTGGCGAGATCAGAAGACCTGGTGTTTGTACTGGCTGCCTCCAACCTGCCTTGGTAACACTTCCACATATGAAAAAATCTCACTGGCCACCTACGTCTTATTTTTCCCAGTGGTTAAAGTAGTATTAAGATCCTTCCTTAAGTAAAATAACTGCACTGTAAAATAACTCCAGCACTAGTCCCACATTCAAAACTTAAATAAAATTTAAGTATTGATGTCAAAATGTATTTAAAAAGCATCCAAAGTCAAAGTATTTATTCTGCAGAACACTAGTTCCCATCCGTGTTGTACTGATATGTGATGTTGCCTAATTGTTTGGACTAACTTCTGTACTGATAGTTAACTCTACCTCACATGTATCATATTATTTTTATACAGAAATCTCCTAAAAGAAAACTTTTCCTGTGGAAAAACAGCCCTGTTTTCATCTTTCTAACAAATCATTTCCAAGCTCATCCCAAGTCAGGCTGTAATTAGTTTATATGTATATGCGGAATTGCCAAAAAGAAAAATGAGTATTTCAGGATTTCTGGACTAGAAGGGTACTCCTGTCTACAGGTTTGTAGCCGTTTCTGCTCTTCACTCAGGGAACTGGACCACGCCATGCTGAGGAGGCTGGAGAAGAGGATTCTCGTTAGTCTTCCCTCCTCACCAGCTCGCAAAGCCATGATCTCTCATTGGCTGCCTCCTCTTAGTTCCACAGGAGGGGTGGAGCTGAAAACGGAGCTGGACTACGAAACTCTAGCAAAGGTGTGTCATTCATGGATGTCAAATTTTTCGGGACTATTGTATGTTTTTTTGTTTGTTAACTGAGCGTGAAAAAATGTTTTTGCTCATGAACTGCCTGTCTTGTATGTGTGTTTCCACTGAGAGTAGAGAGCATATACAGTGCAGAAACATCAGAGCCTATGAGTCTGCCTGTTTGTGTGTGTGTTTCAGGAGACGGAGGGTTACTCTGGCTCTGACATAAGACTGGTGTGTAAGGAGGCCGCCATGAGACCAGTCCGCAAGATCTTTGACGCACTGGAGTCCCATCAGGATGGTAGGACAACACACACACACACACACACACACAGACACACAAACTAAAGGCTATTGATGCAACAGTTAAGATTGACAACCCCTTTCTTCAACTCCCATGTTATTTCTGTTAAGTGTCCCTGAATGAAACACTGCATCCTCACTTGAATTCTCTGTTACAGGTGAAACTGACATGCCCCCCATCCATCTGGAAACCGTGACAACAGCTGATTTCCTGGAAGTCATCGCGCACACCAAACCCTCGGCCCGAAACCTGATGGACAGATACGCAGCCTGGGAAAAGGAGTACGAATCTCTTTGATACCTGGACTCCTTTTAACTCACTTTTATACTAACACCACAGCTAGTAGTTTTTCTACAGCATACATACTGACCTTTTGCTGTGGCATGTTTTACTATTTATTAAAGCTTTCATAAAGATCATAAAGGTCTTTAGAGCTCAGTTTTTTTTCATGTTACACCAACTGACATTCAAACAGCCTTACAAAGACATTGCCCACATAATTATTTTAAGCACATTTAACAAAAGTAAAATAAGCATGTGCCAATTTCTGGTGGAATATTTGTGACACTCAATTAAAAATGTCCCCATACTTCACTTTTCTTCATTTGGTATCGTTTTTACCTTTCAAATGATTTAAGTCTTAGTCTTGTGAAAAGGTTAAAGGGAAAAGTAGAATACTGAGAAGCGTTACACTAAAATAATGCACAAATACAAACCTCCCAAACAAGAACCTGAAAACTTTGATCATCTCAGCCAGTTCAATTTTCATGCGGCCTCTTTTATTTTCTTTACTTGTACAGTTATCATAATCACAGTGGAATAATGATGAATAATTACAAGCTACCTTTTTTAATTCAAAATTACACATTATGTTAAGACAAATTATTTGTCATTGTGGTGGTGGTGGGTACCTCTGAAATGTCTGCTTCAGTTTTACTTTTTAACATTATGGACTTGGCTAAATAACCCCCTTTGTAGTAGTAGTAGTTAAGTAATGTTCAGAGTTTTTTTCTTGTGCAAAGGAAAGGTTCAGCTGTTACTGACTTAAAGCAAGTTCTTCAGGATGTGCTCCACAGCATCTGGGAAACTATCACACGTCAGGTGGGGAGGAGGATTAACTTTATTCTCGTCTCCTTCCCTGTATTTACCTGAGAGACCACAGGAGAGAAGGAGAAATATTATCAACCCAAATAACAACTACAATAATAATAATAATTGGGTTTGTACATACTTTAGCAAGATGTAGGTAAAAATGAAGAATGTAAAGTGGTGAAAAAACATAGATGAGGACAAGAAATTGAACAATTATTTCTGGTCAGTGTGCAACAAGCAGTTGCTGTCACATAAGTTTAGGTAGAGGTCTAAAATTGTCATACACACCACAAGAATACATCTTAATGGAAACCCTGTGTTATTTACCATGTAAATAACCACCGTTTTGTGACCTTTTTAACTGGATTGCTGTTGTTAGCTTTGTGAAACCAAGTAACTGAAGGAAAACTTGAGTATGTTGAACTTGCTTTGGTAGCACAGGCCTCTGAAAAAAGGAACATTGGTAAAGGGATGAATATTAACTTGACAAGGTTTTTTTTCTTACCCGTTCTAACCAGAATTCCCAACATTCCTGCATTCTGAGCCCCGCCCACATCATCTCTGGCATCCTGTGGAAAAAAGTCATTAACCCACTTCAAGTTTTTCTACTTGATTAAGTTTTATTTCATTTCAAATCACATTATACTTACATCTCCTATCATGACAGCTTCATCTGGGCAACATCCTAAATCAGAGAGAGCCTATTTGAAAGAAGCAACCAAAACAAAATGAGAGGCTTCAGAACCACAAAAATCAATACAGAAAATTCAAACACTCACTCAAAAATCAAAAAGAGACAGAAATCTGACTGCCTAGAAATGGCCTCTACAGCTGGCCAGAAACTTATTTCAGGAGCTCATCATGTGGGGAATTTCTGCTCAATAAAAACTAGATTCTGAGTTAAAATAAGTTTAAAATGTTTGTTATAAAAACAGAAGTCTCTTCTCTGTACTTACGCTGGTTGATTAAAAACATGGATAACATGAAAATACCAATTTCTAACCTGCGTGAAAAAAGTCTTTTCTGGCTTCCCCACCACAGTAGCTTTACAGTCGGTGGCATACTCAAGACCCGTCACAAAGGGCCCAGGGCCCAGGGCCAAACCATCCTTACGTTTGTAGTACCGAGCCTTGTGGATGGCGATTAGAGGGGCCCCATCCAGAACCATTCTGCAGAGAAATACACATGATGAACAAGCTGCATTGTAGGTTATCAGAGGTCACAGATGACTTAGACCCACTTTTTAAGCAAATGAAAGCACAAAAAGGGAAAATACAGTATTACAATTATCTAAACATCCGGGAAAACTCACCTGAAAGCCTTGTTGAGTGTTTGGTAGTTAAAATGATCAGGAGCGAGTCCAATGACAACAGCATTTGGCTCTGATGTGTCAATACCTGGAGATGAGAAGACTGTTCAAAGATACGCTCTCTCTTTCATACACACACACACACTCACAAACATACTCACAGCTCAATACCTGCGAAGTCTTCCAGTGCGCTGTCCTCCACCAACAGCAGTGGTCTGTGTTGTTTCTGCTCTAACAAACTCCTCGCTGCACTCAGTGAAGTGAAGATCTCTTTTTCCTGCAAGGTGTAGTTAATGTTCAAAGACAAAATCAGGCAAAGGCAGCATTTTTGAAAACCGCAGAACAATTTCAATCACATGAATCACTCTTTTGGAGATACAGACATTGTTGTTTGTTTGAGGCAAAGCACAGAAGTGAACTTGAGTGCAGGACAAGCACACCTGTTTCTTCTTAGTTTATTTTTAATTCCTTTAACATCACAGTAAACTCATCTGCACTGAATGAAACGTGGCTTTGGGTTCTGTACCTGCAGGTTGAAGCTGAGACGTTGCAGTCGTTCCAGTAAGTTCCTCTTGCTCTCTTTCGTTGTGTTTGTCACAAACTTCACAGCTACAGACGCCTGCCGTAACCTGCCAGCCCCAAAACAGAACATCTTTCACTTATAAGCACATTTAAAATTCATGTAAATTTATAATTGCAAAATTAATGATGCCATGATCCTAAATATGTGTGCTGCACAACTACATGTAATGTGCAGCAATGTTGTAGTTTAACTTGCATGTTTAATTTCAGTTACATTCATGCAGAAACCTTCACACCCTTGACCCTCCATTTGATGCCTGTCCCTGATTTGGAGACTGTTTCCGACCTGTTCAGAGCATCCTGCGCCCCAGGCACCGCTGTGTCCTCTATATGTAGAGTTCCACTCAGGTCGATAAGCACGGCCTTAAGGGCCCGTCTGCCCGCCATGCTGGAGGCCTACAAAAGAGGCTGCATGGTGAATGTGTTGTAGCTTGTAGACACGACACATTTTCCTATTCTGTTTATGAAAATTAGCTGATACAATTTTTTTTTAAATAAAAATCCTTCCTACCTTTTAGTTAATGTAATTCTGATTTTAATTGCTTTGAATGAACACAGACCAGCTAAAGAATCTACAGAGGACATTTTCAACAGGTTGCAGTCCTCATCAAAACCTGCAGGTACCATGTATGTTGTTAGATAAGAGCTGCTTGGAGTTCAGTCTCTGATTATGTTTCATAAACTGCTAAATATGACCGAAGTCCTCTGTAAATGGAGCTTTACTCAGTTTAAAAAAGCTTATTCTGTCATAATAATGTATTATTTTAGAGATTTATCGTTCATAATCATAATTCACATCGGTAGTGGCAGAATTTATCAGATTATTGTGTTGTTCAAACCTGCATCAGGGCAAACTGAGAGGATTATGACCCGTTTGTCCCTGGAATTTTTGACCTCCTGCCTAGAATACAGATTTTGGGATTGTATTTTATTTCTCTTTGACTGTGTGAGCCGCTATTATTTAGACATGCTTGGATTTCTGTCATGTAGTTATTAATGTGAGGGTACAATTAATGCTCTTTCCACCCACACAACATAGCTTAAACACACTCACTCACATACGCACACACACAGAAGAGTGAGCTTATTCTCAGCTTGGCACTTTCCTGACAGCTAAATTTCCTGTCATTAGTTGAGCTAAATAAAATTATTATATACATGTCTTACAGAGTGTGTGGGTGGTTTGTGTGTGTGTGTGTCAAAGAATGACCAGGCCTGTAACTGAACATACTTTACAATTCTCACTGACCTTTTATATAAATGGCAAAGTAAGCCTACTATATGACCTTACTGTACTTTATACATCTGATCTTTTTATTAACCATCATTGTTGAATGTTTTATTCAGCTTATTTCACTGAATCGTCAGGCAGATTTTGAGGGAAATGCACGTACAATTATTCCTATTTGATGTGCAAATCAAGCCACAAAAACACAAGATCATTAGATTATATACCTTTTCACCGCAAGCATAAATACCAAAGCATGAGCACAGGTGTAACCAATAACATTGGTGATGGCTACATTTCAACGGAGCCCGCTATAAAGCTAACACGGGCCTGGACCTAAGAAAAACTCTTAACTGGAAGCAGCCTTAGTAACTATGGTTAATTACAACTGCGCTTCACTTAATGCTGCGAAAAGGTATCGTTATACTTTACTAAGAGTAAGTTATGTGAAGGAATAGTGTTTATCTTTGTTTATTTTGTTTTTTCCAAAGGAGAAAAACTGAAAGCATAAGTTACTGAGACCCTCGATAGCATCTCTAAAACTCGTTTTGATGTTACGATGAAAAAACGTACAAAAACTGCCAGTGATATTTATCCAGATTGTCAATAAACTGCACTCACTGCTAACCTTAGCGACAGCGACTCCCCAACTTCCTGATAACGTTTCTTCTTCGCTGTTTAAAAATAGCTTTTGTTATCTATGAGCTCATTACTGCCCCCTCAGCTCAAATACCGCTTCTACTCTCTTTTAAATTCGTTGGATTTTAGGCGCTTCGGCTTTTGTTTTATTTATTTATTTATTTATTTATTTAGTTCGTTCCTCCTATTAAAGTAAAAAAACGGAAACTATTTTTAATGTTACTGTCCCTTTTGAAAACTCTCTTTATTATTATTCTATATTCAATTTTTACATTAAAATCAGATGAGAGAATTATCCTTAAAATCTTAATCACTCATTAGAGTAATGATAATAATAATAAAAAAGACATATGTCCCCCATCCCACTAATAACCAGCAGATGTATCGCATTAGTGGGTCTTTTAGGGCAGTCATAGATTTAATATGATGGCAGGTATTAGCAGAGCGATAATAACCTTCTCTCTGCATGATGCCAGACAACGCTGATCAAATCCTCTTTTTTATACCTCCAGTGAATAATACTTTTCCCCAAAGTTGTTTTTTTATAGTTTTCAGTTTTTGTTTTTGCAAAAATATTTTGCATCTCATATATTTGAAACACGCATTGGATAATCTCCCAATAAACATGTCCAAAAAAATATCCAAATCAACTTTTCTCTTTTTGTGCTTCAATTTCATTGGTCCTCACCGTTATTTGGATCAAACCTGTGACTTTTAGGTTAGAGAATAGGGAGGAATAATTTAATGTCATTTAGATATAACTTTTCCATTCTTGGTTTGGGGTTTATTTTGTTTTTTTTTGTCCAGCTTTCGTAGTGAATTTGGAGTTGAAATCGCATGTTCTTCTATCATTGTCAACTCTGTAAATTTTTTTGTTGTAGGAAACAAAGTTTAAATCCTTTTTTAAATCTTTTCAATTTAACTTCCTTTTATTTTGTTGCTGTTTTTTTAAAAAAATCTAAACTGTTTTGATGGGCAGACATTTGAGGTGCTGGGTCTTAAACCAGCTTAGTTGATTTTTTGTTTTCTTTTTTTAAATAATAAATATATTAACTATTCTGACCTGTGAAGTGGAGATATATACTTATGTAGAATCGCCTGTGATCGCTTACAGATTTTACCGTGAACCCCCAGCTAAACTCTGACTAATCACAGATCAAAGTAGCTTTACTATGCAAATCTCCCTGATAAACATATGCTTCTAATTCCAGCAGATCCCCCTTTCCACATATTGAGAAGCGAAACCACAGTAGTGTTAATAAAAACATTTTTGGAGCTTAGCAGGGGGAGGATGTGGTGATAATTTACAACATATGGGGAGTATTAATGAAGTGGAGTGGGACTAGATGAACAAACAGTCCAGAGAAAAGTGTCAACATTTTCCCAGAGCAGAAGTGGAAAGATACTGCAGCATCATACACAAGTAAAAATGGTTATTTAGCTAAATTAAAAAGTACTGCTGTTAGACTGAAATCTTCTTTTGTTAAAGTGACTTAAGTGCAGGTCTGCTTTAATTACTGCAATACTGTAACTTAATTTAAAAACTAAAAATTGATGTTACTTTCTACACCTCACTGGTTTACCTGCAGCTCAGAAGTCAAAAGTGAGAGGGTCACTGCACCTTACACATGCTGGCTGCTCACTGAATTAGAACAAGACATTTATCCATGTTACTTAAGTTTTAAGTTATTAATTTAACAGACTAATTTAAATGGAGAACTGTTGAGCTTCTTATCCAAATTTTGTTTTTATCTATTGTTCTGCTGCCATGCTTATAAAAACAGAAGACTAAAACAACAGACATAATGTTGTTAAAATAACTAATAATATTTATTCCAAGAGAAAAAGAAATCTCTACACTTTCCTAATGTTTGTGGCATTAAGAAAGTATTGATGTGTAAACAGACACATTAATAGTACAAATCCTGCATCCATTCACTTCTGAGGAATTGCGGGTGTAAACACTTTGAAAAAAAGGTTCAAATAACAAGGATTTAAGCTCAGAATGTCAGTACAGAAGGTGAGATGTTGCACATTAAATTGCACTGCAGTGTTATGAGGAGTCAAACATTTTATTCATTCAACTGTTCTACTTTATTTTCTTTAATTTTCATTTCTCTACCCAGGAGATAAAGTCATTGTGGTTTCTGAGTGCCCTCCTCACTGGTAGAAACTAAAAGACCCTTTTGCATTTCAAGCCACATTACAGAATGGTAATGATGTCTAAAAACAAACTGTGTAACTTTCCTCAAGTCTCTGACACTCCAAAAGTACTTAAAAATAGCTATAGTCATGAGTAGAAATGTAGTAACACATAGTAAATATTTACATATTGCCCAGCCATTCTGCTGGCAGTACTTCTTTCACAGATTTCTCCTTGGTCACAAAAAACATGACACATATCATAACATTACTGTAACAGTTTTCTCTCAATGTGTCTTGACTAGCATGGTGAAGGATAACAAACACTCTGTGCAGCATGAAGCAAAAGTTTGGATGACCAGAGAGTCATCATTTAGTGTGGCATTATGACTTAAAGATAATTTTATTTAATCTTTTTGGTGTGACTCTGGTGAGCAGGTTAGCAAACCCATACCAGTAATATTTTCAGCTAGTCATTTCTTTTCTTTGGGTGTAAACATCTACTTGTTAAAATGCACATTATTCTATTCCAAATAGGAAAACTTTTCTGCCCTGGCAAAGGTGGAGGACTCTAAATGTCAGATATGTCAGTGTTGGTTTGTGTGTGTCTGTGATTTGTCCATGGCAAATGTCTGGTCCTCCAGGTTCATTCAGGTGCTTGGGGTACTGCTGTCAACCGAACAGTAACAACAGGACAATGCAGGCTGAATTCACTATTATTAAAGGCACTGTGAAAACAAAAAAGGAAAGAAACACAAAATAAATTGCAAAATTTTCAACCTCTAAATGTTAAGGCTAGTCAATAAACTTTTTGAGTACTTATCAGAAAGTGAATGGTAACTTCACATAGTCTATGAATAAACAGTTCAGAATACAAAAAAGAAATCTTCTTTTATACTGCAGTTTCTTTATAAAAACGTTGTGTGCCTGTCTCATATAAGGATATGATTAAAAGTAGGTGCATGGAAGAAACTTGAATTAAAAATGGTTTAAGACAAACATCGTCATGCACAGTGAGGTATGGGAAAAGTGTTTTTATATAAATATCAAATAATATAATTAATAATAATAAAGGCATTCACTCAACAACTCTGTGATTTTTTTTCCCTTTTTCTCTGGCACATAAGCAGGAAAAGTAGTTTTCCAACCTCTCATGACTGTCCGGACTGAACGAATGAGATTGAGGATCTGGGCTTTGATTCCTGGATCATCACCAAATCCTCCAACTCCCTGGTCAACTCCCCAGCCGACTGGAGACAAAAAGACAGGGAGGTAAGAATGGAGAAAAATAACAAGAATATAGAAGGGGCAAAGCAGACGGTGGGTAGTAATTAGTTAGAGAAAGGGAAACACTACAGTCCATGTTTATTTGTAACTTTTATCTACTGCAATTTTAATTGCCAATTATTTTTCCGTTAAGTAACTTTAAGATTGGAAAAATCATCTTTTTCCACACAGCACATCTCTCTCTAATAAACAAAGATGAATCTTGTGCCAAAAATCTTAACACGAGAGTCTTTTCGATGTAGTACAGAAGCAGCTATTAACGTTGACAGTGCAGAGACGTTACACACCTAGCTAGCTGCTTTTAGCTTGATTTACAAGGTTAACTTCATAAAAAAATGCATGATTTACGCTGTGTAAATGATGTCAGAATACTTACTCTTGCTGAGAAACCTCTCCTCATGTAAAACAGCAATAGCATTTGTGCACAGAATAGCTGTCTGAATGAGAAAATACAATGTAAACGCCATGCTGGCAATTTCTTCTTCTCCTACTCCCTCCTCCTGCTTCTCCTGCTTCTTCTTCTTCTTCTTCTTCGCTCACCACTCCCAGAGACGCCGATGCCGTAAACAGACAGCAGAGGTCGTGCAACGGAACAGAAGAAGAAGGTCCTACGTTTTGCTGTGCATGGTTATGAGTTTATTTTTTAAGTTTAATTATTACAGAAAGTTGGGCAAATTTCAGTACCATGATGTATTACACCCTGTTCCTCATCAACAAAAGAACACAGAGAACACAAGATCATAAAAAATGACCAATTAGTAAAAATATTTTTTCCTTTTCTTTTGCCTTTTTATTGACATTGACATGTGAGCAGAATCATTAAATAATAATTTAGTGATCATTTTTAACTCTGTGTTCATATTATTAAAAAAAAATGACTTTGGCTGATTATTTTTCTTTAACTCGTGTGAACTGTATATAACCATTAT
>JAPZDV010000011.1:4579788-4637640 GCA_029814665.1 Acanthurus lineatus | reverse complement strand
TTTTGTTGTTGTTGTTGTTGTGTTTGGGTTGATTTGTGTGAGGGGTTTTGTTGGGGTGGGTGGGGTGGGGTGAGTGTTTGTTTGTGTGTTAATGTGTGTGTATATGTGTGCATATGCATGTGTTTGTGTGTTTCCTCACCAACTATCAAAAATGTTTAGGTGTTGCATAATAAGGTCCTACAAGATTAAACAAATAAATAAGTCAAAACTTGTTGTGGAAATTACTGAAGATAAAAAAGGAGACTAGAAAGAGAATGACACAGTATCACTAGCTATAGAAAAATATTGATGGAAGCATTATTTGTGTAGGTTAACTTGGTTTTACTTGCTCCAAATCTTTAACTCTAAAGGTGCCAGTCAGAGACTCCCACTAGAAGTGTTTGTATAAAAGCCTGTCTATTTAAAAGTGTTCTGAAATGTAAAACAAACAAACATCCTAATTAATTTTAGACTCGACAACAAGCCAATGCAATTTTTTTAACTGACTTCTGTTTTGTTGTGGAAAATTAAACTGGTGACAAACAAAAGTTTAGGACATCTGCATACGATGTTCAACAAGATAGTCCTTACAAATGTACACCACTACCATAAACTTTGAAGCACAAATGTAATTACCAGGAGTAAAAATAAATTACACAACAGTCTGAATTCAGCATCAACACCCAAACCTTTCTACTACACTATACTATTCACATATTATAACTTGATAGGTCAACAAAGTAGAAAGTTAGAGGTACAATAGCTTGTAAGAGTGCAATATTAACAGAACAGTCTCTAGAGGTAGACTAGTGATCAGGTTATTTAGTTATTCAGCATGATGACATTTAACATATGCAACTCCTAAAATCCTGTGAGGTATTTACTAAGGTATTTAATCTCGTAGAATGAAACTCGAAAGCTTCTTAAACTTGTGTTAAACACAGATCTTCTTTCAGACATCCTATTCAAATTAAAACCCATTGACTTTGAGTTGAGGAAATCAGAAGTTAAACTAATTAATTTTCAGATTAATGGATTCATTCCAGCAGCACGCTAAAGCTGTAGGAAGTCACAGTGTGAGTATGATATATTTGGTGAGTTGCCTTGTTGTACTTTATCTCTACTATTCCTTTGATATTCCTATAATAATCTTAGAAAATTGTGTCTCTCTGGTGGCTCTCAAAGTGGACGCTGACCTCTTCACAATTTGTACATGTTTACAGTATCATGTTTAAAAGCCCATATGCTATTAGTTTACGTTTCCCATGATTACTTTAATTTTGCTGTGATATTTGGACCTTTTGCTTGCTCACTGCAGAATCCCTTTGCTTGTATTTAATGAGTGATTTTTAACAGGACTTCGTCGGGACACCATATTTTCAGAGCTGCTGAGAGATGCAACTTTACTTACTGAACGATCCAGGCTCATAATTAAAGGCTTGCTTGACTTTTAATGACCCCTGAATACAAGCAAACTTGTGGAAGTTATTCTAAGTGGAATGAGTAATGAGACGTTAACAGTGAACACTGAGCTGAAGCCAATTAGCTCTGGTGCAGACAGACTGCTGGGCGCTACAGTGCGCTCTAAAGGCAAGCAAAGAGCCTACAAGGTCAGAGGGGGTGGGGTACAGTGAGTGTGTGTGTGTGTGTGTGTGTGTGTGTGAGTGTGTGTGACAGATGAGAACATTACATATCTGATGTTGTTTGGGCTATGAAAACATTTAATATAATAAAGAGTTTTGTAGATGTATTATATCAGACAGTGAAGAAAGTGTTTAATAAATTATCCATCTTTGGCATTAACCACCCCTTAGTCTGGTATTTTTTTCATTCTAATTTTATTATTTATTATGAAAGCGTTCCAAACCACATATTTTTACAGTATGTCTTACAGTTTTATGTCTACACCTACATTCATATGCTTTGTTTTGATGTGTGAGAATACTTACCTGATTTGTTCATTTTAATTTGCTGAATATATTGATGCAAATTTTCAGGAGAAACTTTACAAACTTTACAGATACCAGCTTTAAAATCAATTCCAGTGAGTATTTAGGTGGCCCTTTTTAGTGGAAGAAGCATCGTTATTAACAGTTCACGATGGACTAAAAAGTGTTTGAGGAAAAGTGCTGATATCAAGCTAAACCAGGGATCCTATGAAATAATTTATGGAATGCTATGCAAATTTGGTGGTAGTAATGTAACCTTAACCATACAATTTAAGTGGCAACAACTCAGGCTTACAAATGCAGCCAATTTTAAGTGGCAAAAACTGCAGTTCCTCTAATGGCCACTTGAGGCTGACTCCAAATATGAGTTCAGCCACACACAGCTCCAACTGCACAACTTTTCTGCAGAAATACAGGTATAAAACACAGATTTGACCTGCATATCTAATTTCTCTGTTCATTTCAACTTCACAAGGGCGAACTTAAAGCTGAGCTTACATTAAAGAATAAACAATGCATAATTAAGGGCTAATTCAATTAAATCGAGGGCAGCTGCTGACTGCCTGCTAGGTGGGTTCCACTTTCTCGTTCAAATATGGTCACTTGTGGCTCATCAGCAAAGCCATAAAAAAAGTGATGACGTTATAGTTTCATACACTATTTATTATACAGTGTATGTCCAATGCATGTTGAACCAAAAGTTTAAACCTCCTTATCTTCTGAACATAGCTTAGCTAATCATTTTAGAAAGTCTGCAATGTGGGCTGCTTTTGAAGCAGTGACAAGTACATTGTAAATATTAAATATACATTTAAATATTTGAGTGCTGCATCCTATTTAAACATCATCGCTTAGAAATCCTACTTGGCAATACCTGAGTTGATAATTTAAAAATTTTAGGGATTTATGTGACTCTCTTTAGCAGAACTTTTACAAACTTGAAACTAAATAAAGAGGAAACTGGGAAGGGCAGTGACTTCCTACATTCTGTATCCTGTCATCTTTCTGCTACTCTGTTTTATGAGTGCGCTTTTCGCACAAACTTGGTAAAAGTTTCTCTGACCCTCATACATATAATACTGTTCTTCTGTTGATCCTTGTACATCTTTATATGGTTAAAAACACTATACAGCAGTATAACTTATTTTTAGGAAAGTGAGGCAAAGAAAAAGAGGGAGAGAGAAAGAAAGAGGGGGAGATCATAGGCACGAGACACTCTGTACAAGATTATTATCTCTCGTCCAAGAGAATCATTCAGTTCTCCGCGGGGTGTCAAAGCAACACATCTCGGCGGGGAGAAGATAACTAACCGAGATGATCTCACAGTATCACGGCTTAATTTTCTTTACTGGGGAATATTCGGCGGTAATGTAACTTAAATAGGCCATTGTGGAGGAAACTACATCGTTTTATATGGGACATAAAATCATGGAAACTCACCAAAAAGGAAGATTGGCACTTAGGCCTGCACAATGCGTTAAAATGGATTCTGAATGAATTACCACAAATGTTGTCCCATAAGGCCTGTATTCAGTATTGCTTTGCTTTGTGTGTGCGTGTGTAAGTGTGTGTTGGTGTGTGTTTGTGTGAAAGCTTATTTTTCAGCAAAAACTTCAGTTCCTCATTGTTATTAACTTGTATGTGAAAAGCTTAATTCCTAAACGATATGAGCACATTTGAAGAGAAAAGGCAAGATTAATGGCATGAAAGTAAATGTCTTGTATCCCGTGTTTGTACACTTACATTTTATTGGAGCTCACATGTAGCAGCTGGCAGGTAAGGGCTGTGTGTGTTACTCCTGGGAACATCATTCTAAAATCAGATTTTGGGTTCTAAGTAGGCCTCAGTGTTCCTGTGTGGACTAAAAACTGAATAATCAAGGGAGTGATTAAATTGATGCACTGAAACCATCTATTTTAATGCTCGATGTAATAGTATGTTTTATTATTTGTTTCTTATTTGTTGCATCTGGGACACAGGACAGATTTTAGCAGAGTATTGTGATAATTAAGTGAAATCACATCAAATCAGCAGGACAAATTCCTTCTACTGCCAGTGGCAACCTGTTGGTTACAGAGCTGTTCAGTTTCAGCCACCACAGATTCAGTGACAAGGGCAGCAGTTTTAATCAATATGCTATAAATAGCCAAAAATATGTAGACATCCCTGGTCACTCTCAAAAATCTTATTGTGCAGTATGTTGTTTTAATGTAGTTTTAGCTTTGGGGTGACAGTTTAGGAAAATTCCTTTTTCTTTTTTATTATAACAATGGCACCGTGGACAGAGCAATGTCAATAAAGCAAATGATTTCCTGAGTTTGGTGTGGGAAGAATTTGATTTCCATGCACAGAGTCATCACCTCAAACCCATCCAACACTTAGGATAAAGTCGAATGGTGAGTGCTTATCACCCACTGAGCCTCTTGTAGCTGAATGGGAGAGAAAATCCCTGCAGCCAGGTGCCAAAATCTTGTGAGAGGACTTCACAGAAGAGTGGAGACTGAATTGTTGCATTTTACTGCCCGTGGTTTTGCAATAAGATCGATGATCACATATGGGTGTAATGATCATGCTTCCACATACTTTTAGCCACATCATTTTAAACGCATTGCACAGCACGTGATGCATCTGTGTGTCCTGCCTTTCCGCTTTTCTGTGTTTCTGACTTGTCTGTCCATCTGCACGAGTAAACAAGAGCTATGTTAATGTGAACGTTAAAGGCTCTATTAGTGCTGTAGACAGGAAGCGGAACAACGGAGGCTTTTTCTATTCGTCTATTATTAATGAGGACTGGAGGTTAATCTACTGCTTAATCACCAGGCTACATAGAGAGTGATGCAGAGACACAGGGATGGAGGGGGTGTGTAAAAAGGAAAGAATGGAAAGAGTTTGGTTTCCCACAAAAATCGAACACAGGGATGGAAGAGAGGAGAAGGGGGGGATGGGCATCGGTGACCTCATCAACTGTAATATCAGTCAGCAGGTGTTTCTGCACAAATGTTGACATGTAAACTACTCTGTAATTGTCCCAGTGACGATTAGTTAAAATCATGAGATCATCCCCATTAGTGTCCCATCCTTCATTATAGCGGTCTGGGTTTATGAAGTAACTCTCATGTTACTTGTCCTTTTTTTAAGGTGTGTACTTGAGGTTTATACTTATTGTTTCTTTATAAACAAGTCATTCAGGATGGGATGGTTCACTCTGTTTGGAAATTATGGAGTCAAAGTAAAATATGCCCTTTTCAAAGGGAAGTTAAAGACGACAAATAGTTCTAGATGTTGTGACTGGAGGCCTGTGAACACTTTGGCCACTGAAGTCCAAAGTGAGGTTCTTTGGTTGCAAAAGCACCATACAGCTAGAGTCAAAAAGCAGATACAGACTAAAATGATTGATGTATGTGATGAATTTTAGTTTGTCAAGATTAACTTTCACCATTCTAATAAAAGTCAATGAAAAAACAGATGAATTTTAAGGCAAAAAAAGAGTCATCTCAATATATTTTGTTCAACATGTCAGGAAATGCATGTTTGAGTCTAAGCATGTGTTTGTATATGTGTGATTGTGCCCATCCCTGGTGTTTGTGTCAACACAGTATCACATCAGGGTGGCCCCTACACTCTAGACAAGCTTTAATTGTGTAATCCCATGATCCACCTTGTAATCCCTTCAATAATACAGCACAATACCAGCGATCTGTGCCAGATTATACGGTTGATCTTTTTATTGTTTGTATGCTGCTTCAAAAAATATACAACGAAGAATCTAAATCTGAAACCAGCAAAGTGACAGAATAAAGCAAATAAAGTAAATCAAGAATTTATAAAACTGCTTTAAGTTGCTTTAGATTCTGTTTTATTTACAATGTATTTTTCTTTCACTTAGCTACAACTTGGAGACAGCTTTTTAAATACCAGCAATAAAAATGTTAGTAGTTTGATCGGTCTCATAGAGGAACACCTTAATCTAACACTATGAAAAAGGTTTCTTAATTTGGTACATTTTGTTCCAACTTTTTCCTTTTTGACAAATAAATTTCCAAATAATTATCTATTTTAATTTGAAGGAAGCAGAAATATGTTATATTTTGGTCAAAATAAATCCAAGCAATCAATTTGTGTTTACTTCATGTCCTTGTAAAACACAAATTTCAAACAAAACAATGAAACATGAAATCTGACACCAAATTCAACCAAGAACTGTGTTCTAGGAAGAAACAGTCCAGATGTTTCACAAGCAATTAATGTTCCAACACAAAAAAGCAGCACTTTTATTTTTCAATTATTTGATTTTTAATTATTTGATATTTATTTTAAACGCAGTCCTGCTCAAGGGCTCGCCATTATAGATAGAGGTTGGCTTTTAAAGAGGGGCCACCGGGCAAAATGGTAAACAACAGAATTAAATGGTAATAATTATTGTTCCAGAAAATAATTATTGTTCAGCCGCCTATCTGCTTTGGTGTTTAAATAACAAGTATTAGCTCTCCCTTTTTTTCCTCTGCAAGACAAGTGTGTGTGTGTGTGTGTGTGTGTGTGTGTGTATGTGTATGAGAGTGAGTGAGTGAGGACGAGGTGGCTTAAGTTGAATAACATATGCAGTCCACAGATCGGCATACATACAACACACACACACACAGCTGGAGATTATAAGACACAAGGGTTTTCCAGACAACAAATAACATACACAGCATTTTATTTTGTTAAATATGTCCTCTTTTTTGGGACCAAAAATATTACTCTAACTCCACAATTAAGTATTTTACATATATTTATGTAATGAAAGTACCTGTATATTTAAGAAGCATTTTACAAAGTTTGGAAAACTTGTATGTTAAATTATGCAAAGAACTGTTTTGACATGACTGAAAAATGACACTTATAAAATAATTTTCTACTTTTTTCTCTGTTATTTAATAATTCTTCAAGTATATTTTTGCAATAAATTTTCACAAACACATCTTTTTTTTTATTTGTCACATGAACTTCTAAACAGCATTATACACTGCACATATGTGTGGATTTTACATCGGTATTGTTTTTGATGTGCAAATCCCCCACATTAAAAATCTTCGTCAAAACAGCTTTTACCATTATTATTGTTAGTACTATTGTGCCTGATCTCTGATGCGTAAATACCCTTCTACAACAGTGTGAACGGCAGAGATTAAGCCATTGACAGAATCGTGTGAGATATGTGACACTGATCTGACAGTGCTAATGATGTAATGCAAGTCTTTACTGGTTTTGATGATATCACAACAAGCCTGAGTCACGTGGAAACAACACAAACATGTCACTGAGATAAGTACATAGACAAACACAGTGTGAAAACACTGGATGCTACAAAATGCATTTTTTTTCATGTCTATTTTAGGTGGATTAACATTCCCCTCAACATTAATATAATCTATTTTTCACAACCTAACGACAGATGTTATGAATAACAGAGAAGAAAAACATCTTTAATACCAATATTGGAGTCCTACTGAGGTTCATTTATACAGTTCATTATCCAGCTATAATTACAAGTCTTATATTTGACTTTGATTACATTTTAGAACGATAGTCAGGGCACTTAAATATCATCTGTACAGTGAGTATGATCAGGCTGGAATTTTTGTAAATCTGATGTTATATTTGGAAGTTGCATTTTACTTTTGAGTTTTAGTAACATTCATCTAGTGAAGTATGACTTAATAATCAGTAAAATATTGAACTGACTTGGTTGCCATCTAAAATTGTCTAAAAGTTGACACACACAATCACCATATACTGACACACAATGAACTCATCTCAAGTCAGTTTATTTTCTTTAGCCATAAATCATAAATTACATTATTAATTTACCCTGGTCCAGACTGATGTGACTTAACTGCTGGATGTTTTGGTATTAAATTATGTGTGCACATTCAGAAGATAAATGTTAATGACATTAGTGATGTTTTGACTTTTCGTCAGAGGATACCAAAAGGTCAAAGTTTTTGGTAATTTAATGAAATAATTTTAGAGCAAGCTTGATATACTGACAAAAAATTGGCCATAGACAACATTGACGACTGTAAATTACTTGACTTTTCCTCTAGCACCATGTGCAGCTTGGCATTTTTGGTTTAGAGCAAAATCTTACAACTATAACAACTAGATTGCCATTAAATTCAGTGCAGATGGTCAGTAGAGATGATTTCTTCACTACCATCAGGTCAAAAGCTCAATTTGTTCAATATTTTGCTATAAATGACATTACCTGTTGAGCTAATGATTTTCCCTTCAGCGCTAGTTGTATTCTGTGTTGCTAATGGGCTATAATAATAAAATTAAGATGGTGAACCCAATAGGCTAAATATCAGCACATCAGTGGAAGTATGTTAGCACACTGATGCATTCAGTTCAAGGTAAACTGAACAAACCTGCCCAAGAAAACTGTTGCTCTTTGTTTTCTTTCACAATGAGATTTAACAAGCAACACTGTGTTAACTGTATTTCTTGAACCAGAAGTCAATCTCAGTTGCAGGCAAAGAATGACTCTCAGTTTTAAAGGTCAGAATTCAGTTAGATTGAACTATAATGGGTAAATCTGAATCACTTGCAACTGGAACTAATTTTTGCCCACATCTTTTGAATTAAAAATCCCCACATTTTGATCTTGAGAAATCAACCAAAATGTTTAAATTAATAACTTTACAGGATATTTGTACAAAGCAACAACTGGATATTTCCAACCAACAAAAAACACTGAGAGAAAAACTATAACATGTTCATGTCAGTTCCGGTTGTCCTGAGCTGGCCTTTTTGCCCAGATTGGACTCTTAAAATACTCCTCCTTTACCAGTTTTCACTCTAAAATAAGGATTAAAAATCATAGCTGAAAGCATAAATATGTTTTTGTCTTTAGCGTGTGTATTTGGTTTTTATCAAATCCCCACAGCATATTACACTTACAGTGACTGCGCACTAAGTAAGAATCACAGAGTGTAAAATTGACAGATGGGGCTATTTGGGTTTCCTTAAGTGCTCAGGGACACTCACACACTTTGGGTGGGTCTCTTGTCATCAGTCGTGATTTACTTATTTTAAGAGTAAATCCCCTCTTCGCCACCCTCACGCATCCTCTCTCTCTCTCTGAGATGAAATTAAGAGCAGTATGTTGGATTCTAAATCTAAACATTAAAAACATATGAGGTCCATTAGCATAGTCCGCAGATGTTGCAGCAGTAATCCCAGGCTTTCTGCTATTCTGGCTGGCCCAGAAGTTTAATCATGAAAACATTAATGCAGAGCATTAAAAACAATGAAAGTACTTCATGTGCTAGGAACAGGAAGTAACACGCAAGTACAGATGTTTAAAAAACAGATTAACATATAAAATAGCACAGGTCATAACAGGAGACTATATTTGCTAGATGGACAAAAATATGTGGATAAGGATAATTTTTTCTGTATTTTCGGTCAGGGGATGCATTTTGTTGTTAGGACCAAGCCCCTTAGTTCCAGACATCATTGTATAGTATTGGTCCTTTTATATTCTCCACAAACAAAATCAGATAATAGCAAAAAGCACAGAAAGAGCCATCAAAAGCAGCTGGCATAACATTCTGTCTTTTATTACTTGCACTTCACAGAAACTGATATTCTTAGAGTTTCTACAGGCATCTTAGTACATGACAAGGGAATCCCCAGGTCAGGCCCTGGAGAGGTTCTCCTTTCAGATAGAAGTGTCAATCCTAACTATTCTTCTTCCTCTACTACTCTTTGAGGTGTTTCTCAAAGTTTTGACTTTGACCCTTGACTGTTTGCTTTGTAAGTGCTTCCCGTTGGGCAGATAGTTAGTAACTCCTATCACAGTTATGCAGATGGTGCACAATTCATTATGTCAACATGTGGTACATCTTAGAAATTAGGAGCAACATGTTGGCTCTTACCACTTTAGTCTGACTCTGCTCCCTTTGTTTTGGAGATACTGGGGGTTGGAGGAGGGAGGGTCACCTTCATAACTGCCCATCTTAGGGGGGACTTCTGCAAACCTTAAGCCAGTCGTTCAGAACTAGTTTGTAAGACCTGTTGTTTAACCACACTGAAAACAATGTGTTTATAGTTTTATATATATATATATATGGCAGCACTGAAAGCAAGGGTAAAAAGCAGACTTACATAGACAGGGACGTTGGGACATTGTTTAAATATGACTGTAAAGATGCACTTTCAGATGGCCTCACCAGAAAAGAGGAGGTTAAAGCAACCAGATAGAGTTGCATGTACATAAATAGTTATTCACTTATGCCCAGATAGTTTGTGCATGTACTTGGATGCTAGCTTGAATATATGTACATGTATGCCACACACTCAAGCAGGAGCACAGGGAGGGAAATGCAAGGTCATGTGGTTAAAAAAATCTAAAGGCGATTTAAAATGGTTATTTTTCAGACACAGTTTTAAGATGATCCTCTAAGTGTCTGATCTCTAAATGAACGCTAACGTTTAAATCCCCCCTTTTCCTATCTCGCTCTATCTCTCGCCTCATTCTCTCTAATCCCAACCTGTTGGTGAACCTCTGAGTTGTATTTGAAACCCAGAGGACACAAACAAGATATAAGAGAGAAAGTAGATTTTTAAATGTGCTGTCCGCTGGCATTTTGGGGCATTTGGCTGATGCATGCTATATAGTTTTGAAGCTGCAAAGGGAAGCCACTGACAATTAAAGAGAATTTCACTATCCATAGTATTTAAGTTCTTATGCAAGACAATCATCTGTGTGTGCTACAATACTCTAATAGCATGGCAGCTTCTTACAATAAATCAAGCAGAAAATCGTTTGTCAAAGACTATCAAGCTATGAATCCTACATTCTACATTCCAGAGACTAGGATTAGAACATATGGCTGCCATCTCTCAAACTGAGGTCACAGTTTTATAAGCTTCTCAGATGTATTTGAAACATAAAGTTCATCCTCAGCCAAAGGTCAAACATATTCCAGACATAGCTGTGCTGGGATAATGCAGACTGACGTATTGTAATCACATAGCATCTTTTGAAGTCTTCAATCTAGTTAATGTGTTGTTCCTGGATTGTGGCGTTCAGTGCATTAATCAAAACCTTGTTAATTAAATGACAAAGATTTCAATCCTGATTATTTCTTAGATGATTAATATATCTTAGAGTGAAATATTTCCTCATTAATAGTCATGTGTTTCCCTAAATATCTTGACCCCAATTACAAATCACAGTTTATAAAACACACACACACCCACACACATGCACACGCACACACACGCACATGCTCATCTTGGCACTTGCTCACAGAGTGATACATTCTTGTTAATTCATAACTACTCTCTTTTACTGTTCTTGGCTGACTTGCTTTTATTATTTAAATATGCTTCTACACTCAGATGTCACCTTTCACCTATGAGGACAGTCCTCTGGAGCACTGTGTGCAGTCACCAAGTATTGTGTAATTGGTAACAGGTTATAGATTTCATTTAACTTGCCAAGCTGTGTATACAGCCAACCAATACAGATAAGAGAGAACACACACAGACATACATCATCAGATGACATAAGGTTTCATGATTAAGTCTCACAGTTGTATATGAATGAAAAAATGCCAGAGTTTGAGTCATAAGGTTGGATATGTGGTATTTTACAGTATTAACATTCATATAGGTCAAATAGACATCATGTCGCTTAGCTGCTGTACTAGTTATCTGTGATCGCTTCATATTTACCAAGGATATCAAATCACTCTATCTCTGTACATTAAGACTTTAACGTATTTAAATCAGCTTTGAATCATTGCACAACATCTGTGTGTTAAAGTAATCGAGAGTTATAACAGGATCAGAGGTTTGGATGGTGGTGGATTTCCATCTAAAAGGTTAAGGTTAAGGCTAAGCATTTCTTGACCTTGATTTATAATTTATAAACAAGTTGAGTATATATTTGTATTTTTATTATTTTATTTATATTTGTATATTTATATGGACATGGAAAAGGCATATAAGTCATGGCAGTACAGTACAGTACAACTGCGTCAAAGAGAAAAATAAAACAAACAACAAAAACAGCATATAAATCTAATCTAATGGAACAGCAAGTACTAGAGATTTACCATTTAGAAACACATGCAAGGATACACAAGTATGCACGTCCACAGCTTAAAAAAAATGAATTCTCTCTCCAAATGTAAGTAGAAAGAGATGTAATTTATTGGCTCCAGATGTTTCCATTATGGTATTACCGTTGTCTGACATTGGTTACTGGGATTAGGATTAAAAACATAGGCAGCTCTTGTGCTAAAGTCTTATGACTGCAGATTTCCATGCATTTCTTAAGAACAGGCAATGAAGTATGTGTCCTTTTCTATTTAAAATACTTTATCGTTAATTTCACCTTAATCTCAATGTCCTATGTAGGGAGTAACACTCAATTACACTTAACAAGGCTTTTATTTTGGTATTTCAGAACCATGAACAGAGACAAAGTACAGCGTATTGGGGGAAGGTATTTGCAAACAAATTACCTAAGAATGACATTTAAGAGTGAAAAAAGGTCTAAAATTTTCTGTCAGTGGATGTAACAGAACATACACTGTGACTGCCCCATCTCAGCCAACACAGGGCTCATTGCTTAGCTAGGTCTGAATAGTGGTGACAGTAGGATAAGAAAGGTAGCCCAGGCTTTCTTCTCCCAAACAAAGTTCTCCAGCTGATGCAAATTGAGGCATTTCCAGGCCCGGGCTGGTTATCAATAATAAAACTACCTCAAGTGGTCCATTTCAATGCAAAGGAATAAGCAATGCCCCTGCAAGCCAATTCTGGATGTCAGCTCCTTCCTTATCAAGACAGGTCAATACCAAACACCCTGATACTCCATTTGGGGCAGGGACTTGCCCTAAACCTGAATAGAACAACTCATTATTTCATGGCAGGGTATGAGGGCCAGAGACCTAGAGTTGCTGACTCAAAAACCTCCTCACCCTTTGCTCCAAACTATTTCAGCACACACTGGCTTTCAGGGTTATGGCACTAGTTCATCAATATGAACTTTAAACTGACTTTGGCGTAGTCAAGATGCTATTAGGGTAAGCTGTACAATTCTGTTTTTTGAAGTCATAAACAGAATTAGTGACGAAACATAACCTTGACATAATCAAACACTCATCCAAAACTAGATGTTTTATCAACTTTTCACTCCGTCTCTCCATCTAGTCCACTGCAGACCAATTCTGATAAGGACAAAGGTCAGTTCCAACTGAGAAATTTGATTCCAGAAGGAGTGAAGTGCATTGAGGTAAGCTCTAGCATTTCTGGCTTTCAAACACACAAGCTCAAGCCTCTTCTCTGCCAGGGAGGCGTCATTCAACATGCCAAGGAACATTTTTAAAACTAGGGGTGAGCACTCTAAGGCTTCTGCCACCTATTTGAAGATGTGCCAGACTTCTAGACTTGGGAGTCATTTGTCATGGGAGGCCCCAGTAGTTTCCAGGGTGACAGGGACGAACAAAGAAAAGTGCTTCAAAAACCACTGGCCAGAGTATTCTCAACCCTAAATAATACTAGTGTGTAATTGCCACTGGCTCACAGGCGGATGCTAAATTTACTTAATTTGAGTGTTCCGCGAAATTGTGCCTATGGAAGAATAAAGCAATGGGAGGTTTACTAAGATAAGACGCAAAAGCATGGATTATTAAACTTTTAATGTTTAGGCAACATGAGGAGTAAAGCCAGCCTCTAACCATGGGATGCAACGTCATTTTAAAAATACCACTAGTTATGTCACAGATGGACAGGGGATGGAAGTAGTGGCAGAAAGAGACCCATGACCCAGTTTCACTGCAAAGAGATGATTACTTGAGTTGCTTAACTGATCTCATGAAGTTCAATAATTCCTGCAGCTCAATTATAAAAACACTAAATTTACTTATAAGAAAACCTTGGATGGTTCCATTTTTAGTCTTTCTTTCCTTCCATTTGTGTCACTGGGCGGTCCTCCTGAACTTGGAGAGGACTTGACTGATGTGTGACATCACTTTCTCCCCCCGCCATTCCTCCTCCTCCCCCTCCTTTATCCCTCCCTCCCTCAGTCCTTCCTTCGTCACGTCACACAGTGTGTCCTGCGGGATCCGGGAAATGATTAAGGAAGACAGTTTCAAATACCTTTCAAGTCTCTCCCTGATGGCACCGCAAAGTAGGTGGGCATGGAGAAGGTGGGAGTTGGCAAGAGGAGAATGCCAAGCCGCCTGGTAGAGACACGAGATAAGGTGAATTATTAGTTTCTGCATGTCCAGTGTGCATGTGGATGTGTGCATGAGGGTAGAAAGACTACTATTTTTTGGTGTCTGCAGATATAGCAGTCTGTGCATATGTGTGTATATGTTCATGCTTCTTTTTATGTGTTTGCAGTGCATTTAAGTGCATATATGCACCTGTGGTGCACTTTGTATGTGACTTACTGTTTGTTTATGTGTTTATAGGTAAGTATAGGAGAAAAACACAACGGAGATGCAGAGAAACAGACAAAACATAATGGAAAAACTTGGGCTAACTTAGAAAAATATACTATCTCCTTTAAATCTGTAATATACTTCACACATGGGTTTCATGGTGACACACATAGAGGGTCCCTCATTGTGACATGCTGCTCATTGTGGCGTGACGGGGTGTGTGCATGAGTGAATACACATCTTTGTGTCTATGTCTGTGTACAGTATGTGCCTACATTTGAGTACACATGGGTCTATGTGAGGGAGAGATAATGAGATCTTGTTCAGCTGAGGCCTGGTCTTGATCCCCAGAAGCCCTGGACTCATTTCAGTGAGAAACCTCTGAACAGAGTGAATACGAGACTGAACACCTCTGGCAAAAACACAGACCTGGTCTCACATATGGGGATCCAAGCAGACTCCCGTTATGCACTGCACGCCTTTGCAAGTCCAGGATGATAGCCTTTGTTCTTTTTTAAAAGGCAGAGTGTTTTTTGACATCATTTCTCAATTTCCTTTTTTTTTGTTAGGTTATACAATGATCTGCCTTTTCCTCCACCTCTGCCACCACACTCAGCTTAGCTGCTTCCTAGAGTCTGCAGGCTTTTTATTTGTCTACTGACCACTGAGCTGCCCTTATTTTACCTTAGCCTCTATAGCAGAAAGAATGGGCTCTGGAACTTGTTTAATGTTCCAGGTGCTGGTGGTATTTATGGGGTTGTTACATTATGTTAGATGAAATGTAGTCACCCTTAACTCAACTAGAAAGTGATATATGTGTATGTATATATCAAAGGTAAAAAACAGCCATGAAGCCTACCTGCACTTCTTAACCAATGGTATGTAACAGATCAGTGTTTTGTCAACAAACATCATTAATGCCAGCATGCTCACCTGCACATAAACAATATCCAGATTAAGCTACACTAGTTGGATAAAGGTGTTCACATAGTTTGCAGTGATTCAGTATCATAACAAAGTTTTTGATAGTTGAAGTGTTGAGGTACAACGTAAAGGTTGTGCAGTGCCCCACAGAAACAAGATCGCCAGCTATGTTGCTCCTTTACACACCAGAACTTTGTTCAGACCAGAATCATTAAAAAATAAAAAAAATACAACATCTTATTCTTTTTAATGAGAGCTCTAAGGTAGAACAGCAGGGTTGGCAATGCACAGGGCTACAGCTATAAAAACACAGGTTTAACCAGCAAAAAACTTGAACCTGACTCAGTGTTTACTGTAAAGCAGTGCAACTTTTCTAACAATGCAATGCACTGACCAATTTAATGCATGTTAACTCAAATTTGTGCCAATGTTTATCATGTTTGCAATGATATTTTTCCGTAGTTGTAAACTCTTATCTCATTGGTATTAAAAATGTCTTTCTTTCCTCTTTAGTTCGTTCATTTCTCACTCCTCCCTCATCCACCCTCCCTCTTGTCTTCATGCCCGTCAGCTAGCTTTGCCATGTGAGTTAGCCAAAGCTATCACTGCTCCCTTTTCTATTTGGCATTGTTCAAACTAAATGGAAACAAGGTAATTAGCTTGTTACAATTAAAGCGAGACGAGCGGATGAATTGTAATCACCCGCAATAGAGTTCCTGCTTTCTCCCCTGCAGCTTCCAACAGGCCAGCTGAGCTATCCTCATTTGCATAATTAAAATATACAAATGATAATGGATTTTGTAGTCAATGTCCAGAGGCTGCAGAGGCAGGGATGAGAAGAAAATATGAAATCACAATAACAACCACGCTGACTTCGCCTAAAGGGGAGGGGACCAACGAGGGAGGAGAAAAAGAAGGAGATGGGAAGAGAAGAAGTATGCGGGGCTACTGGAAGAGATGGAAAGAGAAAGGAGGATGGGAAGATAATGGAGGATGAAAAGAGAAAAGACAGCCTGAATATCAGGGAGAGCAGAATAAAGGTGGACCAATTACATTTGCAAATAGCACACGCCTGGCCCTGGCCTGCATTGCCCTCCCTCTAGGGAAGTCTTTTGCCTGATTACATGAAATTGGGATAGAATTAAACATCTAAGAGTTGTCCTAAGACAAACTGAAATGAAATTAGAACCCGACTTCTTTTTTACCTTGGAGCGCCACGGAGCCGCACAACAGGGAGGAAAGGAACGAGGGAGGGATTTTTGCAATTAGGCGAGGGACAATGTCGGTGAAATTAGGCCTCAGAGCTGAGTTCTTTTTCTTTCTGCTTTTTCTTTTTTTCCCTCTTCTAGCTTTCTGTATGCTTTTCTTTCTCATTGCTGTCAGACAGTTCTGAGGCAAAACAGCTGTGATCTCATGATGCTGATGTGGTAATGGGTTCCAGGCAAACACACACACAACCCTACCACATTGCATTCAAATACACACACACACTTGTTCCCTGATGATTTGGCCTGCATGACAGCTCAGTGCACAAAGAGTGTGGCATTAGAGTGGTGTGTGCCGTGAGCGCTGGACACGGCCCCAAAACAGCAACTAAACAGCTCTACAGTCACCAAACAAACTTGTTTCCTCTCCACAATAAAGGATTGAGGGAGTGGGCTCTAATGTAGTAAGGCGCCTCCTTAAAAACACAAGTGTTACTTTCCTTTCCAAGAAAAGAAAAAAAAATATTTGCTTAGGGGTTGACTGAGATCGTCTCTTCCTTTTTTCCAATTTAATTCAGTGTTTTGTTTTTTTTTTTTTGTAATTTCTGTTCCACATTAACCTCATATGAATACAAAATAAAAGGTGGTGAAAAAACACCTCCAACCTTGGCAACAAAACAGATAATTTTTCATTGCCTTTCAATCCAGTTAACATGAGTGTTACTTCTGATCTGGCATTTGCATGGGAACAAAAAATTTTGAAATGAGTTTACTGTTATTTAAATTTAGCTTACTTATTGTTGTGTTACAATATTGTGACCCTTGTTTTATCTCAGTGAGATAGCAGTGAGAGTTTGGGTGCCCAATCACACCCAATGACACTAACCTGAAAACTGTTGGAATTGTGGCCTAACCCTGCAAGGCTCATCAAACCCTGTGAATCTGACACTGTTGGAGCGCTTGATATTGGCATTGGGGGAACAGGTGAAAGACAGATGACACTCTCACCTATCCTCCTGTGTACCTGTCCTTTATCTTTTAAATTAAGCACAGAATCTGAGCAGGAGCGCGCCATATCCAAGAGATAAAATGGAATGAACAGACAATGATATCATGATATACCTTATGTATATTCTCCACACTCACACCATTAAACAAGGTAGTACCCTTTCTTACCTGTTTACACTTACACTTGTCTAGCTTCTCTTGGACAGGTGCTGACCAGCCACATCACAAAAGCACTCAAAGTTGCTAGTTTTGAGAGTGGCGATGTACTCTATGAGGTAGCATGCAGCTGTGGTGGACCAATAGGGCACATAACTCAGTCACTCTGTTAGCCAAGGTCAATGAAAGCAGCAAAGCTGTCCTGAATGATAAAATCCTAAGAGAGGAGTGCTCTAGAGGCTTATAGGGATTCTTACAGGAGCCCGACAACACGCAATGGTGGATTCCACTCTTGCTGCTTGAATGGTTTGTACAACTTGGCAGACATTACGACTTCAACCTGTCTCTCTTAGTAACCAAGCCTGAGTTTAGGCATCTCCCAAACAATTGACAAACAAGTTAGCAAGCAGCAAATGGTGTCAAATGGTGAAAACATCAATAGCTTTACAGGTCTTCACATTTCAAACATACTCTGTGCTTCACTTCTGGTATGCATTCTGGTATGCAATGCATTCTATCTCCTGTGCTTTCTTCTACAAATTTAAGCTGTTTGGCTTCCAGATCAAAGTCCAGCATGGGAACTGTAGAGCATGCAAGGAACACCTAGCCCGGTTTGAAGCTCATTTATGTGTTTAAATCAATCTCTTATCCACGTGTTAGTGCAAGTTCGAAAAATATGATTCATTGCAATATTGTTGGACTAGCATATTTACAAGTATTTTAAAAGTCAAGTATTAGTCTGACTAATGCAATAAATTGACTTTTTCCAACGCTATATAAATCCACTGAATGTTATACCGATTGACCAACCACCCGTCCTACTCTCATTCCTTTAAAGTGTGCAGAACTGAAATATTTCACATCCTCTACATTTACTTCAGAATCTTTATTAACTATGAATACAAGAAGTTACTGTCATGAAAATAAGTGATATTGTGTTTTATTGGTTTACTTTTTTCTTTTCCAATATATGCATCAGGAAAATTTATGATACACCCCTTTGTCTTTGTCTGCATATATTATTCTCTTTACCTTTTTTCCACTTTCTTTTTGCCACCATTTCTGTTTGCCTCCATGATGACTGAAATGCTTATTTGTTCCCTTCTTTCCCTCTTTCAGCTCCCCCTCTCCTCCTTTGTGTGATGCTATTCCCCTGAAAACTGTATTACCAGCATGTGTGCAATGAAATGAAATGTTCATGGTGGTGTTTGACGGTTCCCCCCGTCTCTCTATTTAAATAGTCATTTTCTCTGTTCTTCACCCTTTTTGTTTTCACTTTCTTCTTTCATTCCCATTGACACACATTAAAACTCTTTACTCTTCTCTCCCTATTTTCTCCTTTTCTGTTCTTTTTGAGTCCATTTTCTTTGTCTCTATTTTCCCTTCTTCTTTTCTCAGAACTTTCTAGGTCTATACACAAATGTGTTGTTTTACTGTTTAGTCTTTATTACTTACACTTATGTGCTTTTCTTAACTGTATCTTCTTCTGTCTTAATATGTGTTTTTATATTACTATATGTGTTTTCTGGTTTGCAACCCCCCTTTCTCTGTGTGCGCGTGTGTTAGTGAAAGTAATAACAGTGGCAGAGCTGTAAGTAAATAATGAGGAGTAATCAAAGTTAATGGAACCCAATGGGAGCCACAGCTTCTGTGTGTGGCAATAATCTCATTTAGAGAGAGAGAGGCAGATTTAGTGGATAATTGGGGCCTAAGTACTCACTGATTCCCCTGCTAACTAACTAACTAACTGAGCTGCCGATGCTCGTTTTGTTTGCAATCATGCCGACACAGATGGAGCACAAACAAAGATGAGACTTTCGACATACTCCCTTATCTAAGCTTGTCTTATTCTTGTTTCCCTCTCCTTTTTCTTTAATGTTTTCTTTCCACTTTTATTCCTCTGTTATGCTTCTACACCTTCTTTCTTTTCCTTTATTCTTCTTCAAGGTTTCTGTCTATTCCCCTAATCTCCTTTTATTTTTTCCTTTTTTATTTTTTCTTATTTCTTTTATCTTTCCCTCTGTTCACTCCTTTCTTCCTCTGCCTTCATCTTTTCCCATCTTTCTATTCTTCTTTTACTTCTTTTATATTTGCCCTTTTTCTCATTTCCTTCTCCTTTCCTTACATGTTCTCTTCGGCTTCTTGTGTATCTTCTTTGTACATCTCATTTTCCTTTTTCCTCTACTCCTCTTGTTCTTCATCTCACCTCCTTTTCTTTCATTTTCTGTCTTTTGTTTCACTGTTACTAGTGCCTCTCTACAACCACCTCTCTCTTCGGATGTTTTCATGTCTTCTCTCCCATTTCCAATCTTCTTTCCTTTCTGCTCAAACTCGCTTTTTCCTTTATCTCATTTCCTATTCTCTTTTCTTTGTCTTTCCTCTCATATATTTTTCCCTGTCTTCTCCTCTTCACTTATTCCTTTCTTTCTCTTGTTATTCTGTCCTCTTTTTTTCTTTCCTATATTTTACCTTTACTTATCTATTTTTCTACTTACTGTTAAAACCCTTAAATTCAGGAAATCTTGTTTCTTGTCCTCTTTTTTCTTCTCCTTCTTACCTTTTCTGTCTTTTCTTTTTTCTACTTAGCTTATTTACTTTCCTTTTTTAATCCTTTTTTCATTGTCTTTCTCTTTTCATTTCCTTCTTTCCTCTCTTGTCCTTTTCTTCCTGCTTTTTATTTCGCCTTCTCCTTTCCCCTCTCATTTCTCTCTACCATTTCTTTTTCTCTCCCTCTTTTTGTGTGTCTATGACATAAACAGAGACAGACATGTACATGTATTGTATGTGTGTATTTGTGGGTGATGGAGTTAATGAAGGATGCTCTCAGTTGCACAGTGGGGTGCCATTCGCTCTTTGGACAAGCATGCTTTGCTTCAAGTGTGTGTGCATGTGCGCGCGTGTGTGTGTGGTGTGTGTGGCCTGTCTGGCATGTGTGCGTGTGTCTGGTTCGTGTGCGTGCGTGCGTGCTTGTGTGCATGTGTGTACGTGTGTGTGTGTACTTTTGTGCAACGACCCTTGACTTAGAGGTTTCCATGAAGGAACAAAGGTGTGTGTGTGTGCGTTCCTTTTCTCTGTGGCTATAACATACTGTAACATTTAGTCTTTAACCCTAAATTTCATAAGAGATAAATCATTTACTCGGCATGATGATGGGACTACTGCCAAAATGTCCCTCTTCATCTTCTTTTAGTCCCCCAGCTGATTCCGCTCCTTTTCTCCTCTGTACTTCACTCTAATTATCCATTTTTTTTCTTATTTTACTCATTTTCTTACCACTTATTGCACTTCTTTTATCCCCTCCATTCAGGTTTTCTATTTGCATGAATCTCAGATGAACAGTATTAACAAAGTATCCAAACACAAAAGGAAATTAACAAGAGAAATAATTAACAAACAGATAAAACATAAGCCATCTGATTTCCCCTCTGTCTCTTTCTTTTGTTTACTCATTTCTATAGTCTTTTATTTGCTTGCTTATGCTTTTCCCATTTTTTCACATTTTCTTTCTACTTTTACCCTTTTACAAATTGTGATCAAAGTATGATGAAGTATGCTTGTTCGGTTTAAATTTAGATCGTTCAAAAAAGCAATATTCATTAGCATTTAATCACAAACTGCATCTTAAAGGACTGACTGATGGATCAGCCAGCTACATTATCAGACTGAAGTAGAAGTCTAAACTCCAGGTCCCGGTGGCAATTAAATCTGCAATTCTGGCAGCATTAGTGTCTTGTTTTTGCTCTAACCTACAATGAGTCATTACTCTAACAGGTTCTTCTTTGCTGTTTGACTGCATACAGCAGAATCCGATCATTTGATGAGTTTAGGTACTCATCAAGCAGAGTAATTTTTCCATGGTGCCAAAAGACCTAACAGGTCAGGTCACGTATTTAAAGAAGCAGTCTGCAAATCCTTCTAGCTATATTTAATTTTTTAAAGTATGGTTATGCCAGTGTGATTATAAGTAAATGTGTTCTTTGTGTCTAAATGAATGGTGTTGTCTGCAGATATGTGCATGCATGAATAGTATCTGCATGTTTATAACGTGTGTGTGTGTGTGTGTGTGTGTGTGTGTGTGTGTGTGTGTGTGTGTGTGTGTGTATGTGTGTATTGAGGGGGTGCTTAAAGCAGCACAGCAGGAGAAAAGCTAGACTGTAAAAGATGTGTTTAATCTGAAGATAGGCTCAGGTTATTTTTACTTACCATCGCCTGGTATTAAAAAGCATAGCTGCAGTTATTGTGTGTTCAGGAGGTAGTTATGCTTATTGGAGGGGTTCTTCGGAGAGCAGGAAGCAGCTTAGATTAAAGCGGCTGTTTAATCAAGGAGTGCGTGCACATACACGAACAAGCACTGAAAACACATTGAAAAGTACTCATTTGTATCCTTAGTACATAAAATAACATGTTGCACAATAACACTTTTTGATATCCATACACAAAAAAATATATAGTTTTTGCATGCACACACACTCACACAAACACACTCACACACAGAGGCTCATTCAAATACATCTAAGGCTTCTGGAAGCTTATGAACACAGTCCCCCCATTACATAAATGAGCGGGATAAGATGCTTAGACATTATTTACACACGGGGCAAGAGTGGATTAGGATCAACCCTGTCAACCTCTCTTCCTTTTGTTTCATTTTGCTCCATCTCGTCTCCTTTTGTTATGCTTTCATTTATTTCTCTTTATTCCTCTTCTACATTCTTTACCTTCCTTTTTCTCACTTTCTGAAAACATTATCAAAATTCTGTTAAAGTTGCTAACATAATCCACAAAATGTATATTTCTTTACAGATTTACCTCCTTTAAAGTTGTGGGTTTTTTACATACTGTATGGTACACACATACTGAAGGGACTCAAGACAGACATAAAGAGAATATACAAATAAAATACTGCGGGTCAGATAGCATCATAACGAAGTGAGTCAGAGAGTAAATCGACCTCTGTGTCTGAGTGCTAACTGGAGCAACTAGTCATCCTGTCACAAGTCCTGATTGGCTCATTTAAATACCGCTCAGGTGTAATTGGCTGGCAAATTAAACTGTCATTATTGGACAGGCGAGGAGGGAAAAAAAGCACAGGGGAGTGACAGCACAAAATGGCCACCATAGTCCTGTGGGAAAACTCTTGGAAATAAGGGGAGACAGACATATCTACACATAATGAGACACATACACTTCCAGACCTCATTCAAAAGTACATATGATGCATGATCTCAGTCAGTCATGCATAAATACACACAGGCTGTCTGAGTTTCTGCAGAGGCACAAAGTGACTAAGTTTACATGGGAAGTGCATAGGTGTAAGTATATTTATGTCACAAGAACCTTATTTTATAACTTAGAATTTATCTTTTACTATCATCTGAGTCTCTTCTTGCTTTCTATTTTCCAATTCAGCAATCTGTGCACGCCTCTCGAGTCCACACTCTGTTTTGACATGGCTCAGTAATAAAACTGATGGATGCACGGTGACCAGAGCTTTTCCAGGTGAACCCTGACCTCCCAGAGTGTGTGTTTGTCTGAGTGTGTGCATGTGACTATGGCCCATCTGTGTGGGCCATTGAGAGTCTCTCCCTCTTTGCCCTCTTATTCTGACCCACATCCTCAACGGTCAACACTGAGAGCACTCAGGCCCCAGGGAGTGGATCTCTCTTTGTGTGTTTGTGTGTGTGTGTGTGCGTGGCTGTGCGTGTGTATGTGTGTATTTATGAGTTTCAGTGCATGCAGGGGTGAGTCTTAAGAAGGGCAAACATACAAATACACACACACACAGACTCATAGTTTTTCATGATCTCATCAATGGATTGTGAATACAGTATTAACGATGGCTGGGCAGCCCCTGGCCACTACTTACTGAATCAGATATGTGACATCTGATATGGCCTCAATTTGAAATCCATTTGTAATGCAATATAGCAGTGTACTTCATGTGAAGGTCAAGACCCAAAGTTGGGTCATTAATAGATCATAATTATTTTAAAGGGAGTGAATGTCCTCAAAAGAAGAGTCATTTGCTCTTTTTCAAATTAAGAGCTGAAACATTGTGCATAAGCTTGCATTAGATACAAAGTATTTCTTAACAGAATGTAAAATCAAGAAAATGTTAAGAAAGGTATTTTTTAAATTTACATAACAGTTGCAGCTAATACTTATTTTCATTTTCAATCAATCTGCCAATTACATATTTCCAATTTTGAAAGCATCAGAGACTGCAAAGTAGAACATCTCTGATGCATCTTTTATAAAGTCCTTTAAGTTTTACATTTACTGCAATGGGCATTAAGTTTAATGATGCAAGTCGCAGAAGTGCACTAAATTTTAAAAGTTTCAAAGTTAAATGCAAAATAAACATAGGTATAAATAAAAGATGACTAATGTCTAATGCTTTTCCTCTTTGAAAAGCATTTCTTTTACCCTAATTTTCTACAAGAAGACAGACTTACAGACTCTGGCATCCTCATTTGTGTAAATTGTGGTGATTGCTCATGAAGGGCTACTGTACATAATCACTGTTGGAAAAATGATAAGATTTTCCTTTCCAGAATTCCCTAAAGAGATTTTCCAGGTCACAAACCTGACTGATTGAGCTCTAAGCTACAATTTGGTAACTGTGTTATTTTTACATGCAAACAACACAAAATTCAGCCTTTAAGGTTTAAGCAAGAAATTAAAAATGTTTGTGTCCAACTGTTGCGCAGTAATTACATGGCTTTTTACTGCTGAACGTGGCATTACTAGACAATAGATACAGAGCTGTACGTTTCAGCAGGGAGCGGAGTATGTTTGGCCTCATGCTATCATACTATTATAATGTGGTCTTTAATATGACATTATAATGGCCAAGTGTGTTCTGCTAATGACATGGTCCAGTGAACCATCTGTCTAGGGAACAAGAAGACAGCAGACGTTAGATCGGTTGTCAGAGGTGATACACATGCAGACACACTGATAGAGATACTGTATGTGTGCACAGACACACACACACACACACACACACACACAGACTCACAGGGTGCCATTAAGTGCTGTTTAGGATGGAAAGCCTTTACTTGATGTGTGTTTGAGTGTGTGTTTTGGTGCACACTGTTCAAACAAATGGATTCAATCCCTCGACGAACTGCAAGTGTGTGTTTGTGTGTATGTGTGTCTCAAAGCCCTGTGCCCCTGTTGTGACATCATCTATGAATGTCATAATTGAGGGTCGGTAAATTGCCGCTTTTCCCTGCTCAGCGTCGCCCCATGTGTCAATACCGAGGTTCAAGGTGACGGAGTGGATCAATACGCAGAGACAGGAGCCATCCGCTGAATTTACAGCCCAGTAACAAGAGAGCAACGAAACGACGCTGCTGTAGCCTTCAGCAAGCTGCTGGATGAGGCTGCAGCGCTGCCGGCGAGCATTTGTCAAAACATGCACACCAGTGATTCTCAGAGGAATTTTGTGTTCTTGTTGTTTTGGAGGATCATTTTGGGTTGGATTTTGCATAGGTCGCAACCGTGGGTATTGTTTTCAGTTGTAGCCTTGAAAGACCTTTTATTTTGATAAATTTATAGACCTTTTCACAGACAATATTTTGACTTTTCATAGAGGGCACAGTTAAGGTGAAACAAACATTAACAATGCCTCTGTTCCATTTAGATGTCACTGTGAGTCATGTCTGCAAAGTGGTAAGTGTAGTAGTTGGCCCTGAAACATCTCAATGAAATGCAGATGTGAATCATCAGTCCTTATACCAGTGCTTCTAAAATAGAAAGTAACAAGTAATAAGTTTATTTACCTAAGTAATGTACTTAATGGAGGGGTTTATGGCGGTCTTTGGCTTGACAACAAACCTACTTGCAACACCATCATCTCTCTCATCAGAATGAGGACAATGAATTTTGTTGCCTATTCCTGACAATTAAATCACACAATGGATTATTGCTTCACCGGTATGGAGAGTATGGGCAGGGAGTAATAACTCTTTAAAAAGCACATATAGTATATATGTAAGTGCATATAGACTGAGCCTATTGTCCAAGTTAAATTTTTAATGCATCACTGAAAGTTTGTGCACTGATGTATTATTACTTTTACTTAATTAGATGATCTAAATACTTGTTGAAGTCTGTCATTAAAAAAGTGGATGATGGTTTAAGTCAGTTAAGTTTAAGTTTTTTCCCCTCTATGTTTATCTTTTTGGCCTCTACATGTGACTTTTAAATTAATGTATTGATACAAGCATGAATGAATATCTGAATGAGGGGAACAGGCACAGGCTCAGGGAAACAGGGTTCAGAGACCAAAGGCCAAAGCCTCTGTTTGAAGTAACTTATTCACATTTTTTATGTTGGAATGTCTTTGTAAGTGTGTAATATGCTGTTGGGAAAAACAACAACAGTATTTATTATTTTTAATATTTTGTATATTTTGTATTGAATGCTACAGTACCTTGAATGGTATCCATGGAAATGTGTGTCAGTGTGGCTAAGCAGTGGCAGGAAAATAAAACAGAAAAAAAAAACATTTTAGCACTTCTCTGTTCTTGCATTCAGTACTTGTGCATGATCCACATGCATATGTGGGTGTGTGCACATGTGTGTTTGTGTGTGTGCATTTATGAATTCATCACAGCAGTCACAGTGTCCAGCAGGCATGGATGTTACAATGATAGTAGGTGAACTGTGAAGGTGACTATGCCTGCCGCGTGTGTGTGTGTGTGTGTCTGTGTCTGTTCCAGGTGATGGATTAGCTTCATTTCCAGCGTAAGCCGTCTGTTGTGAGTGAGTGAGAGTGCGTATGCTTGAACTAAAGCAGCAGGAGGGAGTGTGTAAGTGATACATGTGTGTGCTGGACCATACAGGTGTGAGTATGTGTTTCTGTCGCATTGTGTCTATTTATATATGTCTTTACCTGCATGTGTGTGCCTCTGTAAGTGTGTGTGTGTCTGCGTGACAGTGGCTGAGTGATGGGTCCAGTATAGCGTGTAGTATGGCGGACAGACGCTGGGTTCCTATGGCCAGAGGCAACTGCGAGGTCTGTGTACAATCAAACGTTTGTTGACAGGCACGATGGACATCACTCGGTTATGATGACCTCAACCTGCTGCAGGTGTTGGCCCCCCACCACCACATACACACACACACATGCACAATGAATCACTGTTAGTGTTTTACTTACCTTAAAATGTTAGAGAAAAAGTACTTTAAGAAACATTCCACTCCAATAGACCCTGTGGTGTGCTCTAAAACAACAAAAAAAACATGTTAGAAAAGCAACAGGTTCTGTCCTCTGAATGATTTAAAAAATCTTAATTTAGAAGTTTAAAAGTAAAGTGATATTTTAAGTAAATTTTTGGAGTTCTTAAGGGAGGGACTGTCAGATGAGATCAGTAAAGAGACACCAAAGTAACAGCTGAGATCTGTGAACACAGTGTCATTAACACTACAACATCTGAAGGGTCCAACAATCAGACAGGACATAAAAGAGTCAAAAGTTAAATTTAAACATACAATCAATCTCACAAACTTTTAAAAAATCTTCTTTCAGACCACCACCTAAACCTTAAAAAACTCAATGTATTAACAGATTCTGATGCAATTAGTCAGTCGAACTATATTTATTAAAAGCTGTATTACCAAATAACATTTGTGCAGGAAACCAGCAGACTAAGCACGTTAAGACCTTGAGGTAAAAATTGTTCTCTTCCAAATAATTTCTGCTCAGTTGGGGATCTGTTTAAAATGAATTAAAAATAAGACAAAATCCTTCTACTTTAACTGTTAAAATATGTATTTCTGATCCTTAAAGGTATAATTCCATCCTTTTTACAAAGTATAGAAATGCATGTAATTGGCAAATAATTTATTAATTTTAATATAATTTAATAATTCTGAGCAAAGTCTAAGTTCCAGTGCATGCCTGTTTGTGTGTCTGTTTGTTGGTGTGTGTGTGCTGACATGTGCTTTATCTGTGTGCAGAGGTCTTTTTTTCTGTGTGTGTATGTGTGTCTTTCTTTAGTCCCCTTGTGAGCCCAAAACAAGGTAAACGTATAATAATAACATCTTCAGAATGTATCTCCCCATCTTTTTCCCTTGAGCAAAACAGCACACACCACACACCACACGCCTCCTCCACACCTCCTCCATGCCTCCTTCCTCCTAGCGGTGCGAGGAGCGTCCAGGTGTGAAATGTAAAAGGGAGAACGCTGTCGTTCAAACTGTCCCAACCACCAGTGTTTCTCTCCCTCTCTCTCGCTCTCTCTCTCTCTCTCTCTCTCTCACGCTCTCTCTCTCTTCCTTGCTCTTTCTTTCTTTCAGTGACTCTTCCTTGTGTTTCTTTCTTATTCTCTTTCTCTGTGACCATCTCTCTTTCTCTTTCTCTCATTCTTCTCTCTCACTCCCTCCGTCCCTCCCTCTCAGGTGGGCTGGCTGCTGCAGGTTGCAGGTGTATGGGACCCCTCAGCCAATGAAAAATGAGTGCCGTCTCACGGCGCGACTTTGATGAACCTCGCCATACGTCGGCCTATCACTCTTCTCCATTTGGCTTCCTCCGGAAAAACTGCCCAGCATACACACAGGCACACATACACACAGTGTGCACACAAATGCACACATACATAAACACTAACACAAAAGTGGCAAACGCTCTGGACCAAATATTTGTCTTGTTGAAGGAAGAAACTGCGCTTGGGTAAATACGCGGTCAAGAGGGCCTTTTTGTCTGTGTGTGTGTGTGTTTGTACTCACATAATACCTACGATGCAGAGTGTTTTTGAGATCATTTTTGGACACATCTGATAGAGTGATACAACTCTGAAGATAGTTCATTGAAGAGTTGACTGAAGGTAGAAAAGAATGATCTTCAACAATATCCAGACACTTGATACAAGAAGACAAAACCCTGTCTAGAGGTCGCTGTGTGTGCATGTGTGTGTGAGTGTGTGTCAAAGGCATTGTGTCGCTGGTATCTGCTATGAGAGCATTCATGAGAGTTAGGGGGCTAATCCCTCCCAGTTGGTCCTTAATCCGGTTCTAATCCCTTTAAAACTCTCTACCAGTCTCTCAGGACCTCAAATAAATCTTGTCAGGTCACACAGCTGATACATACACACAGACAATGGCCCTGTATGGCGGGTCAAGTGTTAACAAATCACTGTCATTGCTTGTAAGTGAAATGAGCTTCTTTCCGTTCCTTGAACACAATAATGCCATTATTTTCTCACAGCAGATCCCCCCTTCTTTATTTCTTTATCTATTCACTGTCTCACACTTGTTTGTACTTGCATGTAGCAGAGCCTCAGTTTGGTGAAATGACATGTCAATTTACAGACTTTGATCACACTTAATTATATTTTTTTTGTTCTTTTTGTAACATCCTGATTTTTAAAACAGGGCAAAGCATTATATTCAGGTTAACTTGAACCTGAACCTCTTGAACCTAGAGCTTACTGTAAATTTTTATCTAGAACTGAAAGCAAAGATAATTCTTTGAGAAGTAAATAAACATCCAGTACAAAAAAGGAATCTGTTGGGGGGTTGTTTTGGATTTAATAAAAAAAAAGGATAACTCACAAGTGAGTGTGCTTGTACTATGAGATCTTATAAAAAAAATTGCATGGATTGTTAATCATTTTTAAAACTTTCTTTGTACTCTGTCAAGTTTTTATTGTAGTTTGATCATTTTATATAATACTGAGTAAAAAGGTAACATGATAAAAAAAAATCACTGTTTTCTTGATAATGTTGAAAAAACATATATGAGACTGGAACTAAGGTGTCAAGATATAAGTCTGTGAAACACACATCCCAGCTAATCAGAAACAATTATACTCAATGACCCTGGCATGCATCAGTTTTTCAGTGAAACTCATTACTTTGAACACCAAATGGTCCATAAAATGCAGAAAAGAAGTACTTTCACTATACAAACAGACACACGCAGTCCCTATAATCCTCTGGTACACACACACACCTACACACATACACGCATACACACTTCCCAAACAGACAAACACATTACACAAATGAAAAACAAGTGAGAGTCCAGAGAAGAGGCGAGGGGGGCGGTGAGATTTTATTTAAGTGTTCTTGTAAGCCATCTAAGATATTAATGTTGCAAAGCTACTTATCAATATTTAAGAACATAAAAGGAGTGTGATGGTGGAGGTGGAGTGTTGTGTGTTGGCAGGGCAATCCAGGAGGGACATGCACTCACGGTGTGTCTATGTGTGTATTTGTGTGTGTGCATGTGTGTTTGTCCAGAACAACAATGAGAGACGAGATGAGGTCTCTCTCTGACAGTTAGAGAAGAAGAATTGCTTGGTCTCTGTTCCACTAAAAGCTTTAACACACTCGCAAACATGTGCACCAACACACACAAATGGAGAGTGAGCCCTGTTAAGTGATGGTCAGGATGGTAAATACAACTGCTAATGCCCTGTAACCACAACATTCTTATTTTATGTTGTGGTTAAAATGCACTGATTTATGTTCATGTTTATGAGTGTATTTATGCATTTATGTATGTACGCCTATATGTATAGATACTTGCATGTATATGGATAGAGTTTATGTACACACTTTGTCTGTACTGTTTATATTTACATATGTCTTTGTCACAAACCTGTTGTGTTAGTGTTGTCCTCAAAATTAGTGACTAAAATATGTCAATGTATATGATAGCTTTATTTAATTGATTTATTCCAAATTTTTATCCATTACAGGGAAATGAAGAAAAAAATTCAGATTTTAGATCTGTATTGCTGTTAATTGTGCAGTGGCTAAATATATTCCCCAAAATATGATTACTCGTTATTTTGCATTAAATGAAGAATATCAAAATATTTTTGATGATTCATCTTATGTTTCACCTTCCTTAAATAAATCCATCCAATTACATTTATATTTAGGTTAACAGCAGGCTCATACATCATATAAAAACACAAAAAACAAAAGCTTAACTAATATCATTATAAAAATGTGAACTTTTGTTGAAAAAAAAAACTTGCTTTACCAAAAGACGTGGTCAAAGTAAATAAGCGGTGATTGATAGATTATGGCTTAAGGTAGAAGGAATTGAGTTTTACAGCTCTAGTTTGATGCACTTTCAGTTCAACTCTTTGAGTAGATATTCAAAAGGTTTTAAATGAATAACTTTTGGTATTTCTGTAGGACAACACTTTTTGAGAAAATGGACAACATTGGCTTTTGTGCAATCGCTCCTTCCTCCTAACTCCTCCAGATACGTTTTAGGAATTGGGACATCCTTCAAGATGGTGTACTGATATTGATTTCAAGTCACTGGTAAAAGGACAGAGGACAGAGGAGATGAGAAGGAACAAAACAGAGGAATGAGAAAAGCCCTAGAAATCATTAGAGGAGGGGTGAAAGGAAGATGTGCTCGCATAAAGAGGCTACTACACCCTCTCTATGAAGAGAGAGAGAGAGAGAGAGAGAGAGAGAGAGTTACAAAACAAAAATCCTTTTCAATTCTCCTCTCATCTAATGAAAAGATAAACCAACAAAAAGCTCTTTTGTCTAAAAAACTTGAATCCGGCATTTCGCATGTCTGTGTTAGTATACAGGGGACAAAGACATTAAGGGGCGAGCAGCATGAGCAGCACTCCGCAGGTGTTTGCCACCTCTGTAGCTCGAATACATTAAAGCTACCAAAACACATAAACACACACATATACACACAAAGACACACATACACAGTGACCTCTGGACAGTGTTCTGTCTTCCTGTGTCTTCTTGTGTCATCTCTATTGTTACACATCCAAAACACTTTCTGAACACAAACCACTAAATGATGGCTGCAGGGAGGAAAAAGGTGTGTGTTGTGTGTGTGTGTGTTGTGTGTGTGTCTGTGTGTGTTATGAGAGAGATAAACAGAAAGAGAAGGAGAAAGATTTTGTGGGCGTGTGAACGAGAGAAACTGTGTGCGTGTGTGTGTATGTGTGTGTTATGACCAAAGGCAGGGTTAGATGGATGGGTGTTCTGACCTCCCTGCAGGGGTGCAGGCACGCTTATTTACACAAAGGACCCTTAGGTGTGGTGTGTATGTGTGTTTGTATGTTTGTGTGTTATGCAAGCCTCCAAACTTAAACACAATATCCATAAATATGAAAAATATTAAAGATATTGTTTTAATTACTGTCCCTCTCTTTCTCATTCAGGGTATATTTGGAAAAAAATTGAAAAAGGCTTACTTTTTATTGGTATTTTAGAACATTTTGGATGAAGATTACCAATTATTTTTTTCAAATTAATGCTGCAAATTAGGAACAAGCACATATCTCAAAAGATAGACAGTTAATTGAAACTATACAATGTGCAGCCCTGTGCTGTAAGCCACTATTAGCATGTGAATTTTTGGATTAAATTTAAAAGAAATGTAAGAAAAAAAAACTGCCACTACACTCCTTTTTAGCCACAACTGAGTCCTAGACAAGATCTGAAATTGAAACTGCTCTCAAAGAGGTCACTTTGAGCAGCTGAGGAACTGGTTTCCCTCTGAGAAATTATTGGAGAATAAAACTTCTGAATGTTGAGTAAATTCACATAAAATATGAAACACAAAAATAATGATCAGCTGATATGAAAGCACATGGCTTTCACTACCTGATACACTGATGTGATCCGTGATGATCTCTCTGGACAAAGACTGTGCTACTGTGTTCCCTTTGGAGTTTTAATGTTAAATATTCATCTCTGCAGACTGTTATCATTATTACATCGTTATTTATTTAATGTTCATCTAAAATATTTAGCATGTTTTCTTGGATTAAAGTGGTAAAGTGTTCAAGTAAAAATTTGAAATTGCACATTCAACTGCACCCTATAAAGGTCTGTTTTTAAATGAGTAAATAATTTTAAGACTCTTTCAAACAGAAAATAAAAATGCTGTATTTACTCTCTAGTGAGTCCCAGACCGTGTGCTCCTTTTTTTTAACCTAATCATGACTTTCACTTATTCCTGTTGAGCATTCAAAATGAAGTCAGCCATCTGTTTCCAGCTGTGTAAATCTGAAACCCTGAAAATATAAATATCACAATTCAGCAGCAACTATTCCCCAGTTTTAATGTATGCTTGAATAACAACCCTGTCTGTTTTTACACTGCATGAGAGAAATTTGTTCTACATCCGCAGAATCACATCGATTTGCTTCTTAAAGGTGAATAAATTGTGTATGCATTTTATGGAAACAGAAAAATCCATGCTGCTGTTTACGATGCTTGCTGCTACTGTAAATCAGAAGGTGATCAATGTGCATATTGACTCCTCCATCGTCTGGGTGTGAGTATATATTTAGTGTGTGTGTGGATGTGACTCTGTGCAAATAATGGTTGCGTGTTTGGGGACATTGTTTAAAAGTTTTGGGGGTTTTTTTAATGCAAAAACTTTTGTTTTTTTAACAACTTTTTCAGGGATCCTGCAGTTGTTTGGGTCTCCATGTGTGTTAGCAAAAGTTGGCAAACAAGCATGCAGTATAGTGTTCTAATATATATATTTGTGTGTGTGTGCTTGTGTGTGTGTGTGCTCTCAGCCCTCCAGCAGGGTCATTTCTGTATTGACAACCTGCTTGTCCCTGTCATACAGGGAACATGAGTAGAAAGGCCACTCTCATTTAGTCTGATAAAGCGCCTGTAGCATTATAACGACCTCTAGCCATTTATAAATCATATTTTAACATGAGGGAGACGGACCTCTAACCATTGACTGATTGCAAAATTGATCAAAATTACTCATTCATGAATCAGGTAGTTTTGCAGTGCGCTTTGCACAATCCGGTGAGATGTTCTGGTGGGAATTAACACCGGTTGTTATTGTACAATAAATATTGTAGTGGTCATATTTTAGCTCATCTTGCTGTTGTTATGACTTTATTTTGGTGTAGTAGCCTGCAAGATATTATTTTACAATCCTGTCTCTTCTCCTTTCCATTTTTTTTCCAAGTCTGTCTCTCTCATTCTTTTATTTTTTTTCCATCAGCCACCTCCCCCTTCATATTAATCTGCATAGGAACAATCAGCAGCTCATGTTTACTGATTCGCCCAATCAGGTATGAGTTCTCCCTTGAGGTTCAAGGTCCCCATTGAGTGTGTGCATCCATTTGTGTGTGTGTGTGTGTGTGTGTGTGTTCGTGTGCATTGTGGACAAAGGAGGAAAATCCCTGGGAGAGTCAAGCAGAACACGTTGATCGATTCTCAGCAATTACCAGCCAATCGAAATGTGATTTATTTCCCAAGGAATCATTTCAATATCAAGACAGCCGGCGAGTGGTTGGGAGGGAGTGTGTGTGTGTGTGTTCGCGTGTGTGAGAGGTGGGAGATCCTTGTCAATAAACTACAACTTACTCCTCTGTTCGTCTTTTTGTAGCCCTCTGTCTTACCCTCTCTTAACCTGTCCATCTCTATATTTCCTGCTTTTTTTTTCCTCTTCTTATAATCCATCTCTTCATCCTTGCTCTCCACCAACTTCCTGCCCCCCTCACTAACTTTGCTTGTCCTCCCTCCTCTTACTTTTTCATGCATTTTTCCCTCTACATTGGTCTTGCCCATCTTTACCTCTCACCATTCATCCTCCATCACCCATGCCTCCCTAGTCTCACCTATTTATCCCCGTCTACTACCCAACATCCTTCTCTTTTTTCCTCCATTGCCCCTTCTGGTCCCTCTATCCAGCCCCGCTCTCCACGTCTCCTCGCTCCCTCCCTGACTGCTCCCCTGTGAGGCTATCATTCTGAGGCCTTGTCAATACAACTAGTCAACCAAACAAAAAGACCAACTGACCGATTGAGGTATTTTGACTCCTAATCCCCCCCCATCCACCCACCTACCCCTCCTTCCCCTTGTCCATCCCTCCTTTTCACCACCGTCCCCTCCCCTCCTCTCTTCACTTGCCTTTTTTTTGCACTTAATTAAGTCGCCAAGTGGCTGTCAGGAATAATTTTTTGCTGCGGCATGGGGCCGAGGGCCGCGGTGGACTTGACATTTGATAATATTGCGTCTCCACGTTGATTGAAATTGATTTTAGGGGGGAGAGAGGGCCTCTGCTCGCTGCCGCCGTGATCGTTTGACAACTCTCAGCCAATCAGCCCCAAGGACAGCATGTGGACCCCCCCACCCCACTTCCACCCAGCCCTCCCAATCTTTGGCGTGGCAACTCATATTCCCGCGAGTGATGGCTAGGCGCCTGCTTGTGTGTGTTTGTGTGTGTGTAAGAGAGAGTTTGTGCATGTGTGTGTTCGGGGTACCAAGGGTCGGACATGGAGTACCGTCGCAGGGTCATGGAACTGGCAGTCACATTTCCCATAAATCAGCTCAGCACTGCAGAAAATGTGTGCGTGTATGTGTGTGCCCGTGTGTGTGTGTGTGTGTTATTATGTTACACAGACCCATTTGAGCTTGTACAAGTCACTCGCACACACAAATTTTGTTTCGTCTTTACTCAGCAACCTCTGGCCCCTTCAGCTACGTTTTCCCCTCACTAGCTAATAGAGGGTATAATGTTAGATGCAAATGACTGTTTTAATTGTTGCCTTATTAGCAGGGAGTCGGGGTATTAACTAAAGAACATCATGATGAAATGCCACTCAAAAGCAAGCTGCAGTCGGAATCAATCAGGGCAATTAATTACAAACAAGAACACCACCATCAGTGTTTCCACAATGTTTACAATCAGAATCTGTAGTGCTCTCACGTCGCTTCAAACTGCAGGCCGAAGCCTAAAACAAGCTGTAAGGGTTCCCGACATGTTTACAGTTTTCTTTTTATGAGATGCTGTCCCAGGGCAAAACTTAATTGTTATTTTTGTTGTTTAAAAAGATAAAGTATTTTGGAGCAACCTGCCTAAGGAGCACAGACTGGCAAAGCAGTGCTTTAAATGACTTGAAAAGCTGATTTAATTAGTTTTGACCAATTTTATTCTCAGTGTACTGGATGTTTGTTTATTTTTTTTCATTATTAAATTATAGATATATCTGGAAAGGGTCTTTTACACTGCTTATCTTATGAACAGTTATTTATTGTTAACGTGTTTTTTAATGAAAAATGCAACACTGATAAGCACAACAGAATCAACAGAATTTTTAATGGCATTATTTATTAAACCTAATCTTTTAAAGCATTACACACCTAATCAAGTAGAAATTTTGTCATGAAATGTGCAAAATGTAAACTGTTGTATTTGATTGTATGTTGAACAATATGGAGTTTTTAAGTTTCACCAGGGGTTAAGAAAAAGGTTAATTGTATGTCTTTCTAATGATGTTAACAACAAATAAAACATAAACATTTACTTCCTCTCCAGTGATTATTGGACCTGATTTAGTTTATGAGGCTTTTCAGGTATTCAAGCAGCATGAAAGCCAGAAACACAAAGGGAAAGTCAACTGGATTTAGTTGTATCGGTTTTTTTTTTGTTTGTTTCTGAAACTTTTAGATCTGATTTGCCACAAATACAAACAGTCAGAAGCTCATCAGTAACATTTGAACCTTTTGGAATTTTTATATTTTTTTGTACTAATTCCTAAACACTGCAGATTTATTTGCATGTGAAGTCCCTAGCCAATACCCACTATGTCCCTTGCATTCTCATTTGCTCCTGTTTTTAATTGGGTTATGGGTGTCACTTGGTGTGTTTCTGTCTGAGAGAGCCGTTCCATATTCCTGATGACGTTCTGTCTTCTAACCCCCTTTTTTCAGGAGCTCTAATCACCTCACCGCTCCAGGCAACAGACAAACTGTACCAGTCACACACAAAAGGGAAATTGCTTTTATTTTGGAGGGGGCCTGCCTAATTTAATTGTGATTTTTTTTTTTTATTCACTGGCTGTTAACTACAATGTTTGCTCTGGTAACATGGCCTAGATTAAGATACTCAATTCAACACTAGAATGATCCAAAGTGCTTTCACAACTATGGTCAACTTTTTTTAAAAGGCCTTTTGATGTGTTCTCTGTTGTTACAGCTTCAAAACATCTTAAGCTAAGTGTCATACGAGGAACTTCACAAAACATCTCATCCATTGTATCAGTGTAGCATAAACAAAGACTGAGACAAAACAATGATGCACAGCTACAAGTTGAATCTGGAACAACTTTTTCTGCAATGCTATGACACCAACAATGTGCGGCACTTAACAGTCAAATAAATTCTGCTGGCATAACTAAGTTGTCTGTAAGTGCTAAAAGTACTACTTCCTCACGTTTTAAACAGAGGTATGTTTGTGGTCTCAAAGTTGTGTGGACCAAATCCAACTTTGATACTGGAAATTGCCATTGTTTATTGCATCCCCTCTTCCAGCAAACAATGGTTTGTTAGATACTACATAAAGATGTCATTGTTTTCTTAAACCTAACCAAACATTGACCTTAAGGGCACCAGACCAGAAACCACTCATATGAATCCTTTTGGCAGGCACTGATAACCTAACTTTGAGCATTCATTGAGATGGATGGATGGTGGCTCGCTTCCTCTGAGATCATCATTGTAGTTTATGGCGTAACTTCTTGAAATCTCTCAGGAGTTGAGAAACATTTTTCTCACCTTTCTTTCATTCTCCTCTAACTTTGTCTGCCATCCTTGGTTTCTTTCTTCTTCTGTTTCTACCCTCTGATAAGCATGTACATTAGCTTCCTTTGCTCTCTCCCCTCTTCATCCTGCCTCATTCTGCCTTCTACTCTCCTCTGCATCCTCCCGTTTTTATCCTCCCTGCTCACCCTTCTTGTTTCATAACCCAGCTATTAACCTCTGGCCCTTTGTCTCTCCTCCCATCACCGGTGCAGTAATTAGGAGGTCAATCCAACCCTCCTCTATCATTTAACCTAATGCACGCAGACACACACACACAGACACAGACACAGACACACACACACACACTCACGCACACAAGCAATTTCTGCACAATTTGATAGGACACAGTTTGACAGATTCATTGTGTTATCCGCTCCGCCTTAACACACACAAAGTGACATTTACATGCTCAGTAACGCAAACTCCCATGCAAAATGGATACAAAGCAAAGCTGGTTACTTTTTATGCTTACTGACAAAAGCTGACTTGTTAGATTTCATATCTTTATTTAATATTAAAATAAAGAGTCTCTGCAGAGAATCATGTTGCAGTGTAACTAAAAACTTGTCTTGTAATAACTTGCTTTACATTTATCAAGTCTAATTTGCTATGCTCAACATATGTTAAATTTAATGCACTTTTCTGACTGTGCAGGACATGGTTCCCTTCAGAGCAAAACACAAATACATTTAACATATGGATACCAAATTTGTAAAGATACTTCCTAATCCTGGAACATGCACTTACTGACAAATTCTGTTCGGTTACATGCTTGCAATTAGCAATTTGAAGGCTATAAAGCACAAAAAGTAAAAAAAAAAAAAAAAAATCAGGATAAATGCAGTTTTTAATTTAGTAAATGTTATAAGATACTAATACAGCCATAATCACCAAAACAAAAATTTTGGCAATACTGCCCTATTAGTGCTTATGTCTTTGATTGTGTCATTTCACCTCAGCTTAGAACTGTTAAATAAAAGTTAAATAAAAATGAATAAATGTAAGTAACACATTTAATATGGCAATTTGATGCATACATTTAATGTGTGTTATTAACTCGTCCCATGTATTAGAATATGTTTATTTCCATAAAACAAGTACACACACACACACACACACACGCACACCCACACACACACACACACACACAGACATATGCACACACCAGGGTTGACAAGACTGGGCAATGAGCTGTCAGAACAGTCTCTCTACATCACACAGGTCATTGGCTGATCCCTGTCCGTCTCTTTTTGTCTCTTCCTTTACCTTTTCTCTCCATCTCTCTGTTCCCCTCTCACCCCTCCTCCCTTCCTCCTGTGTGTCTCATTAACACAACATACAATTAAAGTGTGTGTATCAGTGTCAGACCCCTGCTATTAGCACCTCAGCCTAAATGGCACTTGGCAAGGAGCTGAATCGGAGCTTCCTCCTCCCAGTCAAACAATTAAAGGCCTCACACACACGATCAACGCCAAAACACGTTTACACCTAATTAGCTTGACACAGTAGTGTACAGTGTTGTTGCCGCATATGTAGGTGGACTGACACTGCCCAGCTCCTGTCACCTCTGTTGGCATGTTATAATCTAAGCAACTGATTTCTTTTAATTCTCTTTCCAAATGTATCAATTTTAATATCATAATAATCTGAAAGCGAGAAATGACGATTCACTTTTTACAGCTATTTGTTTGTACTAATTTAACATAATATTATAGCAAAGTCAGCACGTTTAACAGCCAAGTTAAGTCAAACTAAACTATTGTCAGTGTGGTAAGACTTGGTTGGCTAATACATTTTCCAATGGGAGATTCAAATAAACAGCGGAGGTGAAAATGCGGGTGAATTATCAGTTGTCCCATGCACTCATTTATTTAATTCATTAAGAAAAAAAAAACGATTGCTTACAATTAACTACAACAAAGCAGAGATTCTCACATAGACACACACTATCTCTCCCTCTTTCACACACACAGGCACAAACACAAACACCTACTCCCACACTGCAGCAGTAAATATCTGAGATCTAAATCCTCTTCACAGCGTTGCCTAATTACTCCCAACAACATGGTAGCTGATTAACTTGTAATTGCTGCTCTGAACGCAGCCTGTCCCTCTCTCCTCGTTAGGGTTATTACTGACTATAATTACCGCTAATGTGCAGAGAGGAACACACACACACACACACGCACACAATCTCACATGTACACAAAAAAAGACAAGCAGGTGGAAGCTCATGCGCAAGCACCTGAGCACACACATTTCTTCCTCCACAACACACTCGTGCACACACCCCAACTGGAGAATACTTATTTTCTTGGAAACTGTGACTGGCGCACAAAGCAATAACAGTGAAATTTAGGCAAGTAAATTCATTTTCCATGTGTTGCCTCATTTAAGCATTGCGAATCACAGCAGCAGAAACCCTGTAATGGTCTTAACATGTCACTTTTTGTCTTGCTGGTGTCTTTTAAACCTCATTACATACTACAAATCTGACATTTTTTCCTCTTGAGAGTGAGACCTATTGCATACTTGTTTTCTCACTTCCATTTGTTATTTTGTATCTGCATTACTTTCAATTTAATGTTCCCTTTTACTGTGGTGATGTGAAGCTTTTTTTCTTGTTACACTGGTTAAGAGCACTAGTTGAAATATCACAAATTGAGAAAAAAACAAAATTTTATATACTTGAAGTTGTGTATGTTATTTTATTATTAATAACAAAGCAAACATGTCCTCTATAAAATTATTAGACCAACTCAATCCTTAAACAAATAATACCACAAAAACATGCATGTTTTGAAAGTGTTTATGACATCAAAAACAATTCCATATGCCTGGTTTTGAAATAATCATCCAAAAACAATCTTGAGCAAACAAATTATTACAAAAATGTATTATCCATTGTTTTTGGAGGGGTGTTTTAAGTATATCCTGTCATCATGGAGATTATGTCCAAAATTGTTTTGATATCCTGCAGGAAATCAGATAAGTAGCGACATATGTTTTGCATTTCCATAAAAGCAACATTTGTAGAATTAACTATCTGCTGGTAAAACCCAAACAGGGAATTTGGAAACATTTATCTGTTTATGAACTTTCTCACTGGGTTCTCATGAACTATAAAAAGAAATGAGAGATTATGAAAAAAACAAGTCATGATTTTATTGATATACAAACACAGTGGAAACCTGCCTTTTGAAGCAAATTCCAGCACTTGATCATGATAATTAAAATAAATGAGTCCTCCTCAAACCAAATCACAAGCTGCTGACAGCTTTGTGCCTCTTTTGTTTGTCTTCCGATGCCTTCTTTGCAATACAGGGGGCTTCTCTTCCCCCTTTCTACCCCCTCTGTTTAAAAAGGCATTCGCTTGAATCTAAATCTGGCTTAATCGTAATTCTCCAACTAAACTTGCTGTGGAGAAAGCTATGAGCGCAAAGCTCCTTTTAAGTTCATGATCACTTTCTCTTTTAGCCGGGGATAATGGTACTACTTGTGGGAGATTTCGCCCACGTCTGACTCTCTCTCTCTTTCTCTTTCTCTCTCTCCTGCCCTCCCTCTCTGTCTCTCTCTGTTTCCCCCAAACACTATCTCTCTTTCTTCGGACCATTAGTGATATTGCCGGGCCGCAGACCTCTGTGTTAAGTCACTTAATCAAAAGCAATGGGTTGAAAATCTTGTTTGGCCTCTTACATCTGATTCATTCCTGCAGACAAGAGCAGCAGAGAGACAGAGAGAGGGCCGGGGGGAAATAAATGGAGAGCGAGACGGATAAGTATAGGGATGGGAGAGAGAGTAAGCGAGTGTTGATGGTGAAGTGAGATGGCGAGGGAGAGAGTGTGAAAGAGAGAAGAGAGAGGACATTAGGTGGTGGTACGATGTGTTATCAGCTAAGCAGCAGCAGAAAGGCCATCAGTGGCTTTTTCACCCTCTGGGGATGAGGAGGCCACTCTTCCTCTAACCACTTCTGACCACTTCTCATTCACACACACACACAAAAACACACACACTCTTCTAAAATTTTTTTCTTTCTTGTTCGTCATCTGAATTTTTTCATCTGTATAAATTATTCACAAAACATCTTAGACGACGCAGCCAAACAGGTAAAATATTCCAAGAAATATGTTGAAAATAAGATGAAAAAAACACACCAGAACTTAAAAATTAAGCAAAGTTGTTGTTTGTAAAAAATCTTAAAAAAAACCCTTTCTGATACAAAACCGCTATTAGCATTACAACATAATTTGTCAAAATGTCAAAATGTCAAAACTGTCCCCAAAGTGTCTGATCAGACACCTCCAGGGTTGATTTAAGAACAAATTTAGGCACAAGAATGACTTGATTAGAGTGAGGAAAAGTCATGCCATGGTCTAAGGTTGTAAGGAGGCATTGGACCAGTGGAAACCCAGGCACTACAAGTGGACCAACCAGCAGCAGACACACTTCAGGCCTGCTTGAGGGTAGAGAATGTGCTACATCAGTAACAGTCCCCACAAGTATGAAAACACAAACTGTGTGTGTTAATGTATGTACAGGAGATGATGGGTGATGTAGGAGTTTAATGCACCATAGGGGGGTAAACTGAACATATGGAGCACCAGATTTCTTTTGTTGAACTGCAAACACACAAACACACACACACATACACATACACAGACACACACACACATACAGATTTTATTTTCACTTATTAAATCAGCTCTTCAATGCAGCTGACAGGTTTAAATAATAGAGGGTTTATCATCTGGAGGATGTGCAACAGAAGAAGGAGGAAACAAAAGAAAACACTTATTGTGCTTTTTACATTCATCACTATACATTCGTAAAATAAACTTTCTTGTATTATAAAAAAATGCAAATAACAACTTTAAAAATTAAAATGTACAAAATCTAAAAAAGTTTTACCAACAACCCAAAACATTACAATATACACTCATTGCTGGAGAGCAGACTAATAAGTGGGGAAAAAAAGCATCAGTTTGATTTGCTGATGATTAAAGCCAAACCTGATACCATTAATGCACCAGCTTTTAGCATCAATGCACTCTACGACTTTGTCTTAGTTGTACAAGTTAAATCAGAAAAGCATTTCTCTCCAAAAGTAGAAAACTCCACTAAGCTGAAGATCTCTAAGATGGTTTAAAAGTCATAAGTAAATTGATTTTTCTTAATTACGGTAAAAGTCCCAAAGTGGGGTATTTTTTTGTGAATTACCCTATGATGTACGTCAGGGTCAGAGTGTCGTCTCTGAACTCATAAGACGATCGTAGTTTTCATTTACTAATTGAGAGAACGAGAGATGGATTCAGGGATGGGCAGAGAGCACAGATGGAAAAACGAAATTGTAACTCTCTCATCCTTTATCTTTCCCTTTGTTAATAGCTTTTTATTTCATGTTTCTTTTTTCCCCCTCAATTCCCCTGGCCCATATGTAAGAGTGTTCAAAGTCTCCTGGATTTAGGACATTGCATTGTGGGATAGCACAGTTAGAAGCCCTACTTAGTGGAGTCAAACCCCTTTTAAAACACACCCGAAAAGCAGCAGAAAATCCCTCTCAGACTAAATCTTCTAAAGCAATCCAACTCGCCTTTTTTTCTCAAATGCACAGTTAAAGAAGAAAAGAAAAAAAGAAAAATAAATGAATAAAAACAGAATTTAATCTGCTTTATTGCTTGCTGGTGTATAAGAGAGAAATCAGAAATATATAGTAAAAAAGAGTTGAGAGAAAAAGTAAAGAGAATTAGTGGTTCTTTTAGATCACACACGTATGGTTTTAATCAGCTGGTCAGATCATTCATGCAGTTTGGCCTAACACTGACCTTAAATCTTTAGGTCATTATTTTGCATACACTGATTAGCACAAATCTAAAGGCTAGTGGGGCACAACAGAATTGGATCTTGGAAATACTGATTAAAGGGAAAGAATCAGAGTGTTTCTCTCTCTCTCTTTTCCCTTGTTTGTATGTGCAAGTCTGTGATGGAGCATGTGTTAATACATGTGTTGCTGATTCTTGGAAGGTGTGGATACTTCACATCAAACACACTCCAGCAACTGTACACACAATCAACCTCTTCCTCGGTGCCACAGGTGTACTGTGGGAACACACTGGTACACACACCTCTCAGACCTCTAAGAACACTCATTTCAATTAACAGGCGGACACATGCACGCATTTAAACACACTCAAACTCATCCATTCATCCACCAACCATTCACCTAATACACAGCCTAGACATGCACATATATACACACACAGATACATACACGCACACACACTCAAAGTTGAGATTCAATCCCCCTTGCAGACGCTTCTGAATTCAATTAAGACAAAGTGAAATTCTTCTTTTGATCTCAGTATTGGATATCAGGCACACACACCTGATGCTAGCAGCACTAGTGGCCTCAGCCTTTAACAGCATTGTGTAGCAGACAATGCTAACATCATCTGGCTAGAGGTAACAACAGTTTTCAGGCAATAGTGATATTTTCAAAGGTACAACAGAAGACCATGTTGAGATTTCAATTATGTAGTGTCACATTTCATATGTGTGTTGGCTTCTTGTGTGAGGCTGTGTGATTTTCTGTTCATGTTAAGTGTGTATGTGTGTGATTCTTCTGTGCATGCAAATGCCATTTCCATTTAATAATGAGCTCCCTACCTGTTTAAGAATCAGAGTTCATATTGGAATCGAGTTCCCCAGCTGTCATGCCCGATAATGGTGTTTGTTTTATTAGGGTTTAGTAATTACATGTAATTTTGTTAATATACTTTTGCTTTCTGACTACCTTTTTGAAGCTTAAAAATCTATACCTAGAGTAAGAGGCATTTCATCTCAGGATATGCTACACTAGTGTATTAAGAAATTAGTTTTACCATTTTGTTGTGTCGTGAGAGATAATCATTTTGAAGGACTTGGAGTTAAATGGATAAATAGGGGCTGGTTTCTCTGGTGTTGTCTTTATTTATCTTGCTGTTGATTCATAAAACAAGCAACCAATGTTGATACAACAAAATCTAAGTTGCAGTTTAATAAGGTAAACACACCAACCTCATCAGTTGTCGTAGCTGTAGCTCTGGCTTTAGGTAGACTGGTAGTCTGCAGGATGGACTGGCCCTCCACACACATCATGCCTGAAACAATATGATAGATATAAGTAGAATGTTTATGTCCTGCATGACGGCTGTGTTCTCTGGTTATATCTGTGTTTTTCTTATGGTTGTTTTTTTAAAACAAATGGCCAGAAGAGGTGGTGTTTCTGAGCTGCACTTTCCCCAGTCAACACACTGCCTTCTTCAGATGTTGCAGTAGTGTCTTTAAACTACGTATCAGCACAGTGGGCTCATCCTCAACATACACTCAAACAGCTTTAAAAAAAATAGACACAGGCAGGACTAACATTACTTGGTTTCAACAGAGGCACAATGGGGTTTGTTGTGAGAGCAGACTCAAAAGAACAGACTCACCAGGGAAGATGGTAACTGCAGGTTCACCAAAAGGAATATCAGATTGCTCGTCTAGAAGCATTTTGGCAGTGACAGCCAAAATGGTCAGTGTATTTACCAGGGAAACTATAACTCACTGTCAGCTGTATGAGCATCACAGCTGGGTGTTTATTTTAACAAACCAACCTCAAGAAAAACACAGATTCAACCAGAGCTATCTATGCCATCTATGCTTGATTTAGCCTGATAACTCAAGGGAACAATGAGAACAAAGCCATAGAGGCTTTGGTCATACGAAGGTGGTTGCAGTTCTATCAAAATGGCACTAGAAAACAACAGACATGGTTGGGACCCCTTGTGGCATGTCTGAATATATAGATGGAGTGATGATATATTTCTGTGTTTACCATGATGGAAATACAGCATTTTGAAATTAAACCTTACATATGCTTAAACAGTCATAAAAAAAGAAAAAATGAAAAAGAGAATATTCAAATGATTTACCAAAAAAATCATGTATAACTTTTTTATTTAAAAATTGTTTCCTTATATATTTCATTTGATCTATTTAGACTTAGGACAAAGGTTGGTGCCACCAGGCGTGAGAGCATTTTTTTCTTTGCAGATGAGAGTCAGGCCTGTCTCATGGGCAGGGAAATGACATTTTTGATTGTAGCGCCTGTTTTGTGTCTCTCTACATGAATACACAGCGCTGGATTTTGCATATGTAAGGTTAAAGTGGCGAAGCTCATCCCGCTGTATTCAATCCTTAAAAAAGACATTTCCTCTTTTCCCCGGAGGCTGTGTGTGTCTGTGGGGGGGTTAGGTTGAGGTAATAGATTGGGGGTGGTGGGGGTGTGCATGTATCTGTGCATGTAAATGTGCACACTTGAGTGCATGCATGCAAAATCATTCTTGTGCATATGTGTGTGCATTGCTCCCTGTTCATCTGAATGGGGATTCATTGGGCAGCCATTTCAAAATTAAATGCTTTTGGTCAGGCAGATTGCTTTACGTCTCTGTCATGTTGCTGTGAATAGGATGCAGCCTTTGATGGATATGAGGACTGACAGGAGAGCCACCCAACGCCAACACACACACCTCTTTATTCATTCTCACTCTCATTCTCTCCATCACTCTTTCCTCAGGCTTTTACTCCTTTACCTTATCTATTGTCCCGCCACACTGTATATTCGTGATTTTTATTTTAAATCATTTTAAGGGGTTACTTAATTTTCTTAATATTATTATTAAAAAATAGTTTAAAACAGACTGGTATGATAAAAAATGCAACAAAACATGTTCTTGAACATAGCTTTTTTCATTTTCCTGATTTATCTGTAAAATCTAATGCATGCAAACACAAATGCAACAAGGCGCTTTTTTTGAGAGAACCCAATAACAAAATTACTATAAAAATGTGGAACTTAAGTGTAAGTTTTTGTTATACTGTAGTTTTAGTATTTGTCTTCTAAATGCTCTCATTTAAAACAATAAAATAAAGTATTTTCCAGTTGGTGGTACAAGTTTTGGTCTTTTGTTGTTGTAATAACACTGCATATCATGATGTATTGGACATCGTCTAAATTACATCGTTTGATTGTTTTGTTAGATCAATTCTGATACCAGTCAGAATGTATTTCACCAGCTTGTGATTGTGTGCAATTTCTTTTATCTGACAAGATATTTGGTAGTCCTTTTGAAGTCTTTTGTTCATTGTCCAAACTCAGATTTTTTTCCCCTGTTTTCTTTGTTAATATTCATATTTTGTTTAAAACAATTGGAATTCACTTTGAAAACTTCTCAAGTTTCCAAAGAGTTTCAAATTTTGCTTCCTCTTTGAGACATATGCTCCATATTAACACATACACATGCACACACACACAACTGTTAAGAGTCAACCGCACTAAAGTAATGAGAGATGTACAGATGGTCTTCTCAAATATCCTGCACGCATTTCCAGCAGAGTTGGTTCAAGAACAATATGCAGAACTTTAAGACTTTCATAAGTGTTTGCTTCCCCATGTGTGTATGTCAGTGTGTATATATATGTGTGTGTGTGTGTGTGTTTGAGTCATAACTAAACACAATCAGTCCTGTCAGTCTGTCAATTTCCTGCTTGGTGACAGTCTACATCTGCCTTCCTGGTACACGTCATCTATCTGCCACCAGCACACACACACAAAAATACACATATGCATTCATTTACAACAAGAAATATCATTCTTAACTGCGAAGAAACCGATCTTAGAGTTACTTTTAGGGAGATCACTTCATTCTCTGATGATGCATGAGGCCTCAGAGCAGTTTGATGTCTTGCTACACTCACTCTACTTTATCTTAACAGCTATATTTAGTGCAGCGCTTCCCAAACTTTGGAGGCTTTAGAGGAACCTTTGAGTTTGACCCCACATTATTTTGTCACGGACGCATATGGACTGACAAGAAGGTCTCTTGTAAAAATGACATTATTTCATTTTTTAAGGTATTTAAGTTGAATGAATTTTTATAAATCATTATTTAACCTGGGGTGGGTGGCACACAAGCCTAAATGCAGTAGAGAGAAAGAAAGAGAGGTATTTACCAAAACTCCTGCAATAAAGACTGAAGCACTCAAGGGGACCATGGCCCACAGTTTGGGAAACACTGACTCATAGGTTTCTCTGGGTTGCTTATTTGTACTTATTCTGTATGCGCATGTTTTTAAGGCAGTCAGAGAATACATTTTCAGCTTTATGTTTAAAGATCCTAAAAAACTTTTCACTACAGTGACATTTGGTACACTAGCAAACTTGCACGTGCTTTAGTCCTTAGTATAAGTCCCTTTGTATAAATGAAGCCTGCTCATCTGTCTCTAAGATTTCTGAGCCACTAAGATCTCCACCACATTCTCTTCCTCTCATTAAGATAAAAGGTATTTCTAATTTGAACACTTCCAGGAACTTTTGATGGGTTTGACTGGTAAGTCTTCAATTTGTCAGTCATTGTTTGTGACATTATTATTGTTGTCAATAAAAAAACTGCAATAGTCAAATTCTGTATGTACAATAATGGCACTTGTTTGAGGCAGTAATGCTGCTCAGGCTGACAACAAAGACATTTTATCAACAAGATATGCCTTTGTAACCCTAACAGCAAAATATGCGCCTTGAGGCTGCACTCAACAGCACAGCAAGCCTGCTGAAAATTATTATACTTTGGCATAAATTCTGTTGAGTTGCTGTCACACACACACTCTCTCTTTGGCTCCACATCCATCTGTATTTCCAGTAGAGCGTTTGTGTGTCAGTGTGCATGTTGCACCGTGTCTCATTCGCCTTAGAAGCAAGGACTTCTCACTCGATGAGCAGATGAAAGCCACTAAAAGGTAATGGAACCTCTGTTGAGACGAGCCAGCCAATCTGCAGCTCACCAAAATACATTTCACTCAAACACACACATGCACACACACACACACGCACACGCACGCACACACATGCACACACACACATATATACCTACCCAATACATTTGCATCTCAAGTGCAGTTGCAGCTAGCTAGCTAGTGAGACAATTTAAGTTACCATTCAAATGAAGGCAGTATTTGTGTAAGCCCTGGAGAGAGAAAAAGCAGAGAGAGTTTTTTTTAGGGATATGCAAATACTGCTCTGCATGGGAAATCTATCTTGGAATGAGCTTTCCATTTGGGGAGCCTAAATCAAGAATCACTTTGGTACACTGATGTGAATTGAATACATTTTGCTTCTGCTGATGTTTACATGTATAACCTGGCAATCAGGGCTTAAAGAGACAAAAAAGGGGGGGAAAAACATGCAAAGACCAAGGCAAAACATGTACAAGCTTGAATGTTCCCCCTGCTTCCAGTTTTGTGCTAAACTAAGCCAAGCCAACAACTGGCTCTTGCTACACACTTCCATAATCCAACCTGAATTTGCCAGCTGATGCCGGTCATTGTCAGCCTGTTGAACTTGTGTGTGCTATGTTTTACACTGGAAAACAAAAAACTACAAAATAATGTAGATAAACTCAAGATGAATTATCATAATGGTTTCATTTTTTTTGGCTTTCAAGCTGGAAGTTGTAACTAAGTTTTATAATAATTTTATTCCTTTAAGCCTTGAATTGAGAACATCCCTGCAAGTGTTGACCAAATATCTGTCTAATTATCATCTAGTGTGCAGCCATATCTCCAAATAACTGTACACGCATGTGTGTCAACATAGTCATTACAAAGTACAAGTTGGACCTAGGAGTCTGATTCCATCTTGTGATGCAACTGTTGTAAAAACCATACCAATTCATCTGTATCCTAAGTGTGTATAGACACACTACATGCTACAGTGTTTATATGTCCACATGAGCAACCACAACTATGACAGATCACTCAAAATGACTACAATGACCATAGTCCAAACTTTTTTTTAAAACAGTCGCTATCATTGAACATCTAACTAATCACAGAAAACTGTTTAATTAAAAATACATATATCAAAAAAAAAAATCCATTCAATACACATGTGCAGGTGCTGTGTTTGTTACTAAAACAACAGTGTTGGCATAAATTTGGGGCTGCACTTAAGATCAAGACTGTGGACCAGATGGACCATAAGAGACCTGGGAGAGATGTGGAGGGTTGCTCTAAACAACCTCATCTGCTAAAACATCAACACGAATTTAAAACATAGTTAAAATGTCATCTAGAATATGAGATATTTTTTAAAATCCCCACTGTAAAGCTCATTCTGAATCAACATGATACTTAGCACCATAATTCTGTCACAACTGCTGTGTTTCCAGAGAGAAAGTTATTACAATGATTTGTTCGTGGTAGAATCCTCCACAGTTGCCAGTATCGATGTAGTCTGACTGTGGATACATGTGTGTTCTTGTGTGTGTGTGTGCATATCTGAGACATGAGTTTATGTGGTACATGTTCTCTTTCATATACACAGCCTGATGTGTCTATACATTAATAAATAGGAATAACAGGACTATGCATGCATGCATTCATGTATATGTGTGTCTCTGAGTATGGGAGATAAAGTGTGTTTTTCTGCATTCTGCACTTTGTGGATCATAAAGCAAACCTAAAAAGCTGAGAGGGTCGATGAAAAGAGGGCAGCAGCCTTCAATGGAAAACTTACAGCTTTTAGATAAACTAACAAAGGTGAGGAGTGAAAATCAGAGAAAACACACTGCACAAGCTAACATGCAGATGCGCTTGCTGGCTCACTGACACCCCTTGAATCTCTAGTTGTAAAAGTTACTTATGGCTTTATTAATACTTCCCGGTGTGCAAAAGCCCCTGGCCAAATAATATCTAACTAATACGATAAAAAAGGCAGGCCAGAGATTAGCCTGATCTGATGGGCATGTCAAGAGATGAGACCAGGCAGAAGCACTGTAAAACAACAAAAACACCACTGGAGTGCTATATACTGTGTATGCCATAAATGGACTCCATTTTTATGGTGCCTTTCCAGTCTGTTGACCACTCAAGGCGTTTTACACACTTTTCAACACAAGTTAGCATTCAGCCGTTCGTACAAAGATTTATACACTGATGGCCTCTACACAATTTGACATTCTGTTCAACAGTATTTTGCTCACACAAAGATGAATGAGACATCAGGAGCAATTTGGGGCTCAGTATGTTGCTCAGGGACACTTCAACACGCAGGCTGGAGGAACCGGGAATCGAACTACTGACTCTCTGAAAAGTAGTTAAGCCCCTCCTCCTGAGCCACAGTCGACCCATGCAGGTTTACTGTTGTTTGTAAATTTGTAGTTGTTATGTGACTGAAGGAAAGGAAAGGGAACCTGAAGCTTATTTTCTATCTTTTATTCATTTTTTCATACATATATGTATATTATCTTTTAGTGCAACCAATTATCTCTTCATCCTCTTAGCTGAGAGGTCTAAGAAATATAGCATGAAACCACAATAATCTTTTCAGTTTTATGTCCTATAAATGTTGGTCAACTGACACACTGTCATGACTTACTGGAACCGAAAATGCATTTTAATGGAACTTTCATGACTGTATAATTAACGTGAACTTTAGCATGACTCGTCAAAAGGTTTCAGTGTTTCCAAGGGGCCTACATGCCACTCTGTCTGTGCATGTCTGTCTGTGTGCATGTGAGCGTGTGTGCGCACCCAGTAATGTACACATCAGTAGCATTAGTCTAAATGGTGATGCATATACCAACAGGGTAAACATGGCAAATAAAACACAGCAGGCCAAAAGCACCAAGTAAAGATTAAATACAGCAACAGATGTTAAAATCCAGATGTGAATCATTATTCTCTTACTCCAACTTTCTCTTTTTTCTTGGTTGCCTACAGGCAAATGTAGCATCTAAACAACTGACTTATTCGATTAGTTGGGTTTTGGATTTTCAACCAAAGTACAAAAAGAAATAAAGCAGGAGCACCAGATGACAGGATCCAGAAAAAGAAAGAGAAATGTAGAAGTAAACACATGGGGGGGGGAGTGGGAAAAAGAAGAAGCATGAGAGAAGAAGACAACGAAGAAGGAATGCCAGCTTCCTATTTAGATGATGATTAAAATTCATAGGCTTCTCACCTCTAACATCCCTTTACCCCCTCCATCCATCCTTCTATCCATCCAGCCACCCTCGACTCCCCCCTTTTGATGCCGAAGCAATCTCGCAGCAGTCACAGCATTCTCTCCTTGCAAAATTAATTTGACAGGTTTGCATTAAGGCACCTGATCAATACCCACTTAAAGCCGTGAGGGCTAAAGCCAAGAAAAATAACGCTGGGCCTCCCCTCGTCTCCCCCGTACCAGATGAGAAAAAATGAATCTTGGACACTTTTTTCACCCCTCCTCATATGCTCGGTCCTAAGCCCTGCTCTCTATTAGACTGACACACACAAATAAACACTCACACACACGTAAAAGCACAAAAATGAACACAGACGCACATATACAGCCGCACACATGCAGCTCCACGCTTCTCTATCACCAGGCTGACCTCCTGCCATTGATCGGTAGCTGTTAAGTTGACAGAGAGCCTGTGAGGTGTGTGTGTGTCTTTGTGTATGTTTGTGTGTGCTTTGTGAATTTCACTGGGCACTTAACCAGGTAACGATCAACTATTCATAAAGTCAAGAATGCGTGTTTGTAATAGAGGGCCAAAAAAGAGTATAATTTGAGGTGAGTTGAAATGAAACACAGGGTCTGAGTTTGACTCTGTAGGCCATACACCTAAAGGAGGAGAAAGAAGATGTAAGGATACAGAAATACAAGAAAGAAGGCCAACACAACAGATAAACCAAGAATAATTAACAGTCAGTGGTTCAAAATGACAATAACATACCATTTGTGTATCAGTTTGTATTTATCCTGAAACTGATCTGTTGAATAATTCTTAAATTCTTAGACACTTTTGAAGCTGTCCACAGTCTCTCCCTCTATTTACTCCTGAGGAGTTTCTGTTAGACTGAGTTAAATGTTTTTCGCAAGGGCACCTTGTCAGGATTGTTGAATGACTTACCAGTTGCTTCCTGACAGCATCAGCTGATTCACAGAGCTGTTTCAGTCAGTTACAGTTTGTTTCCAGCTCTCTCATGGCTGATGGTTGTGTTGGCAGCAGAGACTCAAACAGGCCTTTAATTTAGTCTGGTACTTAAAAATAAATTTTACTCGTTAATTATCTCAAATGCAGAGAAAAAGTAACATGATTGGTTACATGCATGTGGTAAACTAGTCACTTGTATTAAAGAAGAAGTATCCTCCATTCACACTGTATTTGAAATGTTATGCAGCTAGCAAGGACATTAAAACTCACTGAATTTCTGTGCAACTGTTGTCAGCTTGCTAATCACAGCCAGACAAGTGAAAAACAACAACTTAAAGAGTAGCACTGCCTGTAAAATGGTTTCTTTAAAATATAAATCTGAAAGTAACAACCTTTTAGAATAAAGTTCTTAATGAGGACTAATACTAAAAAGCCAATAGGTGATAATAGTTTGTTTGGAATGACCAATCTTTAACAGCCCTGTATGCCTTAAATGGGGTTTTACCACAAAAAAAAGTCAATTTGAAGACATGATAAAAAAAATTAACAAATGTCACTCTGAAATGGATCGCTATAAATGTTTGCTTTGTTAGTTTAAATTTACTAAATTGTTTCTATCCTTTAATTTTACCTAGAAATATAACTATTCTAAAGGCAAATATAAAGTATAAATATAACAAAACATAAAGTTGAAATTTACAATATTTTTTTCCCATATGTATTCTAAGCAGGAACCAGTAAGTAGGGGTCAAGGCAAAGTTACCATTTCTAGTCAATTGAGGCAGCGTCTGTACCGGGACAAGAGCTACACTCCACCACTTATCCCTGCGTTCCTCCTCATCCATCCGTCACTGAGTCTTCCAGGGCTATCCCATCTCATCCAGGCAGAAATCAATACCTGGCCCCTGAGACAGGCCCTCAATAAACATTGGAGGGAGAAACATGGGCCAACCTCCAAAGCTTAAGCTCCCCCCTTACCTCCTGCTCTCTGCACAACACAAAGTAAATGAACTCACTACTTTTCCTCCAACTTCATCCAAGCAACAACAAAGACCTCCATCCAATGTTTCAGCCCTCAAGGTCGCAGTGATGTTTCAATCCCAACCATGATTCATTTAAATGTGCGCCTCCACACTCGTGTGAGGGTTAGTGGGCTGATGGGTGCAGGTATGAATGCATGGGATGGAAAAACGTGTGCAGCAATGCACACACACCAATCCACATTCTTTGTCTTATTTGTGGGAGGTTTTCTGCTTCCCAGTTCTCTCAAAATACAAGAATCAAATTTTAGGGATATAAACAAGTCCTTAAGTAATTAGTCATTTGATTGATTAGTCTATCAATAAAAATGTATCTACAGTTTTCATAATGGACTGATGATTTCAGTCAGTTATCTAGCAAAAATGCTTAACCTTCGCTGGATCAACATGAAGTCAAAGTTTAAGATTAGCTAACTAAAGTAAGAGCAATAAATGCAGACAGCTTAAATAGAAATGTTTGAATTATGAAGCAGAGGATGGGCTGAGCTGGAAGCCCAGTGTGTACGAACACCGCAGACAAAGGTGAGGTGCAATGCTGGACAGGTCCCAGTTTGCCGGTGAGATTAAAACAAATAATCTACTGTAGCATTTCCTGATTGGAAGCAGCAGAAAGAAGGACTAAGGTTCAACTTCCAGTGCTGAAGATGAAATCAACATGGAAGTGCCAAAATCTGCTGTTTGCTTCTTGAGACTGGCTTCTAAAAGTGAGTCAATCCACATAAAGTCCCACATTAAAAAGGCCATATTCTGCAGAAACCAACATGTTCACAGCCTTGTGCAAAACACAGTTTTGGTCTTTCTAGCTGTGGTCTACTTGGGTGAATTCAAATTAACAATGAGCACATTGAGTGCTCAACCACTGCCTGCTGTTCACTGCTACCTGACTTAACATGGACCCCAAAGTAAGAAAAGAAAGCTGTTATGTTGGCACTCCATGTCCACTGTGTTTTGGGTCTATAAGAAATAAAACTCATTTCACAAAATTTCAATCACCCCACCACTTCTTCACCAAATACTTTACTACTGAACCTTTCATCTTTGGGACACTGGGAGACTTAAATGCCCCAAATAGCTTTGTCTTAAATCAGACTTGTATATTTCCCCATCCACTAACACGGTGCACTCCAGGGAAACAGAGAAACGCAATAAGAAACTGTTTTGTTTTGCCGCTAAACTTTAAAAAGGATTCCTGAGCTACTCGTCAAGGAATTACCCAACATTTTTCCCCTTACTCTCTGCTTGTGTAAATGTATGTGTGTTTCCTCTCTTCTTTACTTGATAGTTTGTCCATCTGTGAATTACTATATGTGTGCTTGTGCATGCTTTTCCTCTGTTATAGTTGAGAGTGGGAGTTGGGAAAAAAAATAAAAAGACAGCGATGGGATTTTACTTGAGAGAGCCGAGGCCCGTGCACGCTGAGCTGCCGCGATGCAATTTCACCGCCGCGTTGCCACTTTCAGGCCTATTCATCCCTCCCTGCTGAGCCCCATTAGAGAAGACGGGCAGGTGAACAAGTGCACATGGAAAACAAGTTCCTCTAGGCGCTGCGCAAGCACCAGCCATTCCCCCCGATCTTCACTCCTCCTCCCACACACCCACACACACACACACAAAACCAGTCCTCCTTAGCAAGATGTAGATTGGACCAGACATCAATAAATAATTTAGAGGTCTTGAGACTTTTAAGTAGGAATCTATGCAGTGTGAAACGCTGTTTAATCCAGTAACTTCTGATACCGTATCAATCAAAGCAGGTTAAAAGCTGCTAACGTCGGCAGAAAAAGGAGAAGCAGAATTCTGGTGCTTTTCACCTTTTCTTTTTTCTATTCACCACTTTTTTGCCTAGTTGATGGGACATTGGGTGACATTTGTATTCATCAATTGACCCAGATCCAGTGGGTCCACCGAGGGAGGGAGAGAGGAAGATAAAAACTCTCCTGGTGCAATGCAGCTCATGCTAATTTAATGGAAAAACAGGCTGATTAAGAGGCACTGGATTTGGGAAGAAAATGCACTGAAAGATGAGTTTCAAATAAGCCACTCTATTTAACTTGCCAGACACTTGAATAGAGTCAATTTCTTGATAAAGGAAGAAAATGTAATGAAATGTCAGAAGACAATTTTGCTACTAATTCTCACAGGTGCGAGGATGCGCTGATATGATAAAATACAAAAGAGGCCTGTGTGCAAAATGAGCAGTATCAGACTTGGGCACAGATGGAGTGATTGGAGCAATATTTCCCCATTTCTCACCACTTCATGTTGAACCTCACATATTTGCTGTTCATTTCACAATTCACATATTCAAATGTTTTACATTTTGATAGCAATAACTCCCTTGATAGATCAAAGCTTGCTCCTCCAAGAGAGAAAAAAAAAAACCAGCCAAAACAAATTGTCCGCCGTATATATTATGTGTATATATTTTTATCAGTAGTTTTACCACAGCTGAGCAATTTGCCTGCAAGAACATAGTTGTCAAATTATAGTAATATTGTAGTCAGACAAGGAAGTATATATGCGCACGCAAATGAAAAGTGTGTCTGAGATCAAGCACACACACAAGGCTCAATTCTCTGGTGTCATCAGCAGATGTGTACATACCCTCGTCTCAATACAATACAGATGAGCTAATAGCCTTGGAGGCTCCCAGCCTGCCTCTGATCTCCATAATATCCCTTCACACATACACACACACTCTCACACACACACACGCACACACAGAGAGGGGGGGTGATTGTACCTGCACAAATCCCATAATATCTCTGTACCTGCCTGGCTGTGGAGAAACAGAGAGACCTGGTTCCCAATCAGGAACATTCACAACAGATGTTGTAATAATAATGATAAAAACTAAAATTAAAACTAAAATAGGTAGGAGAAAAAACCATCATAAATTGAAACTAAAAAATCACATCCTTTAAAACCAACTGAAGGTAAATGAAAACAATTTTTCCAGGGTACTGAGATCATTAAACTGACTTATCAAAAGGATGAAGAATCACTTTGGTTTTCCAAACAACATGGCTTTAGTCAAGCTGTCTGCTTTAAGTGTGTTTTTTCAGAATTTTTTTTAGAAATTGGCAGATTCCGAATACATTATTCAAATTTCACAATAGGAATAATTGAGTGCTTAATTGCAACAAAAAATTCTATAGAAAAAGTAATTATATCTCTAAATTTATGACTGTAGTTTTTCTTTCTCTTCTTTCTCTGAGAGAAGGGACATCCAGGTGGTGAAAAAGATCTGAAATTCACTTCATGGATGTCTGAACCGTTCAGTTATTCTCATGGTGAAGCTGAGTGACTGAATATTTTCAGCCTGAATTAAACTGACACTTTATATATCTTGAAACAACCAAAGTTGCTTTGAAAAAAGTTAAATTAAATCATTTTGATTATCAATTGTTAAGTTATTTCAAAGAATCCTCAGTTCTGTACTCAACATGAGAATAAGGAGGATCAAGTTTTTTTTGTATTTTTGAACATTGGAAGTCTTGATATGTGTAAACATTTAGATTTTGTGTGTAAGGTCCCTTTTATGTGCCTGTCTTTAGGCCTTTCATGGCCAGTAAATAAAAAGCAAAGTGAATTCCTCTTCAGTCTGAGGCTTGGAGAGGATCTGAGGGGATCTGATAATCACCACAGGGACTCACGAGTGTGTTTGTGTCTGTGCATTCATGCGTGTTTTGTGTATGTGTGTGTAGTGTGCTGTTTGATCCCCAGCAGTGAGAAGAGGCACCACAGGGACATTCCAGTTAGAGGTGCACAATAACACCTAATTTCACTACACCTGCATACATACTACAGACATGATTATAGTAGTGTTAACATGCATGCCAACACACATACACAAGCACAGGTACACGCAATAACATGCAACCACCAGAGTGCCATTGCCCAGTAATTATTGTGTAATATCCCATGTGTAATATATTAAATAGCTGATTTTTTTAAATCAAGCAGTGAATATGAAACCTTGTGTTACCGTGCAGCAACAAGGACAATTTATCAAGGTAAAAACACAACTGGGGCGAAGTAATGACACAAACATTAAATAAACCGCTACTGAAAATCACATCTGACCTAAACTGTGGACAAAAACAAATAAGCCGATGCTCAGAATACATGATTAGGAATAAATTACAATTCATCAAATTTACATCTACAAAAGTTTAGCCTCTGTCTCAGCCGTCTTTAGAGAGCCATCAGAAATATGTCTCATAGGTGGACAATTGTTCTGTCGCCGCGAATATTGAGCACATTTAAAGAATAACAAAACCCTGCTGTTTAAGTCACTGGAGATGTAAAAAATAAAAATAAAACCTTAATGACAAAAAAAAAAAACAGAAATCCAAGAGGAAAAATGAAGAACAATAAAGAATAATTGTGAAAGGAGACAGCTGACAATCATAACTGAACCAATCAATCCTTGGTTCCCTTGCTTCCCTCTGGCTGCTGTGTAAGAGGCAACATCTGACAATTAAAGCACACACACCCACCAGCATATATAGTAACATATTCATACACACCAAAGTTCACATACTGACATCCTGCACATACACACACACACACACACACAC
>JAPZDV010000011.1:4569155-4579688 GCA_029814665.1 Acanthurus lineatus | reverse complement strand
CCAGCATATATAGTAACATATTAATACACACCAAATTTCACATACTGACATCCTGCACATACACACACACACACACACACACACACACAAACGAACACAAACACACACAGCATCTACCAGCCAAAGGGCAATAACCTCCTATGAAGCGTTGTGGTTTGGATCAGCAGTATTGACAGCTTTCACATTAGACCTATTGAAATGCATTGTTGTTGCCGACACACACATACACCACACACACACACCCACACGCACACACACACGCACACACGCACACACTCTAGCACAGACACTATGGGTCCCTGGCATGCAACAACAATCAATCTAACACCACAATCACATTCTTTACACCTGCTTAAACGCAGAAAAGAGGCAGGCGGGTCCCGCAACACTTCAGTGTCACCAAGCTGACCCCCAACCTTGACCTCTGACCTACAGAGGTTGTGGTCAAGAGTTCAGGAGAGGGGGAGAGAGGAGAGAAAGGGTGAGGATAAGGGAGTTGAGGGGGATCAATAGATATGTTCTGACAGTCACGCCTGCTTCAGGAGAATAAAAGGCATTATAGATCAATTAGGTCTGACATCTATTTAGTTACGAATCTATGTGTCCTTCTGGGTTACAGTTATTTCTGGAACACCGTGGGTTAAGCATACCACAAAAAATAATGAATGCATTAAATAGTGTAAATCATTTTTGCATTATTTTTTTTAATCAAACATTTAATGCATGAAGTTTAAACTAAGTTGTGTATAGATCTTATAAAAAATAGGTTGAAAAAAATGATGATAAAAAGAAAGGAGATGAATGAGTAAAAAAAGGGCTATTAAAAAAGGATGAATGGCTAAAAGAAAAGAATGAACAAAGCCAATCGTGAACTATTCCTTGCAAAACGATTTGGAGAGAAAAAAAACATCAGCATAGGGCAGAAAAAGTAGAGGAGAGAGGGAAAGAAGATGGAGGACAAGAAGGATGCAGAAGAAGTAGTGAAGAATGTGGCAGATGCAGCAATAAAAGTCGAGACGGAAGAGAGGAGCTAATGAAGAAAGACAAAAGGCAAAATTGTTACCAAGTGTTCAAGATCACAAAAGTACTTTAATGTTCCAAACTTTTTTCTTTTTTTTTTTTCCCTAAAAAGCACATTAGCAAGCAGGTGTTTTAAAAACTGCCATTTTATTCTAATGGGCTCTTACGTTTTATGGATTCATCTTGCATTCCATTTTTCTTTGTAGGTTCTATAAATACGCACATTAACTGTCAACTTTTTTTACCACCTAATACCTGCCTTGATTTCGTGTCATGTGGCCATTAGCCTTCGTTATTCCTCAGTACTGTTTTTCACTGCTGTTACTGTTTACGTCACTTATTTAAAAAAAACAACAACAATGATTTGAAGTATAAAGCGAAGATAAACTCAATCCATTTATCCGTCATGCTGCTCATTGTCAGTCACGGTCATGTAGCTGCAACCCCTCCTCCTCCCCAGAGGCACTGTGTTAACCATCCAATGACTCATTAGCATAACACCGCCCCTGAAACACACACACCTCAGGACACTCATGAATAAATGAGCCCGTGTAAAGGATTAGATTACAACAGAATAAACCATTAAAACACATTAACAGACCAATATGTTACTAAATTATTTGAGAAGGCAAAAAACAAGCTTTGTCCTTAAGTTGGCCCACTTGTGTCTATTTTCCAAATATTTCAAGCCTGACTTTTACACAGCTTCTGCTCCTTCAAAAGTGCTTTGATAAATAAGTCCCACTGTGTCTGTGCTCCATCCACTTAACAGCATCTACACATATCAGCTAGATATATATACGCACATCAATGCGGGGTGTCTTTCGCCACAATAAAAACATCTCCCCTTCTCTCCTCTGTCTTTCTTTTATTGTATTGTATTATATCCCATTCCCAGAGGATCCTTGGGTAGCATCCCTCTCCCTCAAATTCTCCTCCGGCAGCTCTCCACATCTGTATGTGTGTGTGTGTGTGTGTGTGTGTGTGTGCGTGTGTGTGTGTGTGTGTCGTGTCGTGTTGTCAGAGGGGTAAATGTGGAGTTAAACAGATATATCCAAGCGTAAAATCTAAAAAGGCTCCCCAGTGGGCGCCGGAGGGGGTTACTGGGAATCAAGTACATATAAATTGAGAAGCAGAGAGAGAACAAGTACTGGTGAGAAGAAAAGGGTAAAAGAAAGAGACAGCATCCCTTTTATGGAAAATTCTGTTCCTCTGACAGCTATAAATTCCAGGCCTTTTCTTTCTCTTTTTCCCTGTTTTCCACCTGCTACTTTTATTCTTCTTAGATCTCTGAACACTTCCGTTCTGTCTTCAACTTTAGTTATTCTTTTTAATTTCCTGTTTCCACAGGGATTTAAGCAGAGTTTGATGCTGACAGAGACACTGAGAATTTTTTTTTTACTTATTCATGTATTTTTTACCTGTGCTTGTATTGTGTACATTTAAGTTCACCTAACATAGACGAACTGACAGAAATACACAAATAACAAGGGAACAGAGATGCATGCATTGTGTACATGGAGTATGCAGCTATGACACAGGGACACACACTCACACACACGCACACACCTAGCACTGCACTGTGCGGTGTAATGCTCTACTTGATTATCTCATTGTTGTCTGTAAGTACAAGCCCAGATTGAATCAGCCTGCACTCCATTGTCTCTCTGCAGCTGGTGTATGTTTGTGTGTCTGTTTGTGTGTGTGTGTGTGCGTGTGTGTGTGTGTGTGTGTGTGCGTGCGTGTGAGTGTGTGTGTGTGTATGTGTGTGGGACTGGTAATGAATGGCCAATCTAGTCTATCTAGAGAAAACCTTCTCATCACAGCGCTCCCATAATTACTAGCTCTCTGTGAAAACTGTGCGCTGCTTTATTACTTTACGATGCAGTGCAGTCGAGGCTCAGGGTTGAGGGGATGTGATAAACACACAAAGTGTTCATTTTATATTTTGAGCATTTACAGCAGCCGATGTTCACGACCAGTGAAAGCTGAGTGATTTACAATGAGTGTGGGGCCTCAGCGTCAAGACCACCAACATAAACAACAAATGATACAGTGAAACATCGTTCTAAAGTAGCCAACACATAGGCAATTTTTGCACTTATGTTACATAGCGCTGCTAACTTGCATTCACCTCCACCATTTAAAGGGTATTCATTCTTAAGATTAGTCTATCAATTTTACATTGTTCTTATTTTGTTTGTTTTTTTATTATTATTATTACATTTCCACGAAGGATCTGAATACCAAGATTTGACAAAGATCTGTCTGATTTTTATTTTGAATGTCTAGTGTTTTGTATATTTTTCTATTTAATTCAACATAATAACAATAAAAAACATAATTCAATATAACTGATGCAAAGGCCCTGTTTTTTTTTTAATGGCTGAGCGTAAATTAAAAAAAAACTCTATTTACAAGTAATTGACTGGTTTTGTAATTAAAACATTTAAATGTATGCTTTATTATCCAAAGCAGTCCTATGACTTTAGCATCTTATTATTTAGCATTCTCTGTGTTCCCAGCACTCCTGCATCCTGAATTCCCCCTCCTGCTGGGAGCTATCAGACCAAGGGACCAGCCTGAGGCATCTGGGAACCATGAAAGGAAAGAAGGGGTTAGATGGGAGGAGGCAGAGGAGGCAGGGTGAGAAATCGAGGGTTAAAGACAAGACAAGAGAAAAAGGGGCCACCCCTGAGGCTAGCAGGCCACTCTTACTATATTCCCACCCTTCATCATCCTCAGAACAGCTTTATATTTTGTTTATTGAATTAGCAGCCAGTATTAATGTGGTGCCGTGTGGGACAAGTGAGCATTCATTGTAATGTAAAAAATTAACAGAAAATTTGATGATTTTTTTCACTATTTCTGTGCATTTCCAGCAAACAGTGTTGGTTTTGTTTCTTCCAATCAAAAAAGCAAAGTAAATAAAAAACACTAAAAACATTTTTCATCTTCAGACCTGAAAGAGGCTTTTTGTCTGCTCCTCTTCAGCTTTAAAACTGCTGCACAGATCAGGCAAGGTAAGGCAAAGCAACTTTGTCTATAGAGCACATAACATTGCAAAGAAACTCAGTTTGCTTTACATAAGCTACTTAGCAACTCAGTGGTTGCTAATATGGTTAAATTTTTGTGTTAATCAATGACAACCACTGTGCTCCTGGATGACTCCATTAGGGGCAGCTTAGGTGTACTGATAGGGGTGTAATAGTAGTGATTAGTAAAAACCCAGTCAGCCATAGAGGATGACAAATGGCACATGAGACAGAGCATGATTACAAGCATTTATATGGACGGAGACAGTATCAGCACAGAGTATGATGGATGACGCCTGGAGCGCAGTCAGAGCTGCCTCATAATTAGACCTTGATGGCATTAGTTGCATTTCCTAGTGGGTATGTCACAATAAATGTGCCTGAGTGGTTAAAAAGGAGACACCTTGACATTTTGAAATTTTGTCTGTTGTTTTTACTCTGCAGGCGACCGTAACAGCATGGGACACACAGGCTTGTTAGAATTATGAGTGATTATCAGAGAAACTAAATGGTATCTTGAGCAAACTACTAAAGGACTTTAATTTATGTAAATTTACTGTTCTTTCCTCAATGTCATTCTGCTCTCCTTTTGAAAAAGTTTTACAATTTAAAGGCCTGAATTCACAGATGAGTTCTCGCCTGTGATGCCACTGTGCACCACTGCACAGGTAATAATCTTGTGAGCTGTCTCTGTGTCTGTGTGAGCTGAGGTAATTACTAAGAAAGCTTACACTGTGTGAAGGTAAGGTAACAGAGTGGAAGGTAATAGTGTGTACCTGAGGTGGCTCAGGTGATGTGTTTTCTGGTGTGTGTTTCACCTGTCTGGACGTGTACCTGAAAAGCAAATGAAAGTCACACGTGAATGTTTTGCTGTTTTTATAACCCAAACATAAATGACATCCAGATTAGTTTCATCAAGAGAAACAATATGCTTTTGATTAAAGCATATTGAAACACTTAATATTAATTGTTGTGAAACATTTGCAGTTGTGTACCCTAAGGTTAGCCTAAAGTTGTAATTACATCAAGTACAGTGATTAGTAGTAGTTGTACATCAGTTATTACAGTAAAACTACATAGGATCAGAAATCAAAAACTCCATTAGTAATGTACTTAACTAAAAGCAAAGGTGTGTGTGTGTGTGTGTGGATGTGAGTGTGTTTGTTGATGTAAAAGTGATACTGAGGCAGAGGTGGTGTTGTAGTCAAATTTCAAACTCATTAATGCCACTCAAAGTCTCTCCTGTATCTGTGTTTAAAATGATGTCCAGTTAATCTTTCTCACTGGAAAGCACTCACCAATGTATTTTCATCACTCAGCTATCAGCACACAACAAAAAGAGTGGAGGAGGCAGAAAAAAAAGTGCCGTGTGTCTATCTAACCGTGCAACTCCTTGTAGATGCATCCACACATCCACGCACACTCATACACAGAGGAAGCAACCCGTCTCCTCTTGTGAGTCTGGCTGCTAAATTAGTCAGTCACAGCGTTCAGCTCCGCTCAGGCTGAGATCACGTTGCCAGCCTCATCGTAGCACTGTCAGGTCAGACAGGTCAAATACCTGTTCAGGTAACAAACTCTGACCTGTTGCTGTTACTTTACCCCAGCTCACCGATAACGGTAACTCATCTCTCACTACCTGTTTATCTGAATACTTTCTTATATTCACAGTATTTTATTTATTTATTTATTTATTTATTTGTTTGTTTTGGTAAAACAGAGACAGTATTAAATACACCAATGGGTTGTGCAACAGATTTCACACTCTTCAGTGTGTAAGCAATGCTGATATTACTTAAAACAAAGACGTTGTACATGGAGTGAATGAAAATGAAGCATACAACATGCAGTCTCTTTGCCATATCTGTACCTATTTGTCTTTGTGTGTTTGTTTGTTTGTTTTTCTTTTTTTAAACTTTACCAAATTGATCTGACTAAACAGAATTCCTTATTTCTTTGTGTCATAAATCATAATATTGATTTATGTCTTCCTATAAACATCTCTCTCATTTTCTTTATACATTACTTTCACAAAATTTAAATATCCCCTCTATTTTTACCAAACAAATTTGAGTTAAGTGAACCCACCCACAAAAAAGTTAAACTGCACTGAAATCCTTTAGGCAGATTTGTTGTGTACGACTGTAAAATACATCAGTGCGCTGCTGTTTTGCATCAATTTGATCATCTAATAAGCAACATCTGTTGAGATCCAGTTCAAAGAGGCTTTTGCCTCTCAAGCCTTATTTTGACTCAGTGACGGCAAACACAGTCAACTCATTCAATCACAGAACTGTCTGCATTATTCCAACATAGACAAACACGGACACACACTAACAGAAGAATCAGAGTGTGTACAAACAAAGTCCAGAGACATATTAGCATGGAAATATGGTATTATCATTAACATCATGTCAGAATTTGATCTCTTGCATTATAACCAGAGCTCAGAGTTTAAATCTGACTTTAACTCCTACAAGATTAGTGGTTTAGGATGAATGTTTGAGTAATTGTTTTCTCGGTAAAGAGGCTTTATGTTTTATATCATGCTATGACAAAATGACAGCTGGATGCAGCATGCTAAACTGATAATTTTACTTCAGTGACTCAGTCATAGAGTTGTGCATGGAGTGCCAAGTACTAGTTAATAATGTCTGTCATGTTTGGTAACATTAAAAATTTGAAATAAATGAAACAGAGACAGAAACATTGGGTCTCTTGTTTATAGCTGATTAACTTTTCAGTGTAGCATATATATAAGCATGTAGGCACACAACTAAATTGTGTTTATGACATTTACTTTCTAGATGAGTGAAGGGACATGATCAGGTACAACTGTAATTGCAATAAAATGTAATAAACAAAATTGAATTTTACAGTGGCTTACAATTAATGATGGGTCAACATCGGGAATAAGTTTTAAAATGGACAAGTTTTCAAGGCATTGTTTGACAGTGTCCGTTCTAACTTATAACTGGCTAATAACTGTGGCATTTCGGCCAGACATGGACCCACTCAAAGTAAATATTCTGTTTAGTTTAGGTGAACATTATCAACCAAAGAGTGCAAACCAATACACAGGCAAACAGGATACAACTGCACTCAACTGCACTTAGATCCCTCAAAAGAAAGAGACCTACGGTGTTTTGTGTCTAAGTCCAGCTACAATATTAAAACATTAACATGCTAACTCGCTCATTGTGATTTCCTCAGACAATGACCTGCTCTATTCATACATAAGCCCAATCACACTTTACATGGATTTAGGATTATGGAACTGGCAGGTTAAAATCTGTGCTTAATGATCCAGTTTGCTAACAACAAAATTTAAGGCTGGCAGTGCATTTTAAAGAGGCAAAGAAGAGACAGAGAGCAAGGTAGCTGTCCCCCTGTTTACAGTTCATGTGGTAGAGTCAAGTTCTTAAGTGTCTGTGCAAGTGTGTGTGACCTCTCAAACTCAATGACAAACAGACACACGCACATGATAATTAATTCTGGTGGCCTCTGATTGCCAGGGTTGCTTACTGATTAAAAAAGCCAGATCAGAGGTGTCACCTACCAGATTGACTCTGCAAGGTTCATATACAAACACACACAACACACATTTGAATACTTACTTAGTCTGACAGAAAGGAGAGGAAATAAAAAAAATAGAGAGAGACAGAAAGAACGAGAGGTAAAAAAAAAGTAGAAAGATAGAAAGAAAGAGAGAAGATCCCATGCTTACTCTGCTTTTCGCTCTGTCACACACATACATACACACACAGAGAAGCAGGGTGAGTGACAGGGCTTTATTGCAGGTGTAAATTGAGACCGTGAGGTGTGTGTGTTGTTCATTAAAGCAGAGTGGATCTCTATTGGTTTTCATTAAAGGGCCTGACCACACCGACTAGATGGTTAATCTAGACAGCTACGATCCTCCGCTCATCCCCATCTCTATTTCTCTCTCTCACATTCACACAAACACACACATACACACAAACACACACACAAGCACACATACACATACACATACACATACACACTAAAAGACAAAACCAGATTCTTATTTATTAAGCAGAGGTGACAGGTACTGAATAAGTTGTTTTCTGGAACAGTGTGTGTGCGCTTGTCTTTATCTAGTAATGTTTATATGCATGTGTGTGTGAGCTTAATATTCATGCATTTCTATAAAATAATATCTACATGTGTTGCATTTGTATGTGCGTGTCCACTTTTGTTTGCATATTACCGTCGATTCATATCCATTTTGAATTTTCTCCACAAAGATGTGTTGGTGTGTGTGTCTTTGTGTGTGCCTGAGCATGTGTGTGTGTAGGAGGACAATTGGTGTCTGTGCTTATGAGTTAAGTCTAATTTCCAGGATGCCTGTCCTGGCTAAACAGAGCTGACACAGTGCTGCTTGGACCAGTTATCTGTCAGTGGGAATTAGACAGTAACGTACACCTTTAGAGATGAGCTGGGGCAAACTCATACACACACATAAACTCTCTCTCCCACACACATACACAGACATACATTACTTTTTTTCTTTTTCTCTCTGCCTTACATACATGCACACACAAAGACATACATCACATGGGCAAACATATGTGGATGACCACATATTCCACTCATATGTAAAAGCTGAACAAACTATCAAAGCATCTATGCTTTCTAGCACTAAATTGACTCTTATTTTTGGAAGATTTTCACAAGATTTTGAAACATGGCTGCAGGAGTTGGCTTCCACACATTGGTATGGTTTGCACTGATGTTGGGTGATAAGGCCTGGATCAGTCAGTAAATTTCTTTAACACCAAACCATAAAAATCATTTCTCAATGGACCAAGTTTTGTGTTGGGTGGAATGCCCTGTTAGAAAAAACTTGCCACACAGTGGGAATCACACTGTTGTCCAAAATATCACTGTACGTTGTAGTAGAAATATATAGTTTCATAGACTAAAGCCAGAAGAGAGAACAAATGGATAGTGCAGCAAACTGGACACAGATATATGCAGACTCAGATGAGGTCTTTTCCTTTGCTCATTACTAGGGAAACACACAAGTCTTTCACATCACCTAAAATGGCACCATCCAAGTGACCACACCATTACTTCAATGATTACAAGACAAGCTAACTCGTTTTGTTGGAGTAGATAAAATTTGTATGTAAAGTTAAATATGTGCATTAAGATGTTATTTAAAATTTAAAATGATCCTCAGGATCAAGACACTCTTTAAACTGACAATATTGTCAAAAAACACACACCATGATTGATACTGACATCCATCAGTATGGAAAAAAAATTATCATGATCATATTTTCTTTAACATATTGCTACACTGTCATCATGCACCCACTCAAAAATGTAACTCTACATCAGGGCTTCACTACATGGCTCAGTAATCTTTAGCACATCAAACGCGCCAAACATGTTACTTTCTTCCAGAATAAAATAAACTTTAAAATCTTTAAAATATAAAACAGATCACAGTAGCAGTGAAGGCTCAAGTCAAATGGACACAGAGGATAATGTAACATGTGTGAAGACAGATATGTGGAAACTGTGGAGTGTTTACAAGTGTATAGTAGTGTCAGTAGTGTACCGGGAGATACAACTTGTCTTATCTTTCCATCTGATTGTTCCCTCTTTCTTTCCCTCGTTTTCATTCTCTCCCTCACACAGGAGACCTTTTAAAAAAGTGTGTAAGAAAGATGGTTTATGGAGTGTTCATAAGTATCTGGTAGTGCAGATGGGATCGTGGTAAAACAGCGTCTGATCTTGCTGTCTCATTACTCGCTTCGCCTCTTCAAGTGGTCTTGCTGCACTTTTAGCCAAGCCTCAATCCAATCATCTTAATCTATTGTGTGCTCTGAGGGGCCATCCTGTCACTCTCTCCGAGGCTTTGAACATGTTCAGCACAACCCATGTGCATCTGGAAAATGATGAAGAATATAAAATTACATCTACAGAGGTCTCTGTTGTGTGCTTTGAACCTTTTTTTCGTTTAAAAATGGCAAGTAAAATTATAGAAAATAGCAAAAGATAAATAAATAAATAATAGATAAACAGATAAATACATAAATATAAATAAAAAGCTGTATTTAAAATACTGAACGGATCCTGCCGAGTGACACAGACAGAAATGGTCTGTAAAAGTTGTAGCATATAGCTTAAAAACTTGATTAGAAATCTTCTAATCCAAGAAATTAATTTATGTAACCCTCTTCAGTCTAGTGGATCTCTTTTGTCAAATAGAAACACTTACAAGTTTCAAGGTAATATATTCTCTCTTGTGCAACATAGGGTTGCACAACAAAATGAAAGTATGTAGTCCTTCATACTTTGAAATACAAAAGAATATCGTGAAAAATAAAAGAGCAAGATATACTGTAGAGCTATTTCTATTAGGGCTGTCAGCTGATTAAAATTTTTAAGCACGATTAATCGCAAATTAATTGCAAATTATTTACTCTTTTACATTTACAATAAA
>JAPZDV010000011.1:4546866-4569055 GCA_029814665.1 Acanthurus lineatus | reverse complement strand
CCCCCCCCCCCCTTAAATCCCTCATGCCATCATTGTTGGTCAGGGATACAAGGAATTATTTCCTGCAGATTCACTCATGCAGTATGAATGTAAAGACGGATACACCGCAGAAGAGAAAACATTCATCATTTGCATTTGAACCTGGACTGTAGGACCTATTTGCAGTTTATATGTTTAAGTGTAAGTGTGTTACTAGTGTGTCAAATCGGTAGGTGTGCATGTGGGAGGTGTTACTCATAGTCACATATCTACAAGTAATTATCACCCAACTCTTCAGTTTCCCTGAACTCTAAAGGCATTTAGAGATGCATTCAGCCTTGTTGTGGCTTTATGACCTGCTACTTGAATACACCAGCAGTTTTCTTGTACACAAACACAACAATGCACTGGCAATGCAAGGGTGTGAAATGTTTTGTTGACAGCTCATCATTGATGATGGCTGAGACTGCAATCTGCATTTGTCTTGCAGGATCCTCTGACAGATCCAATAAAACGAGACTAGAACTTTATACACCACAAATAAATATGTAGACTATTAATTTCTACTTTTCCAAAAAAATATTAAGAAGATATAAAACTCAACAATGCCTGCCTATTTAAGATCTTTTTAATGGATTATTTGGATAATATGTTAAGAAAAGAAAGTCTATTTTAAGTCTACTTGAAGCTGAATATAACCATGGCTCTTGAATCAATGACCTCACTGAGACTGGTTCCATCAGAGGGGCTGCTGGTAAAATGCTGAGAAAATCAAAATGTAGGTTGAAATTTGACAGCTGTTCTCACTCATTGGGTTTTTTTCTTTTTTAGTCGGAAACTGCGGAGAGCCGCCTGTAGTCCCTTATGGTGATGTAGGGGAAAACTTTAAAGGGTATCTGCAGTACCAGTGCAATATTTTTTACAATCTAGTGGGTCCAGACACAGTGAGGTGTTACAGCAATGGCACATGGTTGAAGGTACCAACATGCAAAGGTAAATGCAGGTCAATTCTAAAGATTAGTTAAAGAGTATAACTTTAGTTAACTTTAGTTAAAAAAGTTAACGCTTTTTTTGTCTTTTGCGCAGCCACCTACTGTTCTGTAATCCATAATGCTAATCCTGAGTTAAAACCTGCCAGAAATAAGTATCCAAAAGACGGTCAAAAGATGACAAGATTGTGTGAAAGAGAGGTGGTATGGAGATTATTATGCTGCTGCTGAGTGCACAGACGGAAGAATACACATTTCAAAATGTAAGTATTGGTATGAGTTTTAAGTAGGGCTGTCAGTCGATTAAAATTTTTAATTGCGATTAATCTCATTAGTGTCCTGAGTTAACGCGCGATTTATCACAAATTAATTTCAAATTTTTTACCCTGCCCTTTTACATTTACAATAAAAATAAATTACTTTTGTTTTGACCAGAGAACCATCGGACAAAACTTTAAAGCTAAGCTTTCCGTTTAAAAGTCCCTTTTCTGTATCCATTTCTGCTTTGTAACCATTTGCAATGTTATTTTAGCACCACTTCCTGAAACTACGGGAGCTGGCAAGGCACAGACCATGCGTGCATTAATCGCACGTCAAAAAAATTAGTGCCGTTAAAAGGAGTTTGAGTTAACATGTTACTAACGCGTTAACTTCGACAGCCCTAATTTATATACATACATACATGTAGACCTAAATAGGAAATTTTTTGGTACATTTTTTTAGTTTGCATCTTGTAGAACATAAACAGCAGCACAGACATGGTGATGATTATGTGATCAACATCTTCAAATTAAAAGTTTGGCATTTGGGTAACATGTTCTGTCAACACAAAGCACAAAGCATCACATACAGAGTCCATCTTTTCCTGCCACAGTACTGTACTAGAGCAACAACTTAACGTCAAATGTTGTGATTGAGACAAGTCTGACCACCATTATGGGTACAGCAGTCTCTTATTTTTTCATTAAGAAGAAGACCCGAGTCCAAACTGGCCTGATAGCTCTTATCCTGGCTTTCATCCATCTCCTTTTAGAGGGTTCAGCTATTTTGACTCAATGGTCAAAGGCACCATGGGCAGAGAACCGCTGCTCTTAATCCAAACCAAGCACTTCCTTTTCCAATGTTGGCTGGTATATTTCTATTGTACGTCATGCATGTTTCAGCAATACAGACCAAGAAAAAAATCCAACAAACCAAAAATTTTAGAGTTCAGTTTAGCTTATGAGGAAAAACTCCATGACTTTGAGCTCTGGATAAGAACTTCAGTAAAGCTTATAAATGTTAAAAATGCTTTATTTCAGTGTGTTTTAAGAGTTAAGATACCCTAGGAACACTAGACTTAAATGAACATTTCATGTATTTCAATTATAGATTTAGCCTTTTGTTTTCTTTATCAAAGTTACTGGTTAGAGAGAGATTGTAATGGACTGAGGTAACTTGGAAAGAGAGTAAGGAGTGTGTGTGTGCGTGCCTGTGTGCGTGTATGTGTGTGTGTCTGTTTGTTTGTGTGTATTCCCAGGGCCTGGACAGGCTATCAAGCATCTATCCATCCTTTGTAAAGATCAATATTTATAAACCCCAGAGGACCTGTGGTATGAAGCATATAAACAAGCAATGGAGTAGAGTAGGACAGACCACAAAGCACATACACACACACACACACACACACACACGCACATACACATAAAAGCAGACACGTATTAAAGTGCACATGCAATCAAGTGTAGATCTAAAAAAGACAGAAAGAAAGAGGACAGAAGGAGAGTGTAAAGAGGTTCAGTAGATTGTCAATATTTGTCAGAAAATTTCATCATCACATAAAGTATATTGTAATTAGTTTCTCAGAATAGCTCCCCGTGTGATATTCTTTTAGGCAATTTACTGTATGTGAAATTAGGTGAAACAATGGCTATTGATTATCATCACAATTCTGCATTTTATTACTGGCTCAATGATATGATAGTGGTTGTCAAATACAAAATAAGCAATTTTAAGAGCTGTTTACACATTATTACCTGTGTTTTTTAAGTCACTGTATTGCCTAATAGATTTTTTTTTCTAAGCATTTTTTTTTCATTTACTTAAGAAAATATAAAAATATAAAAATTTAAATCATGCACCAAATATACTGATACTTAAGTCATTTGGAACTGTGATCCTGGGAGCTGTGTTGTTAGGAATAGACTCTCTTAGGGTGTCAAAAAGCAAATTAGTACATAGTTTGGAAAGTTGGGTTTGTGGGGGGGGGTCCTTTTTTTCCCTTTTTTTTTTAATGGCACCACTACAGCCACACAACTCTGTTTCTTTGATATTCATGGGGGTTGTGAATTTTTATCTCTAGGGTCTGACTGTTAACACAGAGTACTGCTGTGCTTTTTATGGGCTCTGATGGAGAACATTCAGAACCAAACTGACTTATGTCACAACGGGGCAATGCACCCATTCAGAGCACTTTTGGAAGCAAGCAAGTTTAATGCCCACAGCAACATGTCATCACTCTCTACCTACCCGACACACCAGATATGGCTTGCTGTGACTTCTTTCTGTTCCCTAAAATTAAGTTTTTTCTCTAGTAAGTAGCCAAAGACCCACAAGCAAGTGCCCATGTACCAATTGTCACAAAAATGTATGTTAATCTGGTGCTAAAAATAAGCTAAGGTGATGTAACTTATTTATCACAAAAGTAATTGATTGTACCTCCTACAAGCACATCATTGTACAGCACTACAGTCACGGGCAACAAGACCAGTTGCACAAATACTTGGTTGCTTATTTGATACCAAATACTATCACTACTATCAACATTATGATTATCCAAAAGAAATTAAAAATTCTAATAGCAATATGTGATAATATGCAGTTCCCTTTGATGTAACTATCCAAAACAATTAACACAATAACTGAGTCATATCAATAACTGCTAGTTATCAGCAGCTTTTTAACAGCTAAATGTGGGCGCACACACGCATGCCCACACACACACACACACACACACACACACACACACACAAGCTTGGACATCCAATACTCACTCACCCTGGCATGAGCGGTTTAATGCTTACTGATTTCACACAAATGTGCATTCACATACAAACTAAAAACAAAAGTTACACTACACCTTTTAATGTGTGTTGTGCCATCAGAGCAGGTGGAGGCAAGTGTGTAATTAACATGTCATAATCAATGTGGGGGAGTTTGACACCTTGTAATCACTACGTGGAGATTAGCACCCATAGCCCCAGGACACACACGCATACATACACACGCAATCATACACACAAACACACACACTTGGAGATAGATATTTTAACACACACAAAAAGCCAAGCAAACACATGCACAAAAAGGCTCATACATGACATTGTGCACAAACTTGTAGGCATGCATGTGCACCTGGCTGCTCAAATGCTCTGGCTTACGTACACATCAGAAACACACACACATATACACACACACAGCACACACAGAGGGCCTGTTTAATATCATTTACATAATGAGAGAGCAGCCACAGTAATAGCTTTTCCTTTCTCTTATTATCATAATTTCACCCTGGGCGCCAAATGACAGAAAGAGAGACAGAGAACTGAGAGGGACAGAAAGAAACACAGCAGCAGTGTCTCGTCCTTGTTACCCTGAAACAACTCCTCCTCAAAGTCAAGGCCAACTATCCGTCCACTTTCCTCTGTTTCTGAGGGTCTCTCTATGCCCCTGTGTTGGCTATCCTTTTTGTAGGTGTTTTTTTTCTTACAACTGATGATCTTGATATTCACTTGCCAGCCAGACAATCATTCATACAGAGTATTTACATATGATTCATATTTTTAAGTTTGTGTATGGATACAAAAAAATGACAAGTAATAAAGTAGTAAAAAAAAACATTTAAAAAAAAAAAAAAAAAAACTTAATCCAATAAGTATTAAAAAAGGGCCAGGTAATGTGATTAAATAAAATTTTTGAAAGATGTAACTAGACCACAATACAGATAATGAATGTAAAAATCACATAGAAGTACAATTATTAATTGTTTGAGCATCAAAATCAATATTTTATATCAGATAAAATCCATAACATTCATAAAGCAAAAACTTTATTTTGGATCTTTAAAGTAATATCTTCCATTAATCATAGTACAAACCACATCCAAAAAAGTTGTGGGCTTTTTTGGGTAAAACATAAACAAAAACAGAATGCAATCATTTGCAAACCTGTTTTTCAACAACGATGATTTTACAGAGTGTTCCAACGTAGTAAAATCCTAACCACAAACCATTTGGGAAGCTGTTGAGGAGAACTATTTGGATAAAGGGCAGGTGCTTTTAATACATGCTCATCAGGAAATTAGATAAAAAACAGACCATTTGTCTAAACAAATGGTTTGACCACAAGTGTATAACTTGAAGCCTGGCAAGACAGGTTCTTGAGTCTCATGATCTACTGTGATCTTGTAATCCTATTAATTAAGCTGTTAAGTCAAGTTAAGGTAATAATGTGTTGACCCTGCCTCATAACTGTGAATGCTGAGCATGTCAATGGGCCTTTCATACTCAGTCATAATACTACCACCTGTTGTGCGAAGTTCCAAGCTGATGTTATTCAAGCATTCAACAACGTTCCTAGTATTCTGTCACTCTAGTCCTAACTTGAAAATTTATGGTGTCAAATTCTGAGTACAAAATCAGTGATATTGCTCAGATAAAACATACAAAATATTGTCTTTGCACTATTCTTGAACATGTCAAAAATGATAAAAACAAAAGGCCACATTGTGTTTTATTCATTTTTACAAAACACTCAATTTTTTTTGGAATCAAGGTTGTTAAATCTTACATTTATGATAGTAACATTAACATTTTTTCAATGTATGTCATCAGTAATACTACAAGATGAGATCATCTACAAAGACAAAATACTCTTGGTCGACATAAATATCATTCTACTTAAAAAAAAGTTTGTTACTCTCTTGTTACACTAGTACAACAATTAAATCAGACAAGAAATGTTTGACTAATTACACTTGTTTATAAATAATAAGAACTAAAAAGATGAAGTTGCTTCGACATAATCAAAGATAAGTGGTGGCTGTGTTCCCCAACACACTGTAGACTGTACTGGCAAAGTCATTCCTGCCAATCTGGCCTCAGAATCTTCCTGTCTTGTGTCTTATGTAATTGTACACCAGAAAACCACACATACCACAATCTCAAAACGCAGGTACATTTTTAAAATCAATGTGTAAATGCCTGTGAACTCTTCTAAAGGCCCTGGAGGAAAGTGGGGTTATGTTCTACTGAAATCTAAAGAGTAAAAGACATATCGGACTCACATGTCTGTGTGTGTCTGCAGAATGTCATTGATTTCTGACTAAAGTAAGAGAAAAAAGACTATATTTCATCCGTAAAAGAGGGATCAAATGTTGGACACTGAAAAGAAAGTGCAAAAAAGCAAAGGAAAAGAAGAAGAGAAAAAAAGAATAGGAGTCTTTCCTTCTCTTTCACATTGCTGTCATTTCTCTTCTCCCCCTACCTTTCCTCTCCATTTTGTTTTTTAATTCTCTTTGTGCTTTTCTCCTATAACCATCATTTTCTTTTTTCAGACTGAGCTACTTGTCTCTCCCTTCCCTAAGTTTTGCTCTACTCTTACCCTCTCTGTCTTTTCTCCACTTTCTTTTCTCCTTTCTTTCTGCCTTTCACCCCCAGTCATGCTTCCTCTCATCCTACTCTCTGTCATCCCTCTGCCTTGATCTCTAGTGGCCTCTATCTTTTTTCTCTTCTCTCACTCATTCTCTTCTCTCAGATATTTCCTCTCCTTGTCTTTTTTCTACTTCTCTCCATTCCCCACTTTTCTTCTCCTTTCTGTTTGCAGATATTCTTTTCTCTCCATCCTCACCTCACTCTTCTATTTCCTTTATTTCCAAGCTTTTGTCTCACTCCTTTATTTTCCCATCCTTTTTCTCATTTCTCTCATTCACCCTTTTTTCCTCATCCCCCATTTGTCCCTCTCTTTTACCCATTTCTCGTCATGTCTTCCTGTTTCAAGCATTTTTTCTGCTCTCTCTGTTATCTACAGCCATATCTTTACTTTTCTCATCTTTACAACTTCCATCTCATGTTCTTTTTTCCTTCCTCTCTTCCTTCTCCCTTGTCATATCTCATCACCTTCTTTCCTCCCTCCCATCATTTCCCTCCTCCTCTCCTCCTCCATATCGACAGGAGAAGCATGCATTTTGCTAAAACATTGACTGATGAATCATTGATGTTGCTGTTGAGGTTTCAGTGGTGCAGGGGCAGCCGGATGTAAATAAGTGAGGACTAGGTATGGGGTATAGTTGGCTGATATTTAGCCCCCCTTCTGAAACATTGATGAGATAAGCCTGTGTGTGTTTGTGCGTGAGTGTGTGTCTATGAAGGCTATTTAAGAAGGCCAGATCTGACAGTTGCTTACAACTGGGGCTTAATAGTGAAGAACTATGGAAGGGCTGAAGAAAGAAGTAAATGTAAAATTGGTAAAAGTTAGAAAATTTAGATTTCGGAAAGGATGGGGGGGTGAAATGGGGGTTAAACCCATAGGACACACGAATGTTGCTCTAAGCTCTTCATACAAACACAGGATCAAAAAAAAGACCTAGAGTACTGTATTAGATTTTTTTGTAGTGTAGCTGGGCTGCCTCTAAGTGCTCTGATAGCTTCCCATCAGCTTTCAGCATTAAACCGGATGCTGGCATATTCAACAACACCATTGTTATTACTTAAAAAGAAAAAAAGAAACATCAATCCCATTTAAGTTATAACTTTTGGCCACTTATTAAGTGTAAAGGTTAACTTTCACTGTTGTTTTTTATGTAACTCTGACTACATACCAAGATTTTAAAATGTGAAGAAGTATATTAAAGGTAGAATAGTTCACAAGTATTGAAAGTATTGTGATTATGTCTTTGATACAACAAACAGTGATGCAAAATCAGGCATTTCACCTCTGAGAGATGCAGAATACAGTGCTTTCATTTAAAGAAGACTAGGCACTCAGTGAGAAGTGGACTCATTGTGAAGGATTCCATGATATTTCAAGACAATTAGCCTTAACAAGGATGGAAATTTAAAAACTTACTTAGACGTACAAACACACTTGCCCTTATTACAGCCAATCACTGTTCCACACCTTAATTTAAAGCACTTCTCAGGCCTTTTAGTGTCTCCCTCCCTCCCTCCCTCTCTGCATTAAGCACCATTAATACAGTCATTTAGTCCACTAATACATCAGTGTGGTCAGAGCTGTTCCATTATGTATTAGCTGAGGTCGGTGCAGGGTGAACTGTGCTGGTCTCGACTCTAACCACACATTGTAAAAACATTATCTGTTTTCCGCAGAAAACAACACCATCACAACTGTCAGTGATTTAAGAAGCGATGCATAAATGAGTCAAGATATACTCTGCAAGAAGCGCACGTGCACATAGCACACATGCACTGCAATGTAAGATGTAAATATGTGAAATTAAGCATTCATCCTGTACACTAATCTACTATGAGGGGTGTTTATACAGCTCATATTACATGCACGTGCCATTCAACCCTTTGAGTGATTCTGCTTAAACTCTAAAGTTAATAACTTTGTGGTACCTCTGTTATCAGTAACGTAAATGAGCATAAGCACTAAATTAAATGTCAGGATTTATCTTTTAAGGAAATTTAAAAGTGAATGTGAAATAATGGCAATAATAGATTTTAAAAAAAAAATTTTAATGATAATTTAAAATTCAGTTTTATCACTTTAGATTAGTTTCTTGAGGCACAAATTCAGTTAAGAAAAGCAAATGAGTAAGGATCCATTAAGGAGTGTTGACAGTATCAGTATAAAGGACACAAGACACTTGTCAGTTTGGGATAGGAACATCTAAAACACACCGACTTCACTGTTATTTAAAACAGCTCATACAAGTGAAGTAACAGAATGAGCCAAAGGACCAAACTCCCTTTAAAAAAACATCACTTTCTAACACTTTGAATTTTCCCTGACATTTACCATCAGTTTTCTTCTGCTGACAGCATGTTTGCCAAGACCACTTAAATATCAAACCGCTACAATGACAAGAATACTGGATTACCAAAAAAAAGGATTTTTACAGAACTTTGCCACCACTTTGTGAGTTGCTGAGTGGTGCATGCATCAATAAGAAGAACAGGCTTTCTTGTTGGTTAAAGACCAGTGTGAGTAACACTTCACACTTCACAAGTGTTTCTAATTATGATATTGTCCTGATCAGTCCAAAGCTTTACCTTAAATAATTCTCTTTCAACTATTTAGAGCGCTTTATATATACTCCATCAGTTTACAAAATCTGAGTGTGTAAACTGGTCATCCATGTAATTTCCTCAAAAATAACACAATGGAATTACAACAGTAGAATGCATAATACTATCCGTTAACAGGTCAACGTTTAAGCTGCAGTTCTTACAGACGCAAAAGTAGCAGTTTACCATCTCTACACCTTTTAATAATGATGATGGTGATGAAAATTATGTATCAAAAAATCTTAATACTGAGTAAACTATTAAATGTTACTTGCATAGGGAAAAATGAATAAGTGAGCACAGAGCAAACTGTGCAAACATTTGTGAAACAATTATGACCTCATATTAACAAATGCCAAACTTTTAATGACAAGACTGGAGGCTTATTTACTAGTCACCATCTTATTAATTGCAGGCATTACATAATAAGCTGAGAGGCTGTGTTATTTTCTTAAAAAAAATGCAAAACACACATACACACACATACACACAGGTCCTAACCACACAGTAAAACCCCATTATCTTTTAACCACAGAAAACAACAGCGCCTTCAGGTTAAAAAAAATTTTAAAAAACCTCTCTGAAGCCTATTAGCTATTCACCACAGAGCACTTTAGACTGGTGTTTTACAGTTAACCACTGTTTCTGAAGCACATTACCTACTTACCGCAGTGTGTGGACTACTGTGTCTGTGTGTGTGTGTGTGTCTGTCTGTCTCTTGTCCAGTTTGTGTATGTGTCTCAATGTCTGACCATGTGTAAGTGCATTTGAACATCTGTGTGAGTTGCTCAGTATATGAGTATTATTGTTTGTTACAGTTTCCTGGCTCTGTGTGTGTGTGTGGGTGTGTCTATCTGTGTGTGTGCACATGTAATATGACACTTTAATGAAAGGAAGAACGAGACTGGGGTGAAAGAGACAGAGGCACAAGAGTAGAGAGACGATAGACGAGAACAATATTGAGCGACGTAACGGGGGGAAGAAATGCAGAGTATAAAAGAGACACAGGCACACAACACACGTGGACATCAATACCGTCAAACCACAAAGTCACATCAGACACACGAGACAATACCCAGGCTATATTACAGTGAGTGACAGAGGGATAAAAAATAGAAACGCAGGGAGTGTGAAACATGCACAGAGATAGAGAAGAAGCATTGTGCAAATAAAACAAAGGAAAAAGAAAAGAGAGGAAAAGAGGTAAAAAAAAGATTAAAGGTATATAGTTTTCAAATGGTAAACATGCAGAAAAGCAAACTTCGAGAAAAACAGACATAACAGAAGGAGTCAGAGGGACAAACTGCAAGAAAGAAAGAAACAGCCAAGGCATGGAGAGAGAGCAGAGAGAGAGAGAACAAAAAAGGGAAGTGTATTTTTCATGTTATTAAAGTGTTCAATTAGCTTACTTCTTTTGTGTTTTCCTATGTTCCTTATTCCTAAAATAAAAGGAAGTGTGAAATTCAAAGACAAACTAAAAGAGACACAGGGAGGAAGACAAAGACAGAAAGAGACAAAGAGTGAAAAAAGGAGAAAGAGAGAGAGAGAAGTGAAAAAGAGCGAGTTAACGGTGAAATTCAAAGAGAAAAACTGCAACGAGGCGGCAGCAGTACATCTTGATCAACAGATGACTGATCATATCAGTGCTGGCCATCTTTCACCAGCCGCTGTTTGACGACACAACGTGACCCCCTGTACACACACACACAAACCAATGCAGGCACACTCTCACACACATGCACGCATCCATTTCCCCCGACGTTCCCCCAGGCGGGAGCATCAATAACGTATGGCCTGGCCAGGGGCCTCCATTCATACACACACACACACACACACACACACACACACACACACGCACACACACAATACACAGCCACACACATTCATTCATTCACACAAATGCGAACAAACATGTGCACAAATACACCCTCATTTGTGACACTGTCACATGTTCATGCATTCATTTGAACATATACACATACACTCACGCAAAAAGAAATGGTCAGGTTGAGAAAAACAAAAAACCTCACGACATGGCCATGTGCCCTCAGGCCTGAGGCTGTAACCCCAACCCCCCGATCCCATGCCTGCTGCCCTGCTTCAGCACCTCTGCGTTTATTAACAGCCAAAAGGAGGAATTAAGAGGTGCATTACACAAGTTTCAATAAAGGGAAGTATGAACAAACAGATGAAGGAGCAAAGCAAAAACAGGAATAAGGAGAAGCAACAAAAAATAGGCATTAGAAATTAAAACAAAATGGAGGAAATTAGATTGCTCTGTAGGTTAATGCAAATTTGTATAGATTTTCAAAATTTAAACAGAAAAAAGTAAACCAGGTGTTGAAAAATGTGTTTTATATTTCCTGAATTAAGTAAACAATTTACACAAGACAAAGTAAAATTTCTAAGAAAGCCACGGAAAATTTAAAAAACTTGTGCCTTTTAGTAACTACTGTAATTTAGTTCTAAATAAGGTACAATATGTCATTAATTTATAAGTGAGAATATTATGCAAATGCACTCAATGGAATGTGTACTATTCTACCAAGGCTTTTATTCATGATAATGACAGTGACAAGTCAGTTTTGTTTACATTGTGTTTTTTAGTTTTATACCATTGCTCGAGCTGTAGCATTGTTTTTCTTTGTTTATTTTTACTAATATCTGAATAAGATGGATTAACAAAGAGTAAATTATAGCTGTAGTAATCAAAGAATGACAATGTTAAGTGACTTCCTGCATTTTCCACAATGATTTTCATCTTCCAAGTAAAGGGCTAGGACTGTGGTACATTCAGGTGTGATGGTGTTAAAGCACAAGTTAAGGCAAAGTATAACTAAAATTAATGTCTATGCAGAAGTTCTCACTGCAGCATCAGTTTAATTTAGAGGACTGACTCTTATGTACTGCAATATATACAGTATATATACCTTCCTAAAAATGATGCCTATCTTTTTTTAGCCAGTCATAGGTCTTTGCTTAATTATATCACGGAAAATATGGCAGCGGTTGTAGAAGCATCCAATTTTATTCTATAAATGACTGATTTCTTTATATAGTGAAAAGACAAAAAAGTAATGCCAGACTCAATAAAACAACCACCACCAAGTAGGCCACATAACAAACCATAAAATACAGTTTCATAAATTTAAACACAGAACATTTCAGAGTAGTTACTGACATGTAACACATGTCACAGTCCACTTATCTACTGGAATATTAAAACAGTGACAGTGTTTTACAGAATAAAAATGTATTCCAATTACTTATTGTGAATACATCAAATAAATGAAGTGGCTAGCCAAAGGGACCATAACGAAGCGAGGGCTAAATAGAGTTTTTAATAGAAGAGAAGACAAGAGGAACTAATAAAGAAGCATGAAATAAGATGAGCAGAAGACAGGAGGTCAGGAGGTGTAAGGACAGTGGCTCTCAGTCTCCGGCCTGGTGTATGACAACTTCTAAGTGTAATGGGAGTGTACTTTAGCACCTGAGTCCACCACATCCACACACACACACACACACACTTGTTCATTTGAGGTCTTTCACTGTTCATTCACTCTCTCTCATCTTTTGGTTGGATTACAGTCAATCTTTTTTGTGTGGTTCTCCTTGTTTTTTATTCCTTTGACATCATTAAACAAACACACCTGGTGTCTGGTCTGCTTGAGGCTACACATGGGTTCTATACTGTAACAAAAGAACAACACTAGATCAGTTCTTCACAGCACACATCCAGCCATGTTGCATCTCTATCTTCTTACCTCTGTTTACGTCTCTTTTTCAGTGGCTCTTTGTGTGCTTTGCTGACATTTTAGCTACGACAAATGTTGTCCAAAATGATGTGCCATCGAAAGGGATCTACAAAAGGGAAGAGAAATGAAGAAAAGAGTTTCAGTTTTATCTTTGTAAACAGTGTTATTAGCAAAGTACATGAAACAAGTAGCATGAATAACAGTAAATGTAAATAAATGCTTATGTATAATTATGTGTAAGTGTAAATGTATAAAAACAATTTGAGGCAAACATTGTCTTCTATTTAAAGCTGCACAATGACTTTGGATGTTTACATGGTGAGCAAATGCTAATACAACAAACATGTACACTTGTTCCATCCGCACACAACCTTAATGACTATTTTAGACAAAAAAATACACCCTAAATATCACCCTCAACACTAAATAACTGAAGTTAAGCTTAAAACCAACATGAACCCAGTAAAAAGCAGCTTTTTATTTGCAGAGTAGCTTACCTACATAGCCTGATCAGCCTATGCAGCTATTGCAGCTATTTATTTAATGAGAGGCAGTGTAGCTAAAAGTTGGTCAGCTTTGATTAAGCTCCCAATAATTCTTTTTTTTTTCTTTTTTCCAAAGTTTCAATCTTACAAATATCTTTTTTTCAGGCATAGCACCCACCACACAAACCCAATCATCATGCTTGGTTATGATCTCACTAATGACAAATTAATCTTTTTCAAGACTGGATAATTGGCTTTTTTTAACAGACATTTCAACTTGTCTTAGCAGGAAAAACACAGTTTAAACAAATTTCGATAAGGATGGTTTGGTATCTTAGGTGTCTCAGTAAGTCATGCCAGTGAGCCAGCAGGCACAATACCAAGACCCTGAAACTGAGGAAACAGAATCGCACTAAGCCATCATCGTTTTTCCTTTCTTTTTGTACTTACATTTTAAATTTGTACTTGAACTTTTTTTTTTGCTGTGAGATGTGAGATTCTTGCTAAAGGCCTATCAGAGCCATGCTGGACAAAACTGACAAAACTCAGGACATAGTGTGCCTTTATAAAAAAAAAAAAGAGAGAAGAGAGAGAAAAACAGAATAGAGATAAGATTTTATTAAACATATATTAGAACAACAAAACTTCAATAACTGATAAATTATGAGGCACATAAATGCAGAAGGAAAGCAATCATCATAGAACGTAAGTGTCTGTCAGTAAAAATTCACAAGCATGTTATTTGATGAAAATCAGAACTAATGTTAGAGAACCTAGTGTAAAGGCGATCACATGGATTTTGACTCAGCTTCCCCGACTAGAATTTGCTCAAAAATATTTGTATTTGGCATTAGAGGAATTTATTAAGACTCAAGAGACAGATTACAGTGATCTACAGCAGGTGAAGTCCAGCCTCCTCTGGGAAGTATGGCCCATCTGTATTTATTTAATGATAGAAACAAATCTGCTAGACATAAAGCAGTGCCTTTGCCTTAATTGGATTCTTTAGTTATTCCTCTTAACATTAAATACTGGCAGAGAGGGTTTAAAGACATTAACACACACAGACACACACCTTAAGGTTGTACTGCTGGGTGAACTATGCACTCAGACACATAAAACACACAAAAACCATGTGAGTGTGCACATACACACACACTAATTATTACCTTCATATGCAAATGCCTGCAGTGCCCGCCTGGCAGCCTGACGTTTTTTAAAGTGTGTACTTTTCTTATTTAATTAATTAAAACAATCGTCAATGAACTTTAAATTAGTCCAGCATAAAATAATCATTTGCGCTCTTTGTGTGTGTGTGAGTGTGTGTACTGTATGTGTGTGTGAGGTGGGTGTGTGCCTACATGTGTGTGTTAATAATTAGCAGGCAGTAAAGCGGTTGTGTTAATTGCATTTAGGATCCTGCCTGGGGAGAGAGAGGGAGGAGGAACAGAGCGAGAGAGGAAGGGAATGAACGAGGGTGAGAGAGGAAGAGAAAAAGGAATAGTGAGAAAGTGAGTTAGAGAGAGGGAGAGAGGGAGAGAGAGAGAGAGAGAGAGACCACACACACAATCACTCATCTCTTGTTCCTGAAATAGAGAATTCCCATGTATTCTGAGATATAAAATGGAGCGTAGAGCCCTCAGGATCAGGAATACACACACATTGTCTCACTCACACACTCACAACACATACACAGCACACACATACACACACACACAACCCCTGGGAGGATGAAGCTAACCTTAATTAGCCTAACACTGTGGTGAAATTGATTGAAATGCAGAACATCAATTATTAAGCCTAACTGTTTTTATAACCCCACACACACCCCGCCATGTAGCACATGTAGGAGGAAGAAGGGGAGGGATATTGAGGGGGTGGAGGTGTGTGTGAGGATAAGAAAGGTGTGAATATACATTTTTGTGTGTGTATGTGTGTGTTCATCAGTATCTCAATGCTAACAAATAGAACAAGATGTGCAAACATACCATAGATCAATGAAAAACAGCATGGCCAGGAACTAACAAGTGAGAAATCTTGCTTTGCAATGAATCACAAAAATAATTTTAACAACAACAACTCTGATCTTCAGTGTCTTCACAATGAGATTTACAATGAGTATCCTCGACTTACTGGGAGTCTAATTTTAATACAGTTACTAGAACGAAAATGTTAAGCAGGCACAATTGTAAACATGATCACCGCTTTTGTTTGGAATGTCAAAATGCTAACATTTGCTAATTAGCACAAGGAGTACAGCAGAGGCTAATGGAAATGTCATCAGTCTTGCAGGTAGGTCTGGGCATAAAAATGATCTTGACGGGGTATCACAATAAAAATACCGGTGATAAATACGATAAGGTCTGGCTGTTTTCACTCAGCAGAATTACAAATTACAACTGCCAGTCAGTCTGTGCCTACACATTAAAGTACACACCTATTTCCAAACACAAAACTTTGTTTGACCTACATGTAAAAATATCAGATTCAAAGATCTTCTGGATATAGAGAAAACTGAAAAAAGGTGGGCAAAGTAGCAACATTTGTCCCAATTTTTTCTGTGTTTGTGTGTTTTCTGTCTTCTCACATTACAGTACATTTGGTGTGTATAAGATTGGAAAGAAGAACTATGACAAAAAAATGTTAAGAGAAATATCAAGATTTTACAGAGACAAGTAATTACATCTTTGATGCCAAGCTTAATTCCCTATCTACAGATATAGGTACCACTAAAGAACCTAAACTATGGCACACTGACCTCCTCTATGGCCCCATGTCCATAACAACCAATTCTGTTATCCAGTGACCTTTTGAACCCAACCTGAGTGCAGGTCACAAACTGATAATGTTGATGTCATTTCAACCACAAACACACTTCCTGCTGGTTGATCTTAATTGCATGTGGTTGCTTTTATCAGAACCAGCTGAATGTTACTGAGGTGGACTAGTTGTGGTTAACTTAATGGCTTAAACAGTGACACCTTCAGGTCGAAGCCACTGAATATGTTTCTTTAACAGCATGATTTACTAGTAAGGACACACAGGCTTGTTGAAAGAGATGCATTTTTGAAAACAAGCATAAGGGTCAAAGATCTTTCCCAGTTCAAAGCAATCATAAGGTATTTTGATAAACCAAGTACAATATTTTATGTGCTAAAAATAAAAGAAAGAGAGACTATGGACATGGGCTGGTTTTCCTTTTTAACTAAGTATTAGGCTTTTTTCTGCTTTTCTTTTGTCCTTGTGTCTGTTAAATTTGGCTAAAGAGAACTTTAAGTGTTTGGGGTCAGCCTGCACAGTTTCACTTCGGTTATATTTTACATACTAAGTAAAAAGACAGACAGTGTATTTTTGAAATGCCTCCCACTGTAGCACAGGTTATGCTTGTTGTGCTTGTGCACTTAGATCTGATTTTTTTTTCTTAATCCAAAGCAACTGTTTTTACTATTAGTACATTTTATTATTTACATCAGAGCTTTTCTTGCAGTGCCAGGTCAACATATTTATCATAATAAAGGTCAATCTGAATAAAAAGTGATGGCTATAGGGGTAGTCTATGCAGTCCTGAGAGCATGTCTAATCATATATATTAAGTGTAAGTGTGTTTACAAAAGGTGTGCAAGGCCTTTAATTAAGACAGTTATTGGAAGCTTTTCTCTAAAAAATATAGTAAAGCTGATAAGATGGATGTTTTATTCACTTAAAATATTTCCATTGTACAGCTCTAAAGCAGCAACAGTGATAGAACTGTTACAGTGCATATCCACTGAAACATTGACCAGCGCCCCCTCTCTTTATATGACTACATTAATGCTCTGTCTTTCTGACTTGATGACTCCCTGACCTCCAGTCTATCTTTGTCCCAGTGCTGCATCGCCTCAACCCACCCAGTCAGTGGAAAACTCATTTAGGCCTAATTACATGGGCTAGGCCTCTGCCTCTCTTACTTTCTTTCACTGAAGAGGCACTTTCTTTCTTTCACCCCCTTCTCTTTTCTCCTTCACTCTCTCACTGTCCTTTTCTCTTTGCTCTCTCGTTTCTTCTCTCCTTGTGCTCCAGTTACCAGATCAAGGTAGCCCTGCACTACTAGCCAGCCAGAACACACACACACACTGGACATCCTACACTCTAGTGTGGCCAAGAGGCTACAGGTACACTGGTACAAAGGCTTTTTAGATGGTGCATTGTTATTTCCCTGGGGTCAGCCATAGGTTAGGACACAGTCTTAATTAGTTGACATAACTTATACATGATTACCCCTCTTCAGGTCCTGTGCCCCCCCTAAACAAACACACACACACAAAGTTTCTTTATAAAACCCAAAGCCAAGAAGTAAAGGGAGTTCGTCCAGGAAAGACAAAGAGAGGTCCACACACACACACACACACACACACACACACAAAACATGTCTAAGGTTCAGAATCAAGGGGTCACGTAGGTGAAATGTAAGGAACCCTGTGAGGAACCCTACCCCAGGCTGACAGACGGCAGAAAAACAACTTAAGAAACAAAAGTCATGTTAATGATAGATGACAGTCTGGGGTCAGCACTCAGGTCATATGTCAGGACCTGCACTGCAATGTCACCAGGAATCAAAGATGGCAGACAAGGAAACTTGAACGTGTTTTTACAAATCCTCCCCGTGTATGACAGTAAAAAATTTTTTTCTCAGGTGTATAGGAACAAAAAGAAAGGGAGATATATGACATCAAATGACAGACACCAACACATTGCAAGCCAGGCAGAGATTATACATCTCCATTGATGCACATTTAAGATTTACTGTACAGTTTAGTAAAAACGCTTTAATATTTTCATATTTGAGAGTTTCAGTGAATTATGGGAACAGCAATCCCAAGAATGTCTCTTCTGAAAATGTTGCACTCTCATTTCTTTAACAGAGACCATTGAAAGCCCACAGATTACACTCAAATAATCTACTCTTGATATGATGCGACACTGACTGAAAAATTCTCTTTTTCTGCACAGCGGATGCTTACCAGCAAAGAAATTTGAACCTGCCATCGCTCTCTTGGACCAGTCAACCCCATGTTCATAAGAAATCCATAATACACTGTGGACTAACAGGCTGGTGTAAGTTCACTGTTGTAATACATATGCTGCTGAGTGTAATTTACCAACCTGAATTACTCTCATGGTTATTGAAAAGCATTTTGCATTTGCAGCTGCTGCTCTAGACAGCATGGTTACAGCACGTCTGATCGATATCCAGCTCATAAAGCAGACGCCACAGTCACAGGGATTAACATGCTTGTGTCCATAAACCATTCAGAAACATAAACATAAACTGAAATCCGTTCTGCAACCGCAAGAGATAAAAACGACTGCCACCATTACCAGTCTATATTACACTTCCAGAAAGTTTAGGTACACTCAGGATATGGTATTAATTTGTTTGGGAAATGCTTACTGCTCTGTGCTGTAATAGGGCACAGGGGAACGGATGAAATCCAAGGCCAAACCATAAGAAGGGCCAGCATCAACAACAACAGCTTAATGATGCACTGGTAATTGAGCACAAGCAGGTCACTTAGAAAGAGTACTCACTCTCTGGTACTCTCTGGCAGGCTAAAACACACTTTGCACACACATGACAATAAGTACACTAGCACAGATTTAACTATATAGACCCTGTAAGTGCCGAGCATTCATAGAATGTATGCCCAAAATATGCACACACACAAGAGCAAGTCCAGACTAATAAAAACAAGTATACACATGAATCAATCTGCACAGTTAAAATAAGCCATTTTACTTAATACGAAACAATACATCATATTCAACAAATATGCTTAAAAGAGAAGTGCATAAAGTACATAAATTACATAAAGGCCATGCACACTCACAGACAGTCTCCTCACTCTCAAAGACTGTTTACTTCAGCTTCACCAAACCTTTTAACTGCAAAGGTTTTTAATGTGTTTTAATGTCTCTGGGATTTTTAACTGTAAGGCCGTCATTTCGCTAAGTAGCCTGCTGCACTGTGCACAGAAGGGAGGGGTTAGAGGTTTCTTTCCCTGACAGTAAACAAATCTAAATAATTCAGAGGGAGAAATTAGCTTTTTATTTATTTGTTATTTATCTATTATTGTTTCAGGGTTGCGATCCAATGTTTATGGTAGAACATGTAGAGAAAGAAAATGAAAATATAATTATTAGTGTGATAGGTGGAATTACAAAATTGGAAAATTTGTTTTTAATAAAAACAACTTAAAAAACCAAGTCGGTTCAGATAGCGACCAAAAATCTTAAATGGACTCTTTCATTCTAAATTATGATGTTGCAGCATCAAAACTTGAATATCTATTTGAAATAGGAAATATAAGCCCTGAAAAAAGATACTGCATTCATTAAAAAGATGGATACAGTGAATAATGAATTTAAAAACAGAAGAGAAGTTAATGTAGAAAGATAATACTGACAGCTCTCCTTAACAAATTGTTTAAGTGTAATGCTAAGGGTTGATATGTTTGTAACACACCAGAATAATCCTATGCAACACAGATAAACATTTCATGTCATAAATAATATGGATTATGTGTTGAGTGATATGTGGTTTTAAAATGGCTCTAACTTAATCATATTTCTTCATTATGTCAAGTGGCTAAATTAACACATTCCCCGATAGATAATTATGCAGACTGTGTACAGCTTTGCAGTTAATCTTTCATTTTTGTGCTTCTACTTCCCTCTAGTGGCTTTTAAGTGGTATTACATCTAATACCACTGAGAACACAAGCTATAAATGCTGCCACTTTTGGTTACCCTGTTCTCACAATGATGCTTGAATTTGTTGGAATATAAACTAAATATATAAATATATATACACTCAACTGTTGGCCTGTATGCTGGATCTTTTTTTGGTAGAGGATTTGGGCATCCTTTAGCAATTCAGGCAATACAACACAGTTAAGAAAGTTTGACATATTTGCCTGGTTCTTGTAACAATTAGTTGCTTGTATCCAAGTGGTTAACATAAAATGGCTTTTAATAAAAGCAACATCTAACTGGATGCAATTCAATAGAGTAAAGGCACAGGCATTTATGGAATAAAATGCTTTTGTGTTTCTCCATACCAAGCAGAGGGAAGTGTAAGTCAGTCTCTACAAGAATAAAATTAAAAGATTTTTTTCTTTGTTGTTTGGAATAGAGTTGTGAATAAATCCTTGAAAAGTTAATCTTTTTTAAGCAAGGTCCTAATCTGTTACCTGTCATGAATGCTAATACAAGAACATGGGCTACTAAGGGGTGGGTAAAATAAACAGTTTTGCATAGTAACCAATTAGGAGCATATAATTTTCAAAGGTGTATTCGTCCATTTAAAACACTTAAAAACTTAATGTGCATTTATGTCATTTATGCGGATTAAAAGAGTTATGGATGATGGTAGAGAGAGAAAACAGTAAGACTAAAGACACATTTTAATTTTTTTTGGAAGAGTAGGCCTTTTCCTTCTTCTTCTTCTGCTCCTGCCCCATGTGTCATTAAGAGTGAGCTGGTGGCAGCAGTCCAGCCACGAAAGTATATAGACACTGTTCTTGATGCAAAGCTTAATGTTGCAAAAACATAGATGCTATATGTAATACTTAAAAGAAGCTGTGAAGTTTGATGTGGAGAACACACTGATGAAAATGATTCATCAGTTTTTACTGAGTGTGTCTCTACTTTTTCTATGATTTGCTGGTTTGGAGAAAACTAGTAAAAATCTTTAGACAATGTTGCGAGATCACTGGTGTCTCTCCTTAAGACCCTCTTAGGTCAAATTCGGGTGATGTTTTTTTTTTCTTTTTTTTCTTTTTTTTTTTGTAGCTCCAAATCACGTCAAAAGTTTTCTCAAGACATTTCACAAATACAGAGTAGGTCTAGCATACTCTATAGTCTAAATTATTCCACTGAAAATCAAGTTTAGTTTTTAAAACAACTTTGCAGTGTTGTATAGTTACGAAATAAAGATACTTCGTTACTTTACTTAAGTAGTATTTTTTTATATTTGTACTTAACTTTACTACTACTATTTCTGACGACTTTTACTTTTACTTCACAACATTTTCCGAAAAAAATCAATACTTTTACTCCGTTACATTTACGTGAGCATTCTCGTTACTCGTTACAAAATAAGAAGGAACGTGATAGCCAATGGACAATCTTTGTTTTGTTGTAGTGGGACTAGTAGCCAATGATGTTGGAGATACAGACCGCAAGACGTTATCGGGGGTTTACCCCGTTGTGCGGCGGATGAAAGCAGCGGCCAGCGGGTAAATTTCAAATGAACGGTCGCATTATCGTGTCAGGAGTCTCAGACAAGTCGGGTCTCTAATGTTATTTGAAGAGAAGGAGGAAGACAGAGAAGCCTAAAATGTCAGAGGTGGAGGTGACTGAATCGGCGACTGAACCTGATCAAGTTTTTTGTTTGTTTGCATCACCTCCGAGCACCAAGAGTTTATTAGGAATTATTTTATATGCACGTGGGTATGAATGTTGGTAGGCATGCATGCATGCGGGTCTGTAAGGATATGTTTGTGTGTATTTTTGTATATGGTTGGGTTTATGTAAGGAGGTATTGAAGCTCCTTTATTTTGAGTGTTTAAGTGTCTTGTGACACTTTGCAAATTAAACAAAACTTAAAAACTAAATTAAACAGGAATAAAGAAAATGTTAAACTCAAATTTCTG
>JAPZDV010000011.1:4528966-4546766 GCA_029814665.1 Acanthurus lineatus | reverse complement strand
TACTTAAGTACAGTAAATACTAGCTACTTTTTTACTTTTACTCAAGTAATATTCTAGCAGGCGACTTTCACTTTTACGAGTAATTTTCCAGTATGGTACTTTTACTTTTACTCAAGTATGGCTTTTGGGTACTTTATACAACACTGCCACTTTGACGTGTCCATTTGGTGTTTTTTACAAATAACTACACAAACTTGGGTTGAAAGTTGCAGTCGATGTCATGACTGTAAATTTCCCCCTCAAAACTTCAGTGTGTTGACTTTCTCAAAAACTCAGTTTCGGACAAGGCAGCCTTCGTACATCACAAACCAAAACGCTGTCAAGATGAATCCAGTGAGTCGGGATGCTAACCATCATTTTTAGCTAACAACTAAGTTTGCACAGTCAAGGAAGGTTTTAAATCTCTTTTACAGCTGTGTTCTGAGTTGTACACAGTGATACAAAGTATATTACCGTTCTGATAGGCCCACTTTACAAGGGACCCTGTAGGATTTGGTCCTATTCCTCTTCAGAAGTTGTGTCTTACTCAAAAACGCTGTTGTTTACGTTGCGTGGCTGGCAAGTCGATGCCGAGAGTCAAGGTGAGGGAGCGGTGGAGTAGTCGCGAGCAGTGGGCGTGGCCACGCCGGAGACTTCATGAATATTAATATAATTGCACATATTTAATAAGGCCAGGCATGTATTGTGAAATTTAAGCAATTTTAAGACATGGAATTATTTAGCCTAACCTATATCTTAAGGAAAATGTCCGACTATATTATTTTGAATATCAGAGAGTATATTTTAGGGCTTAAACCAATGCAGGAGATGGTCTTAAAAGACCTTCAGCACCTGTATGAGTCGAGGCACATTTCAAATACAAAGGCAATTGTTTTGGATTAGCATCCTTAACATGAATAGATTCAGATACTTCCATCAGGTCCGAGGATAAATTTTCTTAGGGCGGCACAAACTGTTACAGACTGTTTTTTATTCTGTTGGCCTCTTAAATAAACCAAAGCCACTGTGGTGACAGTGTATGGATCTTATGCTGTGCCTGTGCATGTTTTATTGCATGAATTGTATTGTGTATATTTTTGTGTGCTACTGTCTATAAAGCAAATTGCCCCACAGGGACAATAAAGTTCTACTCTACTCGACTCTACTCTACTCTACTCTACTCTAGACCGACTCATTCCATTGGTCCTATGTATTCCTGATTGGTTAGTGAACACTAAAAGAGTTCACTAAAAGAAGTCTAGACTTCTTTTTTTTTGCCTATTTGTATCAGAACAAATTTATAGAATTAGAGAACAGAAACAGTGGATAAGGCAGCGCTACAAACAACAGCAAATTGGTAAAATTTAATTTAACAATAAAATTATATTAAAAAAATGAAAATAATCCAGAAATTACAAACTTTTACTACTAACAATACAAAAATGCAAATAACTATAATAGCAGAAACAACATTTGCACATAAACAATGCTTACTGGTCAAAAAAAAAAAAATCAAGCTCTTGCCGAAGCCAGTCGAGAGAAGAACAAAAACATCTTGTCCGTCAAGGACAGCTTTCAGTGCCGTTCTTTGCTCTTCTATTAATCAGGAAAAATGTTGTCCAGTTCTAATAAAACTGTTACTATTGCAGCCTACATGCTAACCTCTTGTGAGGCTGCCATTGTTTTACAGGCTTTAGAAGCTGTTCGCTGGTAGCTGCTGCCTCTTAAAAGACGCTGATTGGCCCAGACACAGCAGCAGAGCAGGTTGTAAAAGCACTGCTAGCGGCAGCAATGCTGTCCACAATACTAAAACATAGCAGAGGAGTTCAACAGGGAAACAGACAGACAGATACATCACTTAATTTGGTTTCTCAGAAGAAGAGAGACTTTTGTGAACTTTAAACAGCTGTTTCTGAGAAACCTTCCTGAGTTTGAGTAATTAATGTAAATGCTCTTTGTTTTGTTTGTGATGACAGTTTTCTGTACTTTTAACAGCCTGCTCCAAGTCCCAGACACTGAGGATTTTTGATACTTTCAATAACTTTTTCTCCCTCTGACCCACCGTAACAGCACAATCTCTGTGCCTCTGATTTACAAATTAACACTGCAGAACAGCACCAATCATAGTGATCAGTAGTAAATGTGTAGACTGTGTGAGAGGGTCAGTGGGAGGAGTCAAGTGCGAAGAAGCTAACAAAAGGTCCTCCTGTCCTGATCCGTCTTTAGATCAGTGATCAAAGACTGACAAACAGACAACTCAAACAGATTGATCAGCCATCAGAGGGGTTGGATCGGTGAAACTGTTTTTGTTCCTGATGTCGACTGATTCATCTTTAACCTGAATTCTCTCTGCAGAGGAGAAAGAGGATCGTCAGTCAAACAACCAAATAGAGACAAACAAAAAGATCTTTATCCCGTACCTCTATACTGACCTTTGACTTCCAGCTTAACAGTTTTAAATCTGAAGATTTCCCTGCTGCCGACGAAGCAGGTGAATGTTCCTGAGTCTGACTTTTTCAGATTTTTTAGGGTCAGACTGATGTCTCCGGTTCTCAGCAGGTCTTCCTTCATCTCTGTTCTCTCTCTGTATGACTCATCCTGTTCATCAGGCTGGTCAGAGCCATTCTGATACACATGGACTTTCATATTGTCATCTTTTCTCCACTCCACTTTAGTATCATCAGGCAGGTGAGCTGTGGTTCTGAAGGGCAGCTGGACAGACTCCGCCCCCTCCCCCACCTCCACCTGACAGTCTGAAAGTAAAACAAACATCAGCTACACACAAAGCAGCAGCAGTTTTTATATTTTATTAACTGAAAGTTGTAGAAACTGAAGGAAGGAACCAGATCAGAGCAGCAGGTAACAGGACAGAAAAACAGGCGGAAAAAGCAGATTTTCAAAGGGCTGAAGATGATCAGATGGTTGTGATTTTGACATTAATGGATGAAAAAATAAACCATTAAAATGACAAGACAAATACCTCAGTTCTTATTTTTGTGGGATCATAATTATTATTGTCATTGAAAGAATTAAACAGGCAGAGCTGACCTTTGACCTTGAACTTCACTTGTTTCTCCCTCAGGATCTTTCCCTCTCTGTCGAACACAGTGCAAATGAATGTCCCTTTGTCTCTGTCTGTGGGTTTTCTCAGGGTCAGACTGAAGTCTCCAGTTTTCAGCCAGTCTTCCTTCATCTCTGTTCTCTCTCTGTAAAACCTGTGCTGTTTCTCAAGCTGATCAGAGCCGTCCTGATACACATGGACGATCTTGTTGGAATTGTCCTTCCACTCCACTTTAGCGCCTTCTGGCAGGTGAATTATGGTTTTGCAGGGCAGCTGGACAGACTCCATCCCTGAATCCACCTTCACCTTGTAGACTGAGAACGAAACAAACACAACCCCAGCAGTTCAGACAGCAGTAGAAACACTACCAGTAACAAAACCTTACCGTGGACAGTCTGCCTCAGTAAACATGGAGCAGCAAGAGCAAAGATAAAAATCATCTGTATCAGCAGTGTACTGTCGTATAATGACATACCTGACATGAAATACTGACGAAAATATAACACAAGACCCCCAGCAACAGCAAGACCAACAGCTAGAAGACCAAGGAGAACTTTGGCCCAGAATGGAAATCGTTCTGTGGGTACCAGAGACACAAAGAGCATGACCTCTGACCTGTAACTGACCTCTGACCAGAATCTACAGTAGGTTTTATTGTTAGTTACTGACCTTTGACCTGCAGCTGTACACCTGTCACTCTCTCTTCTCCTCCTAAAGCTCTGACGATGCAGGTGTAGTTGCCGCTGTCAGAGAGCTGGAGTTTTGTCAGGTTGAGGCTAAGGTCTCCGGTCTCCAGAGCATCAGTCAACATGGACGTGCGGCCGCTGTAAAGCTGGTTTTGGTCTGTAAGATCATCACCATCCGGGCGACGCAGGTGGACGGTTGGAGGAATGAGATCAGAGCGGCTCCATACCACTGAGGGGTTGTCCATGTCATACGTGTGAAACTCGCAGGGCAGCAGGACAAACTCCTCCCCTTCATACAGCTCCACAGCTGAGGCATGCTGGGAAACTGCAAGGTCACAAAAACAAAGAATGTCAATTAGAGCGGCTTTACTTCATGAGTTGTTCCTCCTGGATGTTCTGGTGACCAGGAAGTCAAGCTGGTCCTGTTTGTGATTGGACGCTGCAGCTGATTGGGCAGCTGTGAAGTCACATCAGCACAGTTTAAAAGCAACAGCAGCTGACAGAAAACAGCTCAGCTTCAAAGTCTGTTCACACCAACTTTGTTTGTGACTGAATGAAGTGTTAAAATGACTGTGTTCACTGTCTAAACTCCTCTTTCCTCACATCTTTTCCTTCCATCCGTCCACCACGTCTAAAACTCATGGAAAAAAACAGAACTAATAGACACTTGGAGATAGTTTGTAGCAATGAAACAGCCCCTGAATGCTTTTCAGCTTAAAAGCTTTGATCAGACCAGCTTTGTTTCAGTCAGCTGTCAAATGACTGTAACCAAGTGAACATCCTCCTCTCTGGTGTGGTGTAGCCTGTAAACTGTGCTGCTAAAACTCAGATTCTGTCAGAATGAGGCCAACATCTGCATCCACATGTGCTGCTGCTGGCAGCAGAGGGTCATGTTACATTTGGTCAAATAAAACAGGAGAATGAGAACAAGGTACAGGGATGTAATGGTGAAGAACAGAGCTGAGAAAAGTCTGACTGTACAGTCTTCTACATTCTTCAGGAGTGAAAGAAACACTAAAACATACTGTCTTTAGCTTGTGCTTCAAGTTTGCATTTGAGGAAAATTTGGTCATGGAGCTGAAACGGACTCGACAAGTTCAGATGAAAGAAAACCAAATGAAAGACTTGAAAGTAGACTGAGGTCTTCAAAAGATCAGAGGGTGGAAGGTCGTCTTACCGAGCACGAGGATCACAAAAACCACCAACGTCTTCATTTTCATATGAAGACAACCACAAACTCCTTTTCAGTCTGCTCCTCACAGTAATCGTCCGCCAGCATTACTGATATAACGTTATGATCTATAAGTTTGACTTGCCTCGCTACTCGCTACTCCATTAATCTCGTTTCATAGTACACTCCAGTTCACATTTCACTGTCCCGGAAATGTGCCGATACTTTCGGTTCTCACCTTTGGAAGGCTGAAGTGGGTCGGCCGCGCGATAACAAGGACAAAGGTCTTCTCTTATCTGAGGAGTGTCAGTGGATGCTGTTTGTGTTCAGTGATTCAAGAGTATAAGTATCAGTAGTAGTAGTATTCAAAGTATTTAAAGTCAAGTGCACAACCGAACAAACTTATGTGGCACTGAACAGAAGAATTAGGTAATACGTACAGCCGTGCGGTTTTCCTACGTGCGGAACCTTCCTGCGCTCGGCCGACATCCCCTTTGCGGACATCTAGTTAGCGGGTTTGGTTTATTTTTATATCCAGCAGCAGATTCCTGCAAGTGTGTCTTGACTTTCTTTGTTTAACCAACCTTTTGTTTACAGGTAAGCTATTATATCAGAGTGGGGATTGCATTTTGATGCTTTTAGAGACGTTAATCATTCCGTCCCTTGTTACACAGGACATCCCTTAGTCTGTTTGGATCAAAGGGATTTTGTTCAGTGAGGGACTGCATGTCTTCCGTTTTCAAAATGAAATATGCATTTACTTTTAATCTGGCGTCTGTTTCTGTGTCTGTATCTGTGTGTGTGACTGAGGTCAAGAGCGGAGATGGTTTAAACACTTCACTGTGCTTTAACAGAGGGCATTTGGCATTATTCGTTTTTGAATAATTTAAAGTTTTGAACAAAACTTACTTTTTAAATTTTTGAACAAAACAAAATGAACATAGTAGATAGATCCTAGTAGATGATCCTATGCCTTTCCATTGTACCTGTTTATTTGTGTGTGGGTGAGAGGGAACCGGTTTATGCTGTGGTTCGGTTATTATGTGGCATATGGAAATAGAAATGGGCAGTATGTAGCCTAACAGTATGTTATTTGCCTAATTTTTGTGCACATGTTTCACCGATATGCATGGAAATGGTGATTAAAAAAATATGTTAAAATGAATAATTTTTGTGAACATAATAATAATAATAATAATAATAATAATAATAATAATAATAATAATAATGATAATAATATAACTTTATTGGCATGAAATACAATGTACATATTGCAAAAGCACAACAATACAACATATAATAACAATATATTAAAACCAATAATAATATATAACAATCACTAACACATGTAGTAAGCAATAATATCAGCTTGTGTGTGATAGTGTCAGTGTGTCCTGTCTGAAACAGTAACAGGCTGAAATGTGTTTGGCTGCGGTAGTGGCTCACTCCTTTATCTCTCCAAGGATGTAATGTGGACAGTTTTCAAAATCTCTGCATATTTGTTTGAGTTTGGGGAAGAACTTGTCTCTTATTCTTGCATAGTTTGCACAACGCAAGAGGAAGTGCAGTTAACACAGCCAGTCTTCTCGGTTTCCAGCTCTACCGGTGTCGGCCTGTTTCTACAGCCAGGCTGTGTTCACTGAGTCTGTATCTTGTCAAGTTTTTTCTCAGTTTTGTCTCAGTCGTGATGGTCAGGTAGTCTGTCATTGTGAACTGTCTGTTTCTGGGCCAAATAGGTTTCTAGCTTGCTTTTGACTGTGTTTGTTCCCTCCAATATGTTTCATAATTAAGTTTTTGTTTCGTTATGATTTGGTTAAACCAAATAGACTGAGGTTTTCCTGGGTTTGAAAAATTTGTTTTATTTTGGGTCCCCAAATAACCATAAAGTGCAATTGTATATTTTGAGCCAGGTCTGAGTTGGTATGTCTAATTTGATTTTTCTCTTAATTGAAGAAAAGACCCCTCCAGCCTTTTCTCTCAATTCATTCACTGCCTTATTAAAGTTGTCTGTATGATCAATTATAATTTTCAGTACTTGTATGCGCTGGTGCACTGGATTATGTTTCCGCCAAATGTGAATGTCTTTCCTGAGGTCTGGACCTTTTCTGGAAGATTGTTGCACTTGTTTTTTGTAAGTTAGTTTTCAGAGTTACAGAAGTTGCTGAGTATGTTCAGTTTTTCTTGTAACCCCTCCTCTGTGGTTGATAAGAGGACCAGATCATCTGCAAACAGCAGGAATTTAACTTCTGTGTTCAGCAGGATGGGGCCGGGGGGCTGTGGATTTTTCTAATTGTTGAGCAATTTCATTAATATAGATGTCAAATATTTGTTGGGCTGAGGCTGCAGCCCTGTCTTACTCCTCCTTTTTGTGTAAAGTGTTCTATTTGTCTGTCTAATTTTGATAGCGCATTGATTGTGTACATGTCTCTTTATTCCAGTTTAATAATACTATAACTTAAAATTATTCATAAACTATTAGGCTAGGGCTATGTTTAAAAAATGATTTAGAAGTAAATTGGTTGCAATTAGAGTTGCAACTGTTGCACACACAGTGTCATGATGTATCATATTGCCCTTTGTGAAGCCAGTCAGCCAGTAGTGCCTGGTTCACCCATTCTATGTATACAACTAAGTCTTTTGCTTGTTTAAGTGATTTCAGATTACAACATGCAACACAAGACACAGTTTTCAGTTGAATTAAAACAGCTTTATTAGTGTACACTGTAAGAAGTTGTCTGTATATGTAGAATAGTTGGAAAGCCTATGAAGATCATCATCAGTGTTTAAAGAAGACAGAAATTCTAACAGCTTGTTGTCTAATGGAATATGCACTGTTGATAGCAAGAAAAAGGAACAGTGTGTATGGTAAATTAAAAGTACAACTATACAATAACATCACTAGCGACATGTGGAAGCTTCACTTTCTCCAAAAAGCCACCCTCTAAGAAATTCAACAGAAAGAGGCTTATTTGGGGATACACAATTGTCATCACAATAAGAAAAAAAATACAATATGTAACTGGTAAATAGGAATGTGGACCCTCAAAATGTATAATGTATAGATGTAGCCTACATGAAACTTCATTTGGTCTCATCTTCCATCTCCAAAAGCTTCTCAGGAAGTGAGATAAGCTGGTCAGTTTTTGAGAGATACAACATTGGGTGGCACTCATTTAAAGAAGAACAAAATGAAACAAAAAAAAAAGTAGATACAAAGGCTTCTGCTGGACCCTGGCAACATGCAGAAAACAGCATGTCTTGCCATCAGAAAATACACTATGCATATTTCTTCATGGGAAATGTTTTTTGAGTATACAGCCCAAACTATTTGATGTCACTGCATAGAACAAACATGGTTTAGCAATGATACGACCACATACTATATTTTAGCATGTTTACTGACCTCAGCAAAGACCTGTTAAATATTTCCCTAACAAATGAAAAAAAAAAAGACAGACCAGCAAAAGGACCAAACAGACAGATGGACAATTGGATACACATAAAACAGACAAAGATCACTGCATTTGGCTGGTTTCAGTCTGGTGGTACTAAAAACATTTTGACCCAAGCAAATTCTCAATGAATGAAGACAGAGATTCTCCTAAAAAGCTACTTGTATAGTTCATAACTTGCTGTGGTCAAACCAACATAAAAACTGCAGGACCATTATTTGCTTTTGACCTCTTTAAAAAGTTTTTCTTTTGGTTTTGGTCCAAGTACTAAAAAACATCACCCTGTAAGAACAGATGCAATCTATCAAGTGTGTATCAAATGCAAATGTTGAATTATATATAACCATTCTGAAGGATGCTGATTATATTATTGAACATCAGGATTTCTAGACTTCTTGTCTCAGCCATTACATGATAAATTAAACCTTCATTTGGTGTTCCAAAACAATTTTTAAATGTAGATTTCCCCAACATGTTGGAGTAGTGAGTAATCAAATAGAAAAATGTGAATGCGTTTACATGAACACCAGCATTACTGTGCACCAGGTTAACAACACTGGAGAAAACCAGCTATCTGGAATGTGACAGTATGAACCAAGATAGTGAGGCAAGTATACAGCTAGTCCAAATAACATATTTACAATTCCCACTTACAGTTGCATTTTGTTCTAGTAACATTTTTGAGGAAAACACTTGGAGATGATATCATGTGCATGTAAACACATTCACAGTAAATTAACACTGTATAACCATACAAAAGGAGACTTGGGAATTAAACATCTGCAGAGCTGAAGTTGGCAGCAGCTTCTATATGCTTACTGGAATGTCCTACGTTGCTTTAGTAACACATAGTTCAATGAATTTGCTTCCCCAGATCAGAGCATTTAGAATTAATACCAAGTGCTTTGATCCTAAAAAAAAGTAATACTGGATTGCCTGGCTGCTGGATTAAATCCTAATACCACCAGAAAGTAAGGGTTCACCTATTTAAACTGCTTTATTTTCTATTAACCACGGTCTGCTGGAAACTGACCTGTTTTTTAACAGGCATCTTGATGTACAACTAACAATTTGCAACTAACCAAACTCCAAAAAGACTTTGGAAAGTTTTACTTTTATAATTAAATCAATAAAATTTAATACCAGAAAAAATGGAGCTATTTGGGTTTTATCAGCAATTACAGTTTATGACACAGCGGATTTGCAATGTACAGGACATATTGTGAATACATGCATTCAGTCTTTGGGACAGCACTATCATGATCTGGGTCACATCCATAGAGCTGGAAAATTAGTAACAGTAAGACAGGAAATTACCTTTATGACCATAACAGATGACAGATTCCAAAACCTCCAGTTATTTTTACCGTTTGAGCAGCCAAATTAAGGTTTTGAAGAGGATGTAATTATGGTTACTTGGCCTCTCAATCATTAAGCACTAAATTGGAACTGAAAGACTCAGTGGTAAATTCAATTAAAGAGTTATATCCTATGCTACATACTTCATAAATCATCTTCAAGCTGTGATCATTTCAAACAGAGGGCATATTCTAAAAAAATATTGGATTCTAATAAAAGGAAGAAAGCTTTGACAATTTTAAATATATTCATATAGAAAAAATACATGAAAATACAAAAATGTAGCAAAAAGAATGTATAAAGAAAATAATAGCTGTTTCTTATAACTAGCGTGTCAAATACTTAAAGCTTAAACGCTCTGAGTTGAAAAGATTTGGACTTTAAAATATCAATGTACTGTAGGTACCAGTTGGCTTGTAAGTCAGCATAAAAAATCTTATTAAAATCAAATGAATGAAGCCAATTCAAAAAACAAGGAGGAAAATCTTTATAGTGAACATTAGATTTTTTTGTAATTGTATTAAATTAAAATGGGCTTTTCAACATTCCTATCTGTACATTTCAAAGCATATCTTGCTGTATTTTACATCAAAAGGCAACATTCTTTAAGCAATATTAAGGGTGCATAATCTGGGGCAGTGCAAGTATGGTATGGAAGCTATTCAAAAGTCCCACTGAGCAGGACTCATTATCTTTGTCTTCCTATTAATAAAATTGGGGAACCGTGCATTAGTCAAGGCTTATAACAAAGAGACTTGCGCAACGTCTGTATCAGTGAAACACAGTCATGGGTGTTTATCTTTTTTGTCTTTTAGACAGCAGGGGGCGACACTGAGGCTTAGACTCTTGCACTGCGTTTTCACTGAATCTTAATCCTGCATGTCTCTAAGTCCAAGATCCAACCCTCATTCATAAGCAAGATGATACAATTGTAAAGTTAAGGAATAAAGAAAATTCAAGAGCATACAGGGAGGAACAGAGACATTGCAAACTGTTAGGCATCAAAAACCAGAATGGGCCAACTGTTTATGGTGGCTAACTAAGAACAAAAGACATATTTCTTAGTTTCAGCTCTGATCCACACTCAAGCCCCTGCCCAACTGCACACTCATGGTTGAATGGGACCAATCCAACATTAAACACCACAGAGGTAATTATTTTGTTGTTACGTCAAAGCAAAGGTGTTAAACTTGCAAGTTAAGTGGTGTATGAACGGCAAATGTTTGTCTGTGTTACAGTATATATGTTCAAGTGAACATGTGAAGACAGGGTATGCAAAATTAATTACAGACAACAACTTGCCCTCCCGGTGGTCACCCTTTTAAGAGCTAAAGACCACCAGTCCAAGTGATTAAGAAAAGAAGTCAGGAAAAGTGGAATTCTCAGATAAAAATGGAAGTTTGGTCGCCAAAACCAAGAAAAAAATTCATGTCCAGGCGTGAAGCTGACTTTGGTTGCACGTGAGCCCGGAGTGGCAGTACTACTGTTGGTCAACATTGTGTAAACAGAAATCTTGTTGCTGAATCAAAGTTGTGCTGTGGTAGGCAGGTAGTGAAGCGGCAAGGTGGGACTAGTGGTTGTTGGAGTGACTGTCCTGTAACTAGAAGGTCACATGCTCAATCCCAGAAAAGGCTGTTCTTGTGTCACTGAACAGGACAGTAAAGCTCTGTCCTGCTGTGTGTTTCTGGATCAGAGCCACAGTCAAATACCAAAAACACAAATGTAGTCTGGTCCGTTTATGACATCAATTTCTCACCATTTTGATATTGCAGAATAAATTCAATTAGTAGGTCCAAGATTACTGGAATGTCAGCATTAATCCAACAGAGCCTGAGGCTATCAAACCCACTCTGAAATCACTGTTAACATTCCACTATTGTTCATCAGTGATGTCATTCTTCCATCCTCCAGGTCCATTGAGTAATCCATTTTTTTCCTTTGTTTTTGTTGTTTTTTCATAATGTTGTTAGTACATCAGTTTAAGACTGCTGGGTGGTCTCGCTTAAGATATACTGGTCAAATATTGAGAAATATCAGTTTAACTCTGCGTAGAAAGCAGCAGAACCCTGTTTAGGACATACTGGAGCAGCGCACTGATGGTGAACCCATCTGGGTCAGCACCTTATCCAACCACTGGAGGGGGCCGTTGAGATGCAGCTCAATCCAACATGGAGTGCTGGTTACTGTCTGACGTCTGTAGGAATAAAATACAAAATAAGGGTGAGGATGAGCTTCTCATTAGTTCTGCTTGGTCAAACTGAGGCTCTTAGTGTTATGGTGTGTAACCTGTTTTGGGTCTATATTGATTTTGCCGGCAATAACCCTACTGACCCTTACAGATAATGAGTAGTAGTTTCTTTGCGCACTGAAGTGATAGTGTTAGGCATTCATATTCATTCATATCCCTGTTGTGAACTAAATGGTGCCTAACAAGTTTTGCAAATAAATAAATATAAATAAAACAAAACAGAACCAGTAGTGGTTTCATAGAAAAAAGTAATAGAGGTGGTACAAATAGTGATAGAGCATATTTCTTTAAGTGATTTACAACCAGTAAATAAATATAAAGTAAATAAAAAGTGAATGGCAACATGCACAGCCAGATTTGACAAGATGATCAAATGCAGCTGACTACTCTCTGGTCCTGCCAGCATTGTCCTGGGCTCCTCTGACAACAGAGACACTGCCTGTTAACCTGACTACACAGCAGCTTAACCCTGGCCAGTGAGGACAAGCCAAAACCCTCCCACGAACACGGCTGTCTGGCTCCTGGGTGGGTACAACACAAAGCAGAGCCAAGAGCAGAACAGATGTTTGCTGGATGGAAGGTTGGAGAGCCACGGAGGCAGAGAGATACAGACAAATGCTCTGTAATCTCTTACATTTTACAACAAAAAGCAGGACTATAACACAGATTGTGTGCATGCAGTGCACATGAGAGCATGCACCAACATTTTACCTTTTAAACACTTGTTTACATAATTTTATATGTTACTCCCTAGATTTTCATGCAAGATACAACTATAGTTACCCTCAGCTAGGTTAGGATCATGTGTTCTTTTTTCAAAACAATTGACTCACATAATTTAATAACTTAAAACAGTTTTGCACTTTTCTCAAATATGCTGCAAACATATCTGTGGTATTACTCAAGTTAAGTCCATGAAGTAGTGAGCATATGAGATCAGCTTTGAGTCGGTGTTTAGGGCAGATGGTACAGTTGCTGTATGCACTAAGCAGCATTTGGAGAGGTTTTGCTGGGCTCTAGCTGGACCAACATGACCTCAGCCAGTGCTGGCCAAAATATTATAATGCATTTAAAAAAGAAAATTGCAGTATCGCTCTGCCAAATGAAAAATATTGTCAACAAAGCTCTCTATATATCCACTTTACCACAAATAACTGCAGCCACTGTACAGTCTGAAAGCAGTCTTAATGTTCCCAAGCTTCCAGAATTACCTCTTTCACTAGGAGGCACAGATCCGTTTCACTGTGCCACTCTTTTGTCGGACTAGAGAGCTACAACATTCCTTTTGGAATTGATGATAGTGAGGGAGAGTGATGTGTTTGGGAGCGTGACATACCTGTACTCTGCTCCCCAGCCCTTCACGAAGCTCATTCTGATAGTGCACATTCTGGTTAGTTGGTAGACTGCCTCAAACCCCTGATTGACTGACTGGGCCAGAAGTGCAGCAAACTCCTGGTTGTTAAAAATCTTCAGATTACAGCCTAAAAAAACAAATTAAAAAGGTGTAAGACACAGACTAGTCACCTTCAGACAGTGATGATTGAGACAATTCAGAGCTTTCTCCTTCTTGGTAGAGGATGATGAACTAACAGGACATGTTCTACCCATGATAAAGTCTAAAATGTTAAATTTTGGAAATGTGTTAGATAAACCCCAAAGTTAACTATTACCTACTTTATAAAAATGTGTGTTTTCAAAACCATTGACCTCAAAGTAATGATTCTACATTCTCCGTTTCTGTGAACACAACAGAAAAGCACCAAGCAGAGGCATTGTGAGTTGTGGGTGTATTGTAAGTTGGTGATTATTCTCCAAAGGGCTGACAAGTCCAACCCCTGAATGTCTACAAGATCCTTGTTTCCCTTCTGTTCAATTCTGTGCCTCATTAATGATACTGTTCACACTGCTCATTTGGCCAGGAATGAAATGTTCAAAGTTACATGGGTACAAATGAGTCAGTGTGTGTGGGTGGGGAGTCTGAGAGAAACTGTCACATTGTGAAGGGCATTAGCACTTCTCAAGCTTCATTCTATTGATATCAGGTTTGACAAAAAGTAATATTTTGCTATTCATTCAGGAAGATTTTCATGAAAAAAAGTTTTCCTTGGTTGGTGGTACTGAATCTTGTTCCTTGTATGGATCCAAGCCACCAGATTAAGATTTGAGAAGTAGCCAAACCCACTCTATGACAACTGAAGTCAATACTGCAAATACACCCTACTGTTACCCCAAAAATATTTTTTGTCAGCAACCATCTGGCCCAAGAGGGAAAAAGGAGGAAATACTGTTCATATAAACCTGGTGGTATCTTGCAGACTGTTGCAGGGTGCCAACCATATCGCTGGTTGCAGTTGGGACTCTGGACAAAAATGGCACTGTCACTGAGGCACTCTGCGAACACCTCCCCTCCGATGTAGTACAACCTCACACCGCGACCTGCAGAATGAGATGTGTGCGGGACCAAAAAAGGAGGAAAAGATAACTTGAAAAAAACTTTTTGTTTTCTTTTTTTAATGGAACAATGTTTATTAAAAAAAATAAATGAGAAAACTCTTCATGTAATAACTACCTTTTCTTCCTCTGTAAGGATACAATTAATAAAAGAAATTTAAGTACTGATCACTGTCCCTGTGTCTAGAAATGCGTGTGCTTGTACCTATATGTCTCCTTGTCATTTCAACCGTTGCGTTCCTGTTAACATTGCTGAGAAGCCCTAGACAGAAGCGTTCAGAGTTGGAGGGGTCTGTGAAACCATCAACCGTCAGAGATGGCTGTGAGGCATGGAACGTCTCTCCCACCCGCTGGTTCAGCTCATAGTAAGCTATAGAGCACCAGAAAGCTGGTTCACTGTAGGTAACTGGCTGAAGGTCTGAAAAGAAATTAAGGAGGAGTCATTTTGTGTGTATTTATTTCTTAAAGTTCTTAATTGTTTCATTTTTTCTGAAATTATAACTACATAGGCTCTCAGGTTAAAAAAGCATCTGCAATTTTGTTTTTCTTTCAAAAGCTACATCTCCACTTGCAATAAAACTGTAGAAAACTGACATAAGAAATAGGAATAAGTAAAGCAGTATTACCCAGACCATGACTGACAGGTGACAGTGTGCTTGGTGACATTTCTGCTGGTGAGCCTGGGGGAAAAAAATAAAATACAATAAAAATCACATAAACTCTTTTTTCAAGGTGTATTGATGTGTAGATTGTGCAAACGGTGCAGTTTACTGTCCCTGACACTGTTTGTAGTGTTTATGTTCACAGCAGCAATGACACATGTTCGTCTGTGGTAAGATTTTAGATTGTAAAGACTGATCTTTTGATGCTAACAGTGTGTTTTTCTTCTCACCAACAAGATACATAGCTGCTTGTACACTAGTACAATGCTCATCTAGTCTACCTGTTTCCATACTTTGATTCATCTGCTGGTCGCTGGTCTCTCCATCTTCACTGATGTAGCCAGGCGGGGGAGTTTCTGTGAAAAACACACAGCCACACAAACAAAAAATAAGAATATACTTTAAACAACAAATGCTGCATGTAAAGAAAAAAATGTCAGCACATGAGAAAAACTGAGGTCTTTGCTTGAAAATAGGAGAAAAAAAGTTCCTGTTTCCATACAGACCTGGTATATAGTTATTAGGAGGGTAAATGCCAGCGGGGAAGTTGGTGTTTTCAGGGATGGAGTTTGTGAAGTCATCTAGAGGTGGAAGCTCTGTCAGAATCTCTGTGTGGCGCGGCACCAACACTGGAGGCAGCACTGAAGAGACAAGGAAGCTTCACTGACAGATGCAAATATGATTTGCTTAACAAATAACAATAGTACATTAAATACATCTTTTCTCCGAGCAAGCATGCTGTCACAAAAAACAGTGTGCCTCTTATGGACACAAAAAAGAACAGAGAAATAAATACCTCAATATATCTTGACTGGTTTCCACTTAAAAAACTGGCAAAACTATGGGTAATATTAAAACTACACCACGGTAACAGACTCATTAGCAGGCACCCTGGAGATCACAGTCAGTTGTACTTAGAGAGAAAAATATGTCTCAGAAATATACACACTGATCTCAAGGATCATTACCAGGCGTTTCCACTCTCTGGTAGTGGTAGGGATTGACACACACTTCATCCTTTTTGAGGTTGAAGGCGTACTGGCAGGCATCAATGGCCCTCAGCTCATGGTGGCTGTGAAGGTCGGGCCATCTCCACAGGCGACAGTAAATGACGTGGGGCAGACCCTTACGATGAGACACCTGGAGACGGCCATCCAGTGACCTGAAGAGGCAGGGTGAGAAAAAAGCTCAGTTATATGCTCAAGTCCTGACAGAAGATAATAACCTGGGAGGGATGGTCAAATAAGTCTGTGTTTTCTTTAAAGTCTGGTTTGGTAGTGTGTATTGAGGCAACATTTCAAAATAAAAGAAAGCAGAGTAAAAAAAAAATCCACTAAAACATCAACCAGTTGAGTTCAGGATGCTGGTTATGTTTTATGCTCGAACCTAATTTTATTAGACTGATCAACACAGTTGCAAAGAGTCATTGCAATTGGACCAATCTGTGTAACTGCACTATGAAATTAGTACTGTGCAAAAGCAGAATGCTTTCATCTTTTCTACTGTTTTAGAAATCAATCCTGTAATTGACAGACCTCTTTTTTGGAGAGACAAGTCTTTATTATAGACAAAGCATCTCTGAGGAAATCAACATGAAACTCATCTTTATTCTTGTCTTTGAATAAGTAATTAATATTATTGTTTGGGATGTGCTTGTTGTAATAGAGTTAAACTATTCCACCTCCTTAAAATATAGCTCAGTTCTTCTTTGCTGTAGCATATGCATAAACTGTTTTAAAACACTATTAAAATTGTAAATAAAAAACAGAATGCAATCATTTACTGACAAGCTAAGTTTACCAACAATAGTTTAAACTTGTTCCTTAGCCCATGTAATAGTATTCATTATACCAGCAGTTTTGTCATCTAGTCATATCCTGGAACCCCAGGGATCCTTGAAGGAGTTCAAATGTGTTCCCAACAAGAGGAAACATTTAGTTCCTGTTTTGGTTATGGAATTAATATTTTTCAGGTTAGAGGGTAAGAAGCATTACTTTAAACAATCGTGTTTCAAAAAGCGGTGAATCTCACTCCCTACATTCTTGTGAACTGCTGAGCCTTTTGAGAATGCCGTTTCATACCCTTTCATGAAACTATCACCTGTTACCAATAAACCTGTTATCCTGTGGAATGTTCCACACAGGTATTTTTTCAACATTCTGCACTGTTCCCAGCCTTTTGTTGCCCCTGTCCCAATTTGGTTGAAACTTGTGGTTGCTAATAAGGAAAAGAATTCATACACAAAAAAATCAATGAATCTGACGAGGGAAAACATTAAATATTGTCTTTTTACTCATTCCAACCAAGTACATGTCAACAGTGATTAGCAAGTTATCACATTACAATTTATTATTATTTTATATGAGTCTAAACTCCTTCTGTATTCGGGGCAATGATAAAGTTGTGTTAAGGGAGGCAATTACATTACAAATACAAAATTATTCAATGTTCATAATGCACATAGATGGCCACACAAGCCAGTGTGGGGTGACACTGTAGAATACAGACAAACATACAAACATCAGAGCAACATGTGGTGGCATTTTTCCTGCATAATGTTTGCAAGAATGAGCAAGTTTGGGCTCTTAGTGTTTGAGTGCGTGTGAGTATATTCACCTGCTGTGGTCAGGGTATCCGTACATGCCTGTAGAGTCCCACTGCTCTATCGTGTGGCCTGAGCCTAGACCCCATAGATCTGAGCAATTACTACAGATGCGCAATCACACATGCA
>JAPZDV010000011.1:4498055-4509702 GCA_029814665.1 Acanthurus lineatus | reverse complement strand
ACTATGCATTGTGATGATCTGGTTGCATGTAAAGGTGTCACTGTCCAAAGGACATAATCTGAATACATATCTACAAGAACAACAAAACAGTGTAAGCTACATTTAATAATAATATATTTAAAAAATCATTAATTCATCCTGTGAATCAAAATGTACTATTCTCAATGAATTCTTGGCTTGCCTTGAATTGCCGTATACTAGTAATCTGCTGTAATTGTGTTGAAACTGATTAATAGCAGTTTACGCTTTTCCACCAACAGTTTTGTTTATTTATTCATCCACACAGGGTACAGAAAGGATTGATATAGAGGACTGAGTAGAAAAGTAGGGCAACAACAACACAGAAGGCAGGAATAAACCCACAGTCTTCTTCCAAATTCTATCTCTCAAAAAAAAGAGAGAGAGAGAAAAGAGAAAATAAGGATGTATGATGAAACCTGGACTGGCAGACACAGCGCTTTGCTGTTCGGGGATACCGTGTCAGGGCTGGTGTCAATATCTTTGACACATAAAGGGAATATATGAGGGTTTTTTTTTTTTTTTTAGGGGGGGAAAGATACATATTTTTGTTAGGCGTTCACCTTTGGATGAACTCCCCAAAGTGAAAGCAAGATAGAAGTGAGGAGGAGGAGGAGGAGAACGAAACATAAGGAAAAAACAGAGGAAGGATGAGGAGGAGGATGAGGAGGAGAAAGCAAGACTCAGCTCTGTGTAAATCATCCGCATTGTTCTCCTAATGCTGCTCGTATGCACACACACACACACGCACACACATACACACATATATATAGAGAAGCTGCCGGGACAGCTTCAAACACACAGATACACACACATGCACACACACACACACACAAAGAAAATCTCAGGCACAAAGTCGCACTTCCTTGTTCCTGTCTTAGTTTGTCCCTCACAGAGATGTTTTTTAATGCGCCATAATCCCCCTCTTCCCCCTGAACACATAAAAGAGATATCCTTCTATCTGTGTAAGTGGTTCTGACGGCCACCAGCTCATCACAAACACACACGCACACATAGACACACACACGTACAGCTGCCAGCTCATCAACATGCAGTTATTCCTTTGGCTCTGGATCGCAGGCTGTTAATTGGCTGCCAAGCAGAATGTGTGTGTGATTCTGCCTGGGTGTGTGCGTGTGTGTGTGCGTGTGTTTGTGTCTGTACTGCAGAGCCAGGCTTGCTTAGAAATTCCCGTCACGTCTCCGAGCCTCGATTAAGACGTTGCTCCAGTTTTCGAACAGACAGACATGTGGGGAGGAGGGGGGGAAAGAGAGGTAGAGAGGGGGGAAAGGATGCAGCAGGGGGGGGAGAGAGATGAGAGAACGCCAGAGGAGTGGGAAGAGAGAAAGAGAGGTGATGAGGCGGGACTCGGCAAAGGAGAGGAAAAAAAAGTGAAGGGCGAGTGAGAGAGAGGTAGTGAAATGCTGCAGTGGTCCTGGAACTGATAACTCTCCTGTACTGCATTTCTTATCTCTATTCGAGAGTTGCAAAAAGAGGAGGTGTTATTTCAGGCATCTGCTGTGGAGTTACGGTAGGAAAAGTCCTGCTCACTCTCTGCATCGACGGGGTTAGGTGACTGACTCCTCCAAGGCTTTGAAAGGTACAAAACTGCTCTCAGTGGGATCTTAATCACAAAAAGGGAGCAAATGTTTTGGTAAATACCTGGTTCTTTGACAAAAAGGTCAACATTTCAAGTACTTTCACATAAAACCAATAGTTCACGTCAGTTCATTTTTAGATTCTGGGTCAACTTTGGTTGATGATGACCCTGATGATTCAACACATTGGTTTTGAGCTCTTGAACCTCTTTTCCCTCTCTATGCACCTTGTAATTAGGTGAATTGCTGCATTAGTATGAGGATTTTCAGCAATTTAAGAACTGAGCAACTGTGACTAACCCAGTGTTTAGTTTGCCGCATTTAAGCATCCTGAACTTATTGTAGCTCTGATTTCCACCTCTAGCCTCTTTCTTGTAGCTCTGGTGACACTGCCAGCATATAAGAAGACTGTCCACCTGGGGAGCTGAGGAGGAAGTACTGCTGTGTTATTTTAGAGTCACAAAGTCAACAGAACAAGGCAACTGAGGTGAACGGATTGGATTTAGTTCTTCTTCAGTTTCCTACTAAAAGTTATTGTTGGTTTCTTTTAACCATGACATTGGCTGTTCCCTTACCTTATGAGGTGGTTCATAATCCACCCCTGGTTGCAAAAGCCCCAAACCTCGAAGGCACTCTCTGCAGGATTTGCTGGTTGCTTGCAAACAAACAATTTAAAGTTGGTCTCTTCTCTCTGGCTTAATGAAACAGACAGAGCAGTGGTGAATCAGAAAAAAACAAAGTTATTTTCTGACAGTTTCACGGTCTTCATCAACACTCCCACACCTCTGAAAAACTTTGCACAACCCTACAGAAGGCTTGTCAGGAGGGATTTTGTGTGAATTCCAGTTATAATACATTCATAAATGATCCAATTCCTTTTGATGGCTCTTTCGTGCAAACACAGGGAATCAAGTTGTACTTGGTCTGAGAGCAGGAGTGACAGTGAGTATTTGAAATTTCACTAATTTGACACGATGGATGATTGTTACACAGAACTATCTGAAAACCCCTTCTTGGAAACTGCTTGAAGTCTGGGCACTTTGCAGAAATACTTGGCTGGTCTGCAGAAAGAGCCGTCTGCCTATCACAGCCTATCACTGGCTAAGTTTAACTACCCAGATCAATGAACCACATGACGTAGTAAGTCAAACTCTTTCTGAAGCAAGCGAGTAGAAGAGCAAAGAAATCAAGGAAAAGCTTTTAGTGCCTGTCTTTGCTCTTTTTCAATGAAGAAATACCCTCCAGTTCTGACATAACTGATATAAGTGATGCTTTAGCAGCAGCAGTGGAGTCTGGTCGATTCTGCTCATTTGCTTTCTTCCCACAAAGTTTAAGAAAATGCAGCAACATTCAGCAGCAGTTATCTCAGCATAAAGATTGGAAACTAAGAGCCAGACCAGTTAGCCAGTTAGCCAGTTAGCCAGTTAGCCGAATGGAAACAAAATGGATTTAATTAGTGATTATTAAAGGTGCTGCTGGGCAGATTTAGTACTTACATAATGATAACTGTCAGAATTTAGTGTATAATTGTAATGAGTGAGATGATATCAGTGGTGATTCATTTTATGCCAACCTCTGCAAAAGCTGCCTTTTATTGCCACTGCATTTGTTTACAGTGCAGATCATCAACATCGGGTCTGACAGTGTGAGTAATTTAATGCTAATGAACTTTGTCCACACCTAAAAAGATATTAGTGGGATGTTAAAGTTTGAGTCTGATCCAAAACTTACCTCATCGTTATCCTAGTGACTATTTTGCAATCAAATCTACTAACCCCTGCACCAAAAAAAGAAGAAAACAATAGTTAATGGTTCTCTAAAAAAGAATGAAACCATTTTATCGGCTCCCAATACAAATAAATTCAGACCAGGAGCGTGCTTCATCCTTCTAACTCTATAAAGGAGTATAACAAAAGGAAAAGGTGACATGAGGAAAACTGTGGGGAGCTGAATATATTCAAAAATATATATATACATTCAAAAAAATAAAGAAAAAGTGAGCAAACTGACTGCAGACAGTTTCACACACTCAGACACACACACACAGCTGTAGGAAGCGGGTAGGATGATAATTTGAAGGTTACAGATTCTGAACTTTCACTTCATGCCCTAATGAAGCCATGAGAGACTTTTTTGACATTTCTAGGTCACACAGTCACACATATGCACTGAGTAACACAACACACAAACTTGCTTTTGAATACATGTGCGCGCTGTACACGCACATACACAACACATACAGATTTCTCTGCTGATCAGCTGTTATGTAATAAAACAAGAGAGAGAGAGAGAGAGAGAGAGAGAGAGAGAGAGAGAGAGAGAGAGAGAAAGAGAGAGAGAGAGAGGACAGGGACTCCAGCCTAATCAGACACCAGCAACACACATACCAACACACACACACACACACACATCTCACAGCTGTCCTGTTACACAGCAACTGCAGCCATGTTGCTTCTGTCCAGCATCCAAACAGCTTGTTTTTGGTTTGCTGTTGACGAGTCATCATCGGTATAAATATTTTGATTTCAACCAGAAAGTCTTTCTTATTTATGCCCAATCAGATGGTGACAGCAGACACCAACTGCTCAGCTGCTTTGGAACAGACATAACCACAGCTTTATGCCTCATGGTAACTAAGCTGATGCTGAGAGGTGTGAGGTCAGCACACACTTGCTATTCCTTAACCAATGATTAAAAATGGCTGTTAGTATGGACTTGGAGCATTGAAATCAAATAATACATGTGTTGTTTGGCACCTTTTTTTACTTTCTGCTCTCCACTTAAAGGTCAGAACAGGGTTAATTAAAGGACCTGCTGGTATCTTTGCTCTTTTCTGAATACATTTGCGTTCTTTCTCTGCTTCCCTGACCTTGGTTCTCTCCTATTTTTTTATGATAGTAAAGATAAAAGTGACCCTGTACTTTTTTTTTACTCTTTCTTTTTTTAAATGTGTGTGTGTGTGTGTGTGTGTGTTTCAAACAGTGTGTGTATGAACCATGGTCTAAGTGATCTCAAGGTGCTATCATGTTTGTTTGATGGAGGATAATTAAATATGTAATGGAAACCAGCCTGCTCTCATCACTATCGATTAATTTGCTGCACACACACACACACAGACACACAAAAGCACTCACTCACAATTACTCCAAAGCTCCTGGTCTCTAAGAGGTGATGTTTGATACTCCCACATCAGCCATCAACAACCTTTCATGTTTTAATGGGTTTGTTTAACCTAATCCACATTAACTCCCATCCTTCAGCCCAGCACCCACAAATTCTTCAGCACAACAGCCCAAATCCATGCACTGAGTCCACTGCTGAAAAGTGTTTGTTTGATGAAAATCAAACAAATAATCCCTCTGAAATACTCATCCTCCATCACAAGCTTTTTCTATTCTCTTGATCCTTGAATCCGAGGCAAATCCAAACCGCAGAAGTGATCTAAACTCAAAGGGAGGATTGAATATTGACATTATATGAAGACTTTGACTGCAAATTAAACTAAAGCAGCAACAAATCTAAATAACAAGACTGGTGCTGATGCTCTCCTCTTGATGCTTCTGAGCCAATGTCAGTTTGTCTTGGTGAGAGCAGATGCAACTAACATAACATCACTGTGGTGATGGAAGCAAAAATCAGTGTCAGTCATTGTATTATGAGATTGACCGTCTCTGATTCACAAAGAAAAGCCACTGAAAACAAGTTGATCACTTTGTTGCTTTGTATTCAATTAAGTGAGGCTTGAACATTAATCAACAGGTGCATTTGGGAGAGAAACCTCTATTATATACACAAGCATGTATTCAGGTGTTTTCACTTACTCCTGATAGTTTGCAGGTAAGCAAATTTTTTTCCTTGATGATGTTTGTGTTGCAATCCCAAAACAAAGGGCAGTTTTGTGGTGTAATGCATCTGTTAATCATTTAAATTGCATCATAATTAATGCAAAGTATTTTTTTTTTCATTTTCTCCTTTCTTGCTGGGGCTGCAACAGATGTTTCAGTGACAACTGCATGAGCAGCTTGGCTCAAGAATCTAAAACTGTCCGCAAGGCTCGATAATTCTGGGTGTTAGTGAGAAATTGTGCCCTTTGGTTGATTTAGGTGAACTGACCTTTTAACAATTTTGTGAGCATGTTGAACAGCAGTCCTTAATTTCCCTTTCCTCCCAGCTCACTCCTACATTAAAGCAATCTGGGCTGAAATTTAGGTATTTGAAAGTACTGTGAGAAAAAAAAATGCTCCTCTAAGATGTTTTTTAATCAAATTTCAAATGTTCCTCTATGCCATAGTTTAGCTTACAAGATTCTCTGAAGACACCTACTAATCTATTATTTACTTTATGTATACTGTACAATTTGAATATGGCATCTGTTTCACAACCAAAAATAAAGCATCTTTTGTGTTTTTCTTTTCCAAAGTGCATCATTTAACATGAAAAGGGCGTCAGAAGCTGCAGCATGTTTCTCCGCTCCATGTGCGCCTTTGTTCTCCACACGCGTGTGCCTTTGTTCTCCGTAATGCGTTTTGTTTTTTCCATGTATCTGTATGACAATGATTAGCGGTGATTGATGCTAGTGACCCAATAATCGTGACAAGGACACAACATTAACATTGAAGCGGGGACAATGACAGTGCAGCTGCGTGGCCACTGCATTATTCAGACAGGATGGATGGATGGAGAAAAGGGGAACTAGGGGAGAAAATGGGGAGTGAAAACACGAAGGGGGACAGGAAGGAAGGATGAGACAAGGGAGGAAAAGTGGGGGTGGGAGTGGGGCGATTTATGAATAGATTGGTCTCAACCACTCTGGGGAGGGAGGGAGTGCTGGTGGATGTACAGTACAGATGGATGGTTGTAATGGGGGAGGAGAGTGGTTGAATGGGACTGGAGATGGGCTAACAAAAGGAAAGGTGAGGTGCATGTAACTGCAGGGTGGTGTGGTGTGCCAGCGGTCTCTATACCTTTTAGTCCTATGCAGAAGCATCAAACATATAGAATTAAAGGTGTCATATAACTGTAAATGTCAACACCTTTAAGAAAAGGTCCAGTGTAAAACATTAGGGGGAATCTATAAGCAAAACACATAAATAAATTTTTATTAATGTATAATTGCCCGAAAATTATAGTTGTTGAGTGACTCTAGAAACTCTAGAAAAAAAAAACTGTCTGTAGAAAAAAATTTTTCTGGTATTTGCAAGTTCCACAGCCTTTATTGGTTCTCCTATACACTTGGAAGGGGAGGGTTAGGTTAGGATTATTCAGTTGGTTGCTGTCTGCAACCCTGCCACTAGATGTCATAAAAAAAAAAAATTGAATTGTGAAGCTGAATACATTACATAAAATTTGTAATCTGTAGGATCTGTAATCTCATAGATTACAGTTATTTTTATGTCTGTTCATATATAAACATAAACTTGATCTTTTCTTCCATTTAGAGTTTTGTTACGGTTCTTGTTTATTTGAAAAACAAACAAAAACAAAACAAAACAAAAAAAATATTTTTAAGTAAAAAAATAAAAATAACATGATTTTCTCGCTGGCTCCTTAGACCAAGCACATTTAGCCAAATTCAAGTTGCAACGGCAATTTTGAAGTGAACATATTTAACAAAAAAAACAAACAAAAACAAAACAAAACAAAAAAACCAAAAAACATATCTGCTGCCTTTTTATAAAAAAAGATGCAATTTTCAAACAATAGATATATTTTTATATTTTATCATTATACAATAAGACTTAAATTACTGTGAGAGCGCATTTTAAACCTATACTTGTTCTAATTTTATACCAGCCAGTTTCTCAGATTGGAAAATGGGACTCTCTAATTTGATAAGCTGCAGATTTTGTAGCAACTAATCATTTCACCTATTTACCAGTGACTGGTCAGTAAGCACACTCACACACACACACAAAGCCCAGCCCCCACTCTTGCTGCCACAGGAACTATTAGTGGAAAACACCATGGGGACACAAAGATAAAGCCTCTCATTGCCAGAGTACTCTGGCATTGATGTAATCACCGCTGTCTTTTAACAGGGAGCAAGTCAAACTGGGCCCCAAGGACTGTTTTCTGACCCTAAAATAATCTGTCTGTATAGTCAAGAAAAGACTTAACCTTTTGTAAAATATCATGCTTGCATTGTTGTCTAGGCTTCAATTACATATGTTTACCTGCTTTTAATAGACTAAAAGACAGCATGTTTAGCAGTGAGATGTAATTATGAGTAAATATCAAGTAAAGTCAACTTGCTTGTGAAATAGTTAAAACTTACTTATACATGCCGTTATACACAAGCTTTCATTGATAGGGGATCATGTTAAAGAGCTTTTGGCCGCTGAGGTCGGGGGGTTCAGTGTTGCAGTCCCTGTATTTGGCCCTATCATGGTCTATTTTAAGTTTTGCTCTGTGTTAAAATTTGTTCCGTCTTGCCTTTGGTGTCAGTGAGCTGATAAAATATGCATGGTTTGGACTTTTCACCTTTCCGATTTTTATTCCTTGTATAAATCAAAGGAAAATGGAGCCTTTTATGGTTGGAGCTCATCCATGTTTGATGTGCAGCCAGGAGGGAGACCTAGATAATAGAAGCTATCAGAGACATACAGCACTCTGTGTGTGTGTGTGTATGTATGTGTGTGTGTGCTGGCGTGTGTCTGTGTCCTCTTTTGGATTCTGTTTCATTCCCAGGCATTAATGGACTTGAATGTATTACGACATACACTTTTCGAAGGTCTGACACCGAGCTAAACGGGTTCACGCAAACACACACACACACAACTGAACATGGACACACACATACATGACTGTATTTAATAACTGTATTAAAACTTGACAGCAGTAAAATGCAACAACATCAGACAGAATCAGCCAAATGAGGTCAAGCAGTCGGGAATTTCTTTTTCTCTTATTCCAGACAGATGTTACGACACAGAGTCATTCAAACTGTGTGCACTAAAATGTACAGCACTCATCTCAACCTTATACATCATTCATCGAGTTCTTATCCATTCAGACAAATCATCCATTCAAAGTAATTCAAACATCCATTGATTTTTCTGCCAAGGAAAGTAAAAAAAAAGAAAAGAAAATACCTCTAGGGGGATATCACAAAGAGAAGAGCACAAAGTGATCAAAGTACAGCAAAGTGCTTCATCATCAGCTGTGGATGATAACTGATCACCTGCTGGGTTTGTCCTTATAGAAACTTCACTCAGATCTCTATCTGTGCATTTTGTCGTAGCCCCCCCCCCCGGCAGCCTGCTGTCGCTGTGGGACAAAATCAATAGTCATTTTAGAAACATGACTTAATAATGACTTAAAACACACTGTAGTGAGCGCTAATGTTAAAGCAAAGGTCAGACTGAGCAGCCATTGCCTTGAGATTTGTGTTCATATGCAACTTGAATCAGCTACATTTGTGCCACCAGGAGTATTTATTTATCAACCAATCAGCAAAACCTTCATTTTAAACATCTTGCAACTGTTAATTATTTCTTTCATTACAACATATTCTCAAGACAGGTACATTATTGTTATGGTAGTTAAGGTATTTACTTGTATGTTGAGGCAAGTAAAAATGACTGAGTTAAGTTAACACTGAGCACAGAGAAAATACTTGGGAAAAGATTAAAATCACGCTTAACCAATATGACATCCAGGTTTAAAGGCCTCTGTAGCCTGCTCATCTTCTCTGCTTGAAGCTAGCGGTTTGGGAAAAGATTAACCAGTGCAAACAATATTCACCTAAATCTCCAACAAAAATGTTTTACAGAGGGCAGGCACCTGGTGAAAGCAGGATAAGGAAAAAAATCTGCAAATTAAAAGACAGATCTCTTGCATTGCACTATTGATTTTTATTCATAAAAAAACAAGCTCAAGTGCAAATAGATAGTTGAACTGCTGCCACACCAAAAGAATGAGGCTTAGAATTTAATTTGCACTGCTCAAAGCACTGGATTTTTTTCAAAGAGAGTAACTGGACTGGTAAATAGTTAAACTACAGTACCATTTACCTTCACTAAAAGGACTTCGGTGGCAGACATTAAGCTCTGTACATCTCTACACATGCTCACTTAACACTGAAAGTGGAAACTATTCCCATAACTAGATGCCACGAGAGATGGAGTATGTTGTCAATTCTTTGTTGAAGTGTAAGAGGATATGCAAACCTAAGTTTCAAGTGTTTAAGTGAACATAACCTTGACCACACTTTCACCTTTTCCTTTGCTTCAGTGTCACATTACTCTGGTGCATTGACCAGCGAAAGTAAGTCACAGTAATTTAAATTCATTGCACGGAATTCAAAGGAGACAGTGTTAAACTGAGAGCAACTTTATCAAACATATATGATGTGTTCCACAAATGTAATACTGGGCAAGCTGTGTGCAAAAGTGCAAGTGACATACAGAGAGAATGATTGAAACAGAACATTGTTACGTGCTCAAGAAACCCACATATCCAAACACACACTTTTTTATTGAAATGCAATATTCAGGTGATGCATGGCAGTCATTAGTGTCTATGCAGCGCACAGTGACTATTAAGACAAATGGGATGTTTCTCATGGACACCGAGGCATTCTTGCAGCTATTAACGACAGTTTATATATATCTGAGGAAAACCATATTTTTTTTCCTATATTGCACTGCAAGAAGGGGGGCAGTCCTGGCTTTTATAATATTACAGGGAAATGCATCCTCATACAAACAGTTCAAAATTGCCATCCCTGTGACTTGCACAATTTTGGCTGATTTTAACTATTTATTACAAGGAACTAATCATCTTACTGCTTTGATTTAATTTTAATCAATTATTTTTTAACTTACAAAAAATTAAACTATTTATTTCACACCACCCACATTTACCAAACTGATGTAAACTAGAATGAAGCAAATAAAGAAATACATTTATGCTGATTCCAATCTTTCAAATGACAGACAGAACTACTCAAATGTTAAAAAAAATATATTTTCATAAGAGAAAAAACACCAGACTTATATATTAAAAAAATACTTCTGAATATAATATAATATAATATAATATTTCTAACTCTGAAAACAAATATTTTGCAATTTACCAACCCTCTGAGGGTTACTGCTGCTTTGAATTAGCGTGTGCAACATGCTCAACTCTGTCTGAATCATTAGTAGGTGATTCAAGGTTAATAAACAGTGTCTTGTGGCTTGGAAAAAGCTGCAGTCTTGCAGTGACACTGGTTGAAAGAGGAGCAAAAACACCTCAAACAAAGCCTCCAGCAGGTGATGAGTTGCATTCTTCTCCTTATATGATAAAACAGCAGATCCTGTATTCAGTATTAGAGCGACATCACCAGACTTCTGCAATAACATTCCTCTCTCATCTGCATAGTATCTTATTTATTGTACAATAACCAGCCACTAAACCTGCTTGGCTGGTTCACCGTGAATTATATTGCATAATAACAGTAAACTATAGCAGTAAAAAGTAAAGGGACATTGTTCCAATTGTAATTCATAAACACACACACACACACACACGTGCACACACTCACATATATACAAATTCAGGCACAGTGGATGCACACATATATAGTAATGCATAAGCGAGGCTGATTATGGAGAATGTATGACAAGCAGGCGTGGAGGATTATGCCCTTCCAGCTCTCAGTGGGTAATGTCAAAATAATTATCAGACCAGACAGCTCATTGAACAAGCAGCACCTCTTCATTATGGAGAAAGGTTGAGGGAGCTACCACATTTCAAATATGGCAGCGCAACCCATACAAGGTTTGACATGAAACTCTTGAATTCCCTCTCACCTTTATCTTTAGTTATTGCTGTTTTTCTTTTGTTTTTTTTGCACCTCTCTCCTTTCATGCTTATGTCAGTTATGTCATCTGTATTTGCTCTGGACTTAACATGGACGATTCAAAAATGTTTTTGCTTGTTGAAACTCAGGTTTCACCAGTTTCAAGTGTGTTATCTGCATATAAAGCATCTGCATATGCAAAAAAGGGTTAGAGGTTCAAACAGAGAGAAAATTATTTATTTAA
>JAPZDV010000011.1:4484188-4497955 GCA_029814665.1 Acanthurus lineatus | reverse complement strand
CTTTCATGCTGTGGTACCAAAAAATAAGAACAATCAGTGGCAAAAACCCTAGTTTAAAAAAGAGAAGGTAAAGGTTTATTTTCTCGGTAGACAAGGATAAAATTGATCAACAGGATAATGAATTGTAAATATTATTAGATAATAACATTTTATAAATGCAAGTCTCATTTAAAGATGACCAGAGTTTATTGATTTATCTTATAGATTGGCAATGATTATGTAATAATAGCATTTTATTTTGCATGACAGCAGTCATTGCAGATGATCTCATCACTTAACCTTAAAATGTGTTTGTGAGCTTTCAAGAGAATCCTGAATGAAATTGCTTCTGATAAAGATTAATGAAATAGTTTCCATGGAAGAAAAAAGGAACAAAGAGTGTGACCAACCAAGTCAGTAAAAAATCTGTGTGTGTGTGTGTAGACCTGAGAAATAACAACTGTATTTGTGTGTGTGTGTGTTGGGGGGGGGGCTTTGTGTGAGCTATTGGAGTTATTAATATATCACCCCCCCTGGACTCAGGTTAAATGCACTTTCATGTCACCTTGACTGACCTTCCTCACACATACATGGCTAGACATACACAAACTTAAACACACACACACACGCACACACACAAACCACACACCCACACACACACAGCCATTGCACCAAAGGGACTTTACATTAGGGACATTTCTGCTTGTATGATTGACTGCTTTGAAATAAAGGACCTGGGAAAAACATCTGGGCAAGTGACAAATACGTCCCTCTGGCTGCTGTTGTATGAAGGAGACAGACACCGTGGGCGAGAGAGAGACAGAGGGAGAAAAGCAAGAGAGAGGGAGAGGGAGAGAGAGAGAGAAAGAAAGAGAGGGAGAGGGAGAGAGAGAGAGAGAAGCCAATGTGTGTGTTGAGTTATCTTCAGCGCTTCACAAAGACCTGTCAGACTGCTACCGCTGTCAAGGTTTCTGGGTGAGTGTGTGTGTATGTGTGCGTATGTGCGTCTGCGTCTAAATGTGTGTGTCCTTGCCAGCCACTTGACATCACACAGCCCTCTCATGGCAGCCTTCTTGGATCAGTAGCAGAATGGATAAGGCTATTTACCAGCAGCTTATTTGGTCCGGGTCAGACCTCCTGTTACAGTTAAATGGGTGTTGAGGGTGGCTGCTATGTGAAGGCAAGCAGCTTTATCTGGCCATGTGCACCTTGAGCTCGCATCAGCATGAGAAGTGATTTAAAAAATATATATATTTTTTCAGGCCATGACCTGAACATACAGGAGAAAAATATGTTTTCTTATTACATTTTAGGACTGGAAATTCTAATTTATATCAATGACAATATCATCTCCTTAAACCTGCCCATATTGGGACCCTTTTTAATACTGGCAGATGGCAGGTTAGTGACTCAATATCACACCAATATGCTTGTTTCATTTTTCATTCGACAGATTTTATGCTTTAGTGCGCATGCTGTGTAAACACTGTCTTAACATTGCTGGAATTGGATTTTGAAAATACAATCATGTAAAATAAATATACTCCTGAAAATCGAGTTTTTGTTAGTGTAGATTAAAGTTACCTCAGTTTATTTTAAAGATGATTTATAAACACATTGAATTTCACAGATATATATTTAAGTGGAGGTTGTGATGCAGGGATATTTTTTTTATTTTGTCATACTCGCACAAATAGATGCAAATGCAAGCAATTAGTACTTCAGCTCAGAGAATGATTTCCTCCTGGAAAAAAACAATATAAGTGTGAGGTGACTGGAACTGCTCAAAGCTTATAATTACCCTGAAAGTTTGAGCAATTTTAAAAGGCTAGGTCAAGTTGCTTTAAAATAGCAATGGCATTTTAAACACTCAACTATAAAAATGACAAAAAGAAAATACCACTATATAATCCGCACCAGCTTTTGACTGCAAAGTACCTCCTGCAGCCCTTTAAAGCAGCACTCTCATGATAACCTTTTTCTCAAGACAAACAAATTGCACAAAATGTCTCAAGCAGCCAACATAAATCAGCCGTCAACATAAAAGACAGGCATGGATGTTGATGCACACTGTACAAACACACCACACAGAAAAAAAGGATTCATACACCCAGAGACGTGCCTACATTCTGATACACTTATAAAAAAAAAAACCCATAGATTCACAGGCACCCACACAATCACGTCTAAACTGACAGCTAAGGTTCTGCTGAAGGTCATACATAATGATTAAAGAGGCATCTCTGCAATGATTTTCAAATGACCCTCGGGACGCCTCGACCACTGACACCTCTTCAATAGAAAATTACTTTATCGCGCCCTGGGATACCTGACTTTAGTCTGGTCCACTGACGGTCTAATAGACAGCCAGACAGTTAAGAGCAGCAGAGTGGGACTGAGACGTAAAGTCAAACAGAAAGCCAGACGAGAAGACCTAATATATTGAATGTCATTCAGATATGGATATGTACAGGCATCTACCAGTCAGGCAGACGGAGCTGGTCAAAACAGAGAGAGGCAGGTATGTGAAGACATGCATACACACAGAAGAACAGTCTGGCTTGCCCGAAGCGATAGACCCGTCCATCTATCCAAGAACAATCCCAGTCAGCACCAGTGGAAATATAGGCCCCAGCGCAATCTTAACACACACACACATATACACAAACACACCCTGCAGCTCTTTACTTCTAGCCGCTGATACAGAGGTTTTGGTAATAACCATGCTGAGGTGTGATGGCTAATTTCACCTTCATACACTTAATGTGTTTGTGAGTGTAGCCATGCAGTGAAATTCCCCAGAGATCAGCCAGGTTGATTTTTACAGCCTCACACACACACACACACACCCAGACACTCACAGTTACACACATACACAGCCATTTAGTGCTGATATTTACATATAAACTACTTTAGCATCGTACAAAGTAAGCGTCACCTTCACACGATTCAAGGTTATCGTCTAAATCATATAAAAAGACTCATGAATTAGGGTTTCTTTTATGTATTGCAAAGGAGATTAAGCAAATTATCTTCTATTGTAAAACCTGTCACAAGGATTTAAAGAATAAATCCTCCATAATCACCATTCACCGGATTCTGTATACGATTTTGTAAATACAATCAGATATACTTGTCTTGTGTAAGCTCTAATTGTCGGCAAGGCTTTCACACACTTGGCTCCTTTGTAACAGAAGGATCACACAATAACATGAGCTGCTGACATCAGCAGCTAACGCATCAGACAGACACGCCATTGCCAGGTCTTGCATCATCAGAATTTAAAACATCATGCATTTTACAGAACCTCACAGCTCATTATCACCATAACCCAGCGATGAACTGTATTCTACTGGATTCTGCTGTCAGCCATGATGCACCGTCGACAATAACTTTCACCAAACAGCTCAACACAAAGATGGAGCCTTTTGTTACTTAGGGCAGCTTTCTTTACTTGGGCAGTATTTAATTTGTGTCCTAGATCAAAAAAATCTGTGTTCATTTATCCATTGGCCCCAATTTATCTCTTTCCCCCTTTCTTTCTCTCCCATTCAACATCTAAATGGAGAGAAAAACTGCTAACTGGCTCCCTTGTTACCCTGACAATGGGTATCTCAACCAATACACCATGTCTAATTGCATTGCTGGGAAACATCTTTCAGTAATTACATTGTTTAGCTAAAATACAGTAGCTCATTACATAGACACCAAATAAGGAAAAACAGAGACAAACAAAGATTAAAAAAAAATGTCCTACCAATAAAAGATAAAGTTCATAGCCTGTTGTTCGGTGGAAATGAACAGTAATAACAATAAGAAGCTACAGTGTAAACAGCTGCATCTATGAAAAAATCATCACTAATTGAAATATTTAACAAATATGTAGCTCTACTTATCACTGCTAAAATTGCTAAAATTTGTATGACTTTTGAATTCTCTCATTTTTATGGGTTTCACTTAAAACATGCACGGCTTTGTCACTACAGACCATTTTTGCCAACACACCCAGTTTTTCCAGGGGTCTTCCTCGTTCTAACCATTTTCCTGCTGTTCCTTCAATTGGTAATGTCTCCTGATAATTTCCTGATTTCATAGCGATTCAAATGAAATGCATGTTTCTCACATATTTTCTCAGATACGTGTAGGAAGTACTTGGCAACCCAACCCAGAGGCAGGGCTGAGGTCAGGCAAATGACCCTGCCTGACCCTGCCTGTACATCACTCGTCACTGAGTTCAAGCTCTCTGCTCCGTGATTTGAACTCTAGAATAATAAATTTGCTTTTAAAGTGTACTTAACTTGCTGCAAGGCACTCTATTTTAATCACTGGTCAGATCAGGACAGACCATGTAAGATATTGAGCCCTGCAAATCCATTGAGCCAGGTACTAGAATTGTTAAAAACTGCTAAATATGTGATGTATAATTACATTTGTTTTAAAAGTATTCAAACATAAGAGCGCAGGTCATCCCAAGCACTGGTAGAGCGAGTGACATATACAGACAGTAAGACAATAAAAACAAATAAGTATGGTTGGGTTATGGTTTTTCTTATGCTACTAGACAATAAAAAAAATACTTTAAGAGATTTTTAAAATGTTTTATTGCAAAAATATAGAATTTGATAACACACTACAAAAACATCAACACAAACATAATACACGACAGTCTCAAAGACAAACCAATAGCACATCAATAGCTAAGTATTTTTACTGTGCTTTCAAAGAATCACAAAACAGTTATTCCGTTTTTAAAACCTTATGTGTGAGTTAGAGATAACATGATCTTTGTCTATGACCCGGGGAAAACCAAATGATCACATACCTGTTGCTGTTAGTTGACAGTTTGAGTGATAGCTGCTCTTTTTTTTTCCCAAAACCACATTTGTCATGACCCAATGAATGTACCTATTGTCCACTTCCTGAGAAGTTAAATGTACTCTTATTAAGTAGGCATGGCTATTAGTGATGTTTTCAACTGCAAATTTGAATTTATGGAAAGCCTACTTTTTTCAAAATCCCAGTGTTACTTTAAACACAAATAATGGAGTCTTTTATAGTCTTATAGACCAACTGCAAATGTTTCATCTCACGACTGCTTTTAATTAAGTTTTCTTCCTACAAAGTGGTTCATCAGTGGCACAAAACACTATATGTCTCATAGCCTGTTGCCATGACAAAGATGTCAGCTAGAGATGTGAGAGCAATTTAAGCTTATTTCAAACATCCTTGGAACCAGGTTAGACTCTTGAAGTACACAGTCAAACAGTTGCTCATTGTCTAGAGCTGATGCTTCAACTGAAAGAAAATTCATACTGCTTGAAAGCTTAAACAGCTTGTTAAAAGTAATAATACTAATATTGAAATAATAGGATGGTTACTGTTGGGACCCTGGCCCAGACAGAACCCTGCCCACTTCTCTGCTTTATTTATGAGGTTTTCTAAAGAAACTATCATTATGCTTTTAATTATTAAAAATTTTCTTAAAACCATTTGGATGTCAGTACAACCTTTCATGGTTGTTATATCCCCAAGCATCTGTTTATGCAAATATGTTTTTTGCTATTGATATCAGGTATTGCTCTTTGTACGCTTACTTGAATTAAACCTCCTATCGAATGCTTTCTGTACTGCTCTTTACTACAGAGCAAATTCCATCCAACTTCAACTTGCATGAATGAAAGAACTTGTCATGAAAATGTGTTTATATTGACGTGACAAAATTAGATTACCCTCTTTTGAAAGACAATTACAAACAACAAAGCTTTTGATTCAGATGTTAGATCAAATAATTTATGTAACTCAATTTGAAACTAAAAAAACTGGCTCCAGCATAAACTTGTTACTGCTTGGCTGATGGAGTCCTTGCTGACAGTCATTGAAGAGTAGCAACACATTGATAAATCTAGTTTCTGCTGGTTTGCTGTGCTTTGTTTCTCTCTACTAAATGAGAACTGCTTGATGAGAGAGGGCCAGGATAAAACCCTGCCATTACAAAAGTGCAGAGAATAAGTGATTTGAATGAATGTCGTTAATTTGAGTAGGAACACCTATCAAATAACCTGTATACTTAGTTGTGTTGTTGTTTGCAATGACATAACAAAATCTGTTTTTCTCTTTTGTACTTAGCAGTAGTGATGCTAAATGCCACAAACATTCTGACAAAATGTCTAGTAAAAGTTAGTTGACATCAAGGGCTTGTGCCATTTACTTTTGTACAAAGTCTTACTATCTGCTCATTGTCCTATAATATATCCGTCAAACCCTGTGCTTTTTTCTGAAGGTGTATCATCGTGCCGTACACAAGAAAATGGTGCTCTACATCAATGAAGCTTTTGTTTTTATATATAGCTTTGATTTGTTTTTAAAAATATCACCAATGCTTTGTGCTTAACTTTCAAATTGTACACTGTAGGAAGCATTGAGTATATGTAGTGATATAATCAGCATATGGTAACACAGTAATTATATACTAAATAATTAAGAAAAGCTTTAACACTAAAAAGTCAGTCACCTATAGACCTTTTTAGTCAAACAAAAAGGGCAACAGATTTCTCATAAAGTGCAAATTAAATTAGTTCCAACATACACATTGTCTGACATTCTTCTTATTGCCTGTAGATATTGTTGGCAAAAAAGTAAATATATAGAAAGTTGGGGTACAATTGGGGCATAGCATTTTGGCAGGGAAGGAAATAATGGTGCTTGAAAGACGAGAGGCACTTATAAGGGTGTACTATTCACCAATTGTTCATGCCCAAGGCATAGGTTTTAGGTTGACAACAATGTTGAAAAGAGTGGTTATAAAAAGCCAATACCATGAATTTTGGGCAGGGTCAATACACTGTGAAACCTTATCAAACGCCTCTGGTGTTCATATGACTAGGGAGCTATAACTGAAAACATGCTGGGTGGTGAATTAAAAGTACCCAGCACTATTACTCTCACTGTACATGCCTTATACTGTCTAATATAAAAAGGTGCATCATGTTATTGATGCATTCCTCTGCTAAATTAAAGATCTGCATAGCCACAATAGTCTACATATAGTATGCGTGTTTTACTGCACAAGAGTTAGTTGCATTTTTAAAAAGTCAATAAGACCTGCTTCAATTAAAAAAAAATGTACACTGTGGCCTAAAAAAGGTACAAAACCGCTAATTAAATTTTGCTAGATAGCTACCTTTCCCCAACATTAAATCTCCAGTAAAGAATACTAATATAAAAGCTTGAGCCAAACCTCCAAAGTGATAAATGTAGACTAAAGAGACAATGCAGATGTTTATCCCTCAAGCAAACTTTCACTCTGGTAGAACATTTCGACTTTTAAAAACACATATTCATATGGAATGAGACTTGTGACCTTTGCCCACTCACATTCTTTTATGAAACATGTCAAGAAGTGTATTCTCGATCTTAACAGCAGGTGGAAAAGCTGCTTCAGCTGAGGAGGAGTTTTTTTAATCACCGAAAAAGGCCTTTTACTTTGACTCCTCTTCAACTCAGCAGAAGGTCCAAGTGTTCAAAAGCGAAACATGTTTTCTTAAAAAAGTGAAATACCCCTTTAATACCTTACATTCTTCTTATGTGCTTTTCTATACTTTTCATACAGTCAAGTGATACCACCTCTTATAAAACTAGCTTTACAATCTCATTGTTTCCACTCCTTTGCCACAGCACTAGCAGTACACTGTAAATAATCAAGAAAAAATATTAGCATGTCATCTGCAAAGAGGATATATATATATATATATATATATATAGGCTACTGTCAGTTCCTGCTTTAGTGAACACAATGGTGAAAAGGGTCAAGTTTTAGCAATAAAGCACTGAGTAGCAATATATAACATACCATTCCAAAGAGAAGTTAAGCAAGGGCTTGATCATTGACATCATTGTATATCCTTAAGCCATATCACAAGTTTATATTATCAATCCCTGTGCACACTCTCTTTCAGAGACAACAGACTATTTATTGCTGTCTCACTTAGGGCCGCTAAAAATATTTCTCTGTCTTGCATCAAAACTTGGCATGAAACACAATCACCAACAACATAACATGAATATTTGATAATTCTGCATACCCTTTAGGGCACACTTACATGGGGACAGATGTGCTGGTTGCCCCCACCTGACAATGGCCCATGTCTAAGAAGCAGGAAATTCTGGTTTAGAATATTTGTCACTATTTACTAATGTGTACTACTCTGAGATGCTTGATCAATACCAACTTGTCCACATGATGATAGACAGAACAATGCTCCCTGCTTTAAATATATAATACAATATATACATAAAAGACATGTGGGGAGAGCTGCTCAGTAGTCCAAGAGAGAGTATTATGATGAAACACAAACTGTCTACATCATTTTGTTAGTTTTTTTTAAACAAGTATAAATAAATAAATGATTATCAAGTTGATCAATATTGCCTCCATATTTTCCACAGTCCTGTAAGAGTGAGGTTTATTGTGGTGTGGCATACATGTGGTGGATAGACTGATGAACGGAATAGATTGCTGAGGGTTTCTGTGGTACCTGAAGGTAGTTGGTTCTAAGTGAAGGCTCCATGAAAATCTGAGTGCACTCTTGAGTGAAGGCTGCATTGGAATCCTACCTAAGATCCCCCTAGAATCTGAGCAAAGGTTCCAATAAGATTAGTAAACAGTCCAACTGGAATCTAGGTGATCCTTTCCATGAGAATCTTAATAGGCAGTTTCAGTATTACATGAGCAAATGTTCCATCAGGATCAACTGATCTTCCCACAAGTTTCCATGAATAATATTTCCATTGGTTAAAATGTTCCAGCTCAATCCTACTGGAGGTGCCTTTGAACTTGATGTGACTGAGCAATGCAGAACCTGCTTGAGGGTTCATCAGAATCTGGGTGAAGTCCATTAGTGTCTGAGCGAAGCTCCCAGGTGAATCTCGGTTAAAAGTTTTTTTAAAGTCTGAGTGAAGCTGTTTGACTGATTTGAATATGTGATGTTTTTTCAAGAACCTACATGAGGATTGCTGGAAATCTGGATGAAAGTTCCACTAAAACATGCCTATATCCAATATGTAAAGCAAGTTATCAAATAAAAATCTGCATGGTTTAGGGTTAGAGTTCTGTAGGAACCCATTAAGATCTTAGTGGAGATTTCTACAGATTTTCAGAGCAAAGATAAAGGAGAGTTTAATATCTTATTCAATCTGCAGCCTTATTTAGAAGCTGGTTTTAGGGATCAATCAATTCAATCCCTATTTGACAGAATTTGCAAATTAAACATAACACTTTGATGCTGCAGCTGAGTATTGTGTTCTGTGTAGTGCTATACATTCAGCCAGAAGGACGGATACAGAGAGTGTCCCAATGCCTAGCCTTTATATTTTCTCACACTTTTCACTTGTAGGTCCAATAAGACCCAAACTCTTATGGACAAAGCCAGAGCCAGACAGTTTCTTTTGGCCTCTTCAAACAATGAGCATTGCAGCATGCACTCTTTCATCGCTTTGGATGATAGTGAAGAATATAATGCTTAATATGACTTTAGACCCTCCATTAGCTCTACTGTGGGATTATAGCTGCAGTCTTGACACATAAAGAGGTGTCAAAAGGTCAACAACAAAATCCAAAGGGCATCAGCATTGCAAAGGAAGACTAATGCTAATGCTAATTAGGATTTTGTTCTTGGGCCACTGTTTTTACATGTTTATCCTGCCTGAGGTGTTGATGGTATTCAATTTATTTACTCATGATGGAAGAGTAATTCCAGAGAAATTTGCCAGAGAGATAGTCAGTACTGTTCAGATCCACTGGGTTCAGATCACCTGAGAAAGTTCCATTTGAGCCCGCTGCATGAAACTCCCAAATCTGCGATACAGCTAAAAAGTGCTGGTTGCTCTCAGAGCCAGTTCTGCAGTCAATATTCTTTTGATCTGAGAGAATCCAAACAGTGCACAGAAAAATCAGAATCCCCAAGACTCAAACAAATGGAATAATTAGAATGAAAAGTCTTCACTTTAGTCCAGTTTGCTTTAGCTAAACATCTTTTTCCCTCCATGCAGCACCACTCCGTTAAGTTCAGTTTGGCTTTAATGCTGCATTGTGAAATAACCCCGATGACACCATGAGCAAACTCCACACACAAGAACCACAAAAATGTGGATCCTCCAGTTTAGATCCATAAACACTGGGCTTCCTTGTCCGTAGAAAGTGCTAAGCTGCTCTAGGTCCAACAGCAAATCTAAGTCATTTCATCACATACTAGGTCCATATATTGCGTGTATGTTTATATGTTTATATCTGTGTGTGACTCTGTGTGTGTGTGTCTTTACATATGCATCAGATGTTTACAGTAGAGGTGGTGTTATTCATATGGACTCTCATCTCCTGAATACTAGTGATGATTTTTTTCTGATGTCCAGCCAGGTTCACTCCTACTCTTCGCAAATCCCTGAAAAGAAAAAAAAGCAACCAAACAACAGGTTCTTATTTATCCAGCTACCATCAATCTGCTAACAAATAAAAAACTGTATGATGCAAGTGATTAAAAATGACTATACTTAAACTTTGTTTCCTTTACAAGTTTGTTATGTCCTCTTTAACATGTAAAAACTATTTTTCCCCTATTTATGGTTTCTATCATTTTAAGTAGGTCTTATCTTATTTAAGTTCTTGTGTAGTTCAAGTGCTCATAATCCCAAAAAAGGGGGTGGTGGTGGCAAAACAAAGATTATTATATTGTAACCCTAGTTCTATTAGCACAGGGGTAGTCTTCTTCTGGACTCTATAATATAGTACTCTCTGGAGTAAGCGCGTTTGCCCACTGAAAACTAACATAATATGCTTGGCTGACCAATCAGGACATTGGTGCCACAGTGGATTCTGCCCCCTGTAGAGGAAATTGGCACTGCTGCCTGCCATCTGGTAACCGTCTTCAGTAAGTGGTGTAAGAGTGGCAGGGTCAATAAGTAGAGGGTTTTGCCTGAGGTTAACAGACTAGGGTTACAATATCGTAACCTTTGTTCTATATTGCTTATCCTCCAGGCGTTCAAAGCATTGTGTCACCATAAATATGGAACCAAACAAGCAGGTTGTGCCATGCAAGCACTGTATCAGTTTGTCAGCTGGAGCGTCTCCCAGGAGGGTGTCAATGGTCAGTTCTGGCTCACTCTCCTTACACATCAGCCACCAGTTGAGTCTGCCCAAGTGGTTGTACCTTTGTTGTCGACGAATCAGGGATCGCCTGTAATTAATACTACACGCAATCAGATGGTCAGCTGCTCAACTCTGGCCTGTTCATTTTCCACTCTGAGGCATTCAAAACAGCACAAATATGGTCTCAGCAGCGGTGATGGGGCAAGGAAAAGTTGGGTAATCTGGGTGATCTGTGGAGAAGTGATGCTGGTCAATGGCCAAACTTTGCCGTCGCTTGAAAAAAGGATGGCAGGCAGCCGGGATGCTTCCTTTCATGAGGAGTGGGAAGATCCGGGTAACAACATTCTGATTGGTGGCATATGTAAATTTTCAGTGAGGGAATGCGCGTACATTATTGAAGGAGAGTATTACCCATAGAGTCCAGTAGAGAGATGAAACTATCTGCATGCTTAGATGTCCAAGTGCTTGTTTATGTTTGTATGTGCATTAGCAGTCTTACTCTGATGTCATCTGAGCCACTGTTTCCAGTGAAGAATAACCTCCTTCCATGAAGAGCTCAGTGTAACGACCCATCTTGATGGAGTCTAGCCACTCCCCTACAGTCTGGCTGAGAGTGCTACAGCCCCCTTCTACACTGGCATGCTCCACTAACAGGTTGGAAACCCTGGTAAACAGACAAGATACAGCAAAAGAGAGAGTAAGAGAGACTTTTTATGAAGACACAATATTATGCATGTATTATCACAGACAGCATTTAACATTAGAATATAGTAAATGTAGATTAAAGGACTTTATCAGCACAAGCTCAGTTTCATATCATTTCTGTAAATATAAAGGAGCAGGATTTACAGTGCAATCATATCCAGTTTGAAGCACCAGGCTGAGCTCATAAGTCCTGACAGTTACCAGTGAGGCTTTGTAATGATAGTTATGCACCATCACACAAAGCTAAAACTGCTGTCCACTCAAAATCCTTTGTCATTCAACTCACTTCATGCTAACAAATAAAGCCCTCAATGCAATCAAACAGAAATATTCGTGCTTCCTAACAATATTCTCCACGCTGATAGAACAGGAGCGTGGGGAACAAGGACTGACCCTGTTGGCTCTCCTTTAATCTGGCTGTCATATGTTTTTGCATGGGCTGTTAGATATGGCACTGATTTATTATAAGTGTGCTCCTGTGCGTTTGTGAGTGTGTATGTGGGAAACAGAGAGGAGAAAAAAAGATCTAAAATTATTTCATTATCCCTGCAAAGAAAATGAGGTAATGAGATTGCCTGACTAAACGTCTGCATTAGAGCACTTATAGTTGTTTCATGTCATTATACACTGATGCAATGCCTATGCACTAATTGAATGTTCAAATAATCAAAAGATACCCCACTGAATACAATATACACTAATGCGTATTTTTGAGAAAAATCAATCTACTTTAATTTATTCCTCTCCTCTCCTTGTCAGCATGCAGCAGTTAGTGACTTTGTCTATCCTGATTTAATTATGCAGCTACACAAGACTTCAATAGAAACTCTATTTACACTGCATCTGAACGATGATGAGTCTATTAGCTTGCTGGGTTTAATTCACTTAACAATGAAAATGTCAATTAAATCACAACGCATACAGAGATTTAAAGAAATGTTGGTAGAAGCAAACATGCACCTCTTCTCAGAAAAACAACAACAAAAAACCCCACAAAACATTATTCATCTTTTACTAAGATGGATTTCTGAATTGTTTAATGCAACATTTTGTCTAATAAAAATTCAGATTTAAGTTTAATATTATTACATTTATTCACTTTTAATATCTCAATCATACATCATACAAAAAGAACATCCATTGGCTTCTGAATTATCATCTGTAAGATTTAAATGTAGATTTTCACACAATCTCACAATTAAAAAACACAAGTTTGTGTTGACTTAACATGCTTTGGATACTCATGGATACCCATGGAAGAGCAAACTCATCATCTCAAAAAAAGTGAATAAACTTAAAAATAATATGTCTTTAAGAATCTTTTCATTGCTGTGAAATCATACCTGTGTGAGGAGTTGACCAGTTTTTTTAATGAGCTGGGGTTGCGAATGAGTTTGTCGAGTAAACAGACAATCTCATCAAATTTGGGGCGGTTGCTGCGTTCTCGCTGCCAACAGTCCATCATTAGGTGGTACAGAGCCTCAGGGCAGTCCATAGGACCTGGCAACCTATAACTCTCCTCCACTGCTTTTATTACCTGCAGACAGACAGGGGTAGAAGGAAAAACAGGCAGCAGTGAATTTTATAAAAAGACCTTGAAGTGGTGCACTATCTCAGGACAGTTCAAAGGATCCAGTAACAATTGGGTCCCTTCATTTAGAAGCTGAAAAGTAATGAAAAGAAAGCAATGACAGAGGGTAACACACAGTTTATACTGGCAGTACAAAAAGTCTATGCAATTCACCTCTGAAAAGATGACTTGGAGGCTGCTCCAAATTCAACATTTACTTCAACTTTATCTTTTTTGTCTTAAGCTGGCCAAAAAAAAGTTATCAAATAATCCCTTACAATGTATCTACAATCAAATTATTTATATATATATATATATATATATATATATATATATATGTGTGTGTGTGTGTGTGTGTGTATAATTTCAAATG
>JAPZDV010000011.1:4428924-4484088 GCA_029814665.1 Acanthurus lineatus | reverse complement strand
TATATATGTGTGTGTGTGTGTGTGTGTGTATAATTTCAAATGTAAAGTGGGCTGATAATAGTTGTAGTTACTCAATTTTTGTAACCAAATATTTAATCCTGATTAAATGCAAAACCCCGTATAACAGCTCACACAAAACGATGTACATCGTTGACAGCAAAACATTAAATCTTGAAGCGGCATCATTTCATCCAGTTGCTGAATGTTAAAACAATGTCATACTATCATAATCATCATCATCATCATAATCATCATTACAGCAATATTATGTGATGACACATCATCTTCAGTCGTTGAATCTTGGTTCATGTTTAAAATGCAGTGATTATTCTAAAGATGTTCAAAAGATTCTGTGACACAGTTTAATCAGCGCAGTGAGGGAGCAACTTGAGCAACCTGCTGACTGTGTGTATCTTAAGACTGATTAATGAAGTGATACGATGATGCAACATACAACACAAGATTGGGAAATCTATTCCATCGCCTCTATAACCTTTAAAGAGATAGATGGTGTCATAAAAAAAGGTTAGAGAGAAAGAGAGAGAGGTGGAAAATATGAGAAAATCTACAGCATGGACAAAGTCTGAAGAAGGCAATGAATCATTTCCAGGGTATTCAGGGAACATATTTTATTTTGATACCTGAACATGCAATAGCTTTCTCACAGCAGGGTCGCAAAAAACTAAGATTGAAAGTAACATTATCTTTGCTAGAGTTCTCCCTGACAAGATCCTGAATCCTGATATTTGCTACAGGGGATGCTACTGCTCTTTATATGACCCCTACACTCCCAACTCCATGGAGTTAGCAAGCAAAAACACACCCCCCCTGCAAGGATCAACACTGTATATTTGATACACTGCATTGCCCAGTTAATCATTTCCGCAAGTAAAAAGATGCAGCACTGAATCACAAAAGTGTTTTTTTTTTTTTAGATGAATAATAAATAAATCTGGCTCTCTCCATTAGACCCTACAGTGGAAAGCAGGCTGGAGTTCTCAGCCTAGTTCTGCCAGTGCAAGACACTGGAGGGAATTGAATTGTTGAGTTCATGACAGCCTTTACTAGTGTCAAATTCACACAAAAGGCAGACTTGATAGCACTCCAATACACATGCATGCATGAAAGCGCACGTACGCATGCACCAAAGCGCAAGAGAGGAGCGCAGCATCAAATCATCGCTGCGTGCTGAGAGGGAATAGAACTACACATAACTGACTGGCAGGGAGGAAAGATCAGAGGAAGAAAATGAGAGACCGAGGTGGGAGTAAGAGAGAGAAGGTGGACGAGAGGCAAGAAAGAATACAGACAGAGAGATTGCATTTTTTGGAGAAACAAAGGAGAGAGAATGAGAGAAGGAAGTGAGAAGAAAAGGGGTAGAAATGGGAAACAGAAGGAGAGAAGCTTAGAGAAAGAGTATGAGAGCCTGTACTTCCTTGCGCAGATCAGAGAAAATCCAGCATAACGCTTTCAATTAAACATCAAACGTCTTCTCCTCTCATCCTCCTCCCTGCTCATCCCTCGCTCTAGACTTCTGTGAGACAGACAGCCTAATAACCAAAGGAGGAGGGAGGGGTTTGAAGCAGGGGATGAAGAGGTCACTGGAGGGCTGTGCGTGCATATGTTGCATGTGTGTATGTGTCTGTTAATGGGAAATGAGTGCATGTGTGTGGTGTTTGAATGCATTCTCACTCATCATGATGTGTAAAGATTGCACTTGTTTTCATTCAAATGAACTCCAGTCTACTCCCCCCTCTTTCCATCATCCTCTTCTTCTCTCACTCATTTTCCTATATCTCCACTCTGATGAACAGAAACATGCAGATCTGGGTACTTGCTAGGTAGAGCTAACTTGCTACCACTTGTATAACACTTATTTTCATACTATCAGTTCATGATTTTGCATTTATTCCAGAAAAAAAAGAAAGAAGAAAAAATAATTTCATGGAAAATGCTTTAACCAGGATATAAAGTGCTGAATTTTGTTTGCATGTGATGGCTGATCTACCTAATGGATACCCTAATTGAGTTTACAGCCCCCTACTTTTCCCGACACATTTTTCTGCTTAGTATTGCATCGCCATCTCTTTCGCCGCTTTGGCTCCCTTGCTTACGCACACCTTTTTCCACTCAACACAATGTCTCTCTTTGTGCTTCCATTAATGCTATTCATTTCCATCGTCTACATTATGTAGTTATAGATTTATAATAAAAGGTGCCCACACAGCCCTCTCTATTTCAACCAACATGCAGTCTGCTGCCATCTCACCTGCATGTCTCCCCATTAATGTCTTTATTCCACTCAAGTCACAAGTTCCCAAGGACCAGTGCAGTCGGCCTTGTGCTCACAGCATCTTTTCTAATTGAAATAGATACTTAGAATGCAAACTGAACTAACAGATGAAATATATCTTTGAGTTAACTCTGGCAATATGTGTCTGTTGAAAATATGCATCAAATATGAATATACCTATATTTTAAAATCTCTCATTACTTGTGTTAACATATAAAACAAACCCATCTTGGGTGATTCTGTGAAAAAGTGCAGTCTCAAGTTCAGCTGTCATCTCCAAGGTCCTTAAAGCAAAAGTTTGACATTTTGGGAACTGCACTTATTGGCTTTGCGGTGGACAGTTGGATGAGATGATCGATACCACTTGTCATATCTGTCTGTTATATATAAAAGCTAGAACCAACAGCCTGTTAGGACAAAGACAGACAGAGGGGAAACATCGAGCTCTGCTCTGTCAAATGGCTGCGAGTCTGCCTATCAGTACCTCTAAAAGTCACTAATTATCATGTTTATCTGGTTTGTTTAATCAGTGTGTTAAAGTGTAAAAACAACAATTTGCTGTTTTTCAAGGGGTAACGTGCCAGTCTATTTCAAAGCTCTTGGCAGTTGCTAGGCAACCAGACTCCAAGAATTTACTTGTTGTGGCCAAGAAATAGTCTGGCAGATAACTCCCCTCCATAATGGCAAGTTGTTGCTTTTATTTTTTGTATGGATTTAGCAAGCAAGATTTACTGTGTTGATAAGTCCGCAAAAAGGGAAACAATCTACTTCCAAAAGGCCAAACTACACAAAGATCATATGATATGATTGAAAGCCCCAGAACAGCTACTTAATGGACCATGTGGTGGGATTGTTTCTTAGTTGTCTTGGTTACTTCATGGCAGTTGAACCGTTCTGCTTTCTTGAATGCACCACACAAAGGTTGAAAGGACTTATACAATAAATACACCATGTGCACAAAATATTTCCATATACATGTTACATCAAACTTACATCTTGATTGGACATCTCCCAGTATGGCCTCTCTCCGTATGACATCACCTCCCACATGACAATCCCGTAGCTCCACACATCGCTGGCTGAGGTGAACTTCCTGTAAGCGATCGCCTCTGGAGCCGTCCAGCGAATGGGAATCTTTCCGCCCTGCGACAACATGCAAAAACATTTAAAAGATACTGCAAGCACCTTGGTGGGTTTAAAAGAAGCTTAGCCTGAAGAATCTAGCTTCTCCTATGTTTTCTGCTTGTCGCAGTGTTATAATTTTGTTAACTTCAACTACAGCTTAGTGCGACACATGAGCTAATGATCTTAAGGTGTAAGAATACTGCTGCAGTCATTCAAAAGTTTTCAGTTTTGTTATACACAGAGTGATTTTTAGAACACACCTTAATTGAGACACATTTTGCTGCATGTGGTCCAACTCACAATTTCACTAATGAATACCAATTAAGAAACACATTCATGATGCCAAGTTTCACTTTCTTTTACAAATTCCATGGGTGAACTGTAGGGGGGCCCGGGATTCTTCTTCTCATTTTGCTCTTCTTCATTATCGCGCTTTCATTGCAAAGATAGAAAAGTTCACAGGATGACTGCTGAGTTCCAGAGGAAAATGTGTTTTTAGCTGATGAGTAGTGAAATTAGCTTGATGCAGTATTGATGAACACAGCAGCGGGATGTCTCAGGGTCTGATTTGAGGGGTGTGAAAATATGCTATTGTCGCTGCTCCGTCAGGGAAAGAGAGCCAGACGAGCCAGAACAAGAGAATAAGAGAGAGAGAGAGAGAGAAAGAGTGGGGGAGAAAAAGAAGAGATGTAGCATGACAGTGAGAGGTGAGTGACAGGATATTTGGCGCTAAGGCAGCAAGACTCAGTGCTAATTGAGTGTTGCGCAGACTGAGCTGAGTACTAATTGGCCCTCCTCCTGCAGGAAGCAGCCCGTCTCTGGCTGACAGGACGCCACTCAGCCTGGGACACACAGCTCAATTTAAAACCTGCTACTGCCGTCTGTGTGTGTGTGAATATGTGCATGTGGGCATGTGTGTGTGTGTGAATGCAAGTATGCATGTGTGTATATATATGGTTTCAGCAAGATTTTTTAAAGTTTTTTCACTTTATGTCACACAGTTATTGCACATAACTCAAGAGATATGCATCCAATAAAAATGTCCTTAAAGACACAAAAGTGCGCCCCCTAGTTTACACATTCTCTTATTCTTTCACACTTGTGTTGAAACAATTAGTTGATTATTCAGTGAGTTTATCTAAAGTAAACTGACAACTTTTAATTGCATGTTGAGTCATTTATGCAGGAAAACTGTTGATATAAGCAAATTTAAACATGAGGATTTGTTGATTTATCTGATATTATGTCATTGTGAAGTATCAAAAAAATGTCCTTGAGCAACTGGGCTGTTGTCAGATACAACAAGGTGTTAGCTGAGGTGAAATGTGTGAATTTACTCTGGCGTGCATTCACAGTGCTTAACATTTTTCATGCATAACCAGACAAACACACACATAATTTTTTCAATATTAGCTCTTGTCATTCTTTCCCATAATTACAAGCACTCTCTGCAGCTTTATGTCAAACAGGGATCTGAAAAACTATGACTGGCTATTTCGACTTGATTATTTAAAAATAAAGATTATACAAAGTAGATGGCAAATAAAACTATCAGTCAGTTGTAGCCCATTTACACACAGACAAACCTGCAGTGTCTTACCCGTGTGGTGTATGCAGCCTCTGGGTCATCTTCAAGGACTCGAGACAGACCGAAATCAGACACTTTACAAACAAGGTTACTGTTGACCAGGATGTTACGAGCTGCAAGATCACGGTGGACGTAGCCCATATCTGACAGGTATCTGCATAAATCAACACAAAGAAGAGCAATAAACCTAAACACTGGGCCACAGTGATGTGTTCAGTGATGCACTGTGTGTTTGTGTGGATTTGTATGTGTACCTCATGCCAGACGCGATGCCACGCAGCATACCAACCAGCTGGATTACAGTGAACTGACCGTCATTTTTCTGAGGAAAAGATGGGAAAAACAGGAAAAGACACTCTTGTTGTTATTTTGTTCCAGTGTTTTCAAATTTTAAAAAGAGGAATGAAGTAAAATAATGAGATGGATGATATCACTGGACAGAAAAAAATCAGATAAAATCCACATTTTGGCAAATCAGAGCAAATAAATTCATGTAAATTCAAGTAACCCCCAATATGAACCCTGCTAGTCCAGATTGCACTCTCAGATATCCTTGTTTATTTTGTATATAGTTATTTTTTTAATAATATTATATTATGAATACAATTTGTTATGTTACAATAATGAGGTCCAGATTCAAAACTATCTACTTATCACCTTTTCTGTAGTTTCTATGGTGTGGCCCCCACAAAACTGGTCAAAACTGAGGCAAAATAGAGACGACATGTTTGACCTTTGCATTGGACAATCATAACTGAGCATTCTGTCACAGGCTGCTGAAAATTGACTTGAAAATGTTACATTTCTTGTCATTTACAGTGAAGCAAAAATGACACAACACTGCATGTTTGCCTCTGTATTATGTCTGTGGAGGATTTTGAATGTAAATACTCTTTTGCAGCTTATTTTAACTATATGTCCCACACTTCCATGAATATAAATCTAAAATAATCTGTCTCCATGATTACAATTTCCAACATTTCATGGCAGCGTCAGCCATCTAATCACTGTTCTCCCTGTTTGGTATCACCTTTGCAGTTTTTTACTTCCTGTAATTTCTCCCACATGTATGCCAGTAACTCTTCTGCTTTATGGGCGAACCTGAACCAAGATTGAAGATTCCTCTAATCCTGCCAAGAGCTCATTGCTGCCCTGCTGCCCAAAGTCACACCATGTTTTACTAAATCAGTCTCTGGTACAGATACCAGCTGAACTGTGTCTCCCTTGAGCAAGTCACAGCTACTTTTTTCTTCCAAGCCTCGACTTAACCTTGTCTTGTGGGACCTTCAAATCTTTATACCCCAGTATTAATTATTAGGTCTTACAATAACTGAGGCAAAGAACTTTTTGCCAAGGACGAAAGTGGGTTTTTTTTTCTCCCTCGGTGTAGGGTGGTCGAGGGGTAGCTCTCTGACAGAGCTTGCAGACTTAAAAGAGGACTCCACTGATTGGACATTGCACTCCTGATGGACTGTTTCACAAAGATTGTTTAAACTGAGAGTCACAGATATCTCATGTCTGACTTGCTGTTGTTGCAATGGACATTAGATGTGAGTGCTAATTGCTGAAAGACCTTGCAGTTGAACACAATCCAGATATTTGCAGGATTGTTCTATATTTAAATCCTGTCTGATGGTAGTTTTTTACTCAATAGTTTGAAGAACACAGCGCACAGTGAATTTTATAATTTTTAAACCTTTACCAACAAAAACATATATTTTGGCTGACTGCTAAGTGTTAAAAGGAGATGGTGATAGCTTTTATACCACACTAAAAATAGCAATTAGAGTACTTAAACTGCTTTTTCCTACTGTGGAAAACCCCAGTAGGGTTCATCTTAGTTTGCTCTCAGTGAAAGCTTCAATGAAAAGGTAGTTTAATCCTCAGCCCCAATCCGAATGTAAACTGCCCATCTACAGCAGAACATCACACTTACATGTGAAATGAGATGTTAAGCCACAGATTTGAGTTATGAGCCTCATAGTGCATTGTCAATAGCTGTGACACTTAATCCAGGAGCCAGTCCGGCCCCTGCTTCTCTCATGACTGTGTCATTTATACCGGCTTCAGTACACCAGCCATCCATGTAATTACTTCACAGGGTTTTCTTTGCTCCTCTGCCTCTCGTCTGCCATCCAGGATTACTCCCAAAGGCACACAGGGCAGTCACGTCAGCGGTTTTCAGTGACCACAGCCCCGTGGCACATCTCCTCCAACCTTCCTCTGTCTTTTGTCTCACAGCATCCTCTCATTTCACACAGTCGGGGTGAGAGAACATCTTGTTCAGGTAAAGGTCTTTTCCAGTCTGCATGGCCTTTCAAGCACATCCTACCCCCTCCAAACACCGCTGTGTCATTCTCACCTTTCCCAAATTTCCATAATTGCTGTTCTGAAAATATGCCCTTACCATCTTGCAAATGTATGACCTAACTTCTCTCATCTCACCATAAGCCATCTGCCGCAGGATTCATGCAGGATTTGGGCTTTGAGCATTTGCCATTGTAACCAGCAAGTAGGCTGAAGTGCTCTGGAGAGGAGATCACTTAATTCAGAGATTTGCCAGCCTGCCTCTTCATTAAAGTTCACTCGCTCCACTCAGTGAAGTCCAGATTGTCTAGACAGTACAGACATGATTGCAGTCCTGATTGCTTGAATGCAGGATGGGAGCCAAGATTTTAAAAATATCGAGGTCACGAGTCCTGGCCCTGCTAAAGGGGTTCAGGGCTTTGGGGAATTTAGAAGGAGTTCCCCCCCAGCAACACACAGACACACACACATGCACAGAAAAGCTTGATGACTGTAGTATGAAGCTGTGCAATTTAATAAATATTTAGAGTTACAGTAGTCACTTAGCAAATTATTTCTGGGCCAGAAATATATAAAAGCCTGACTAGAACCAAAGACAAATCATAAACATGACAGAAATTAAAATTATTTATGTTCTTGACATATTAGTCAAGTTCATACCAAACAATGCGCCATTATCTAAAAAGTCCTACCTGTCATGACAATTTTCAAAAAGACCCAAAGAAAGATATGAGCTTTACGATAGCTCCAAGCCTGCTAGATGTCTTTCATACTTTCTTGCAATGTGATCCCTCTTACAATCAAGTCTAGCAAAAATTTCAAAATCTGTACAGTAAAGTTTTAAATCTAATACACTCTAACACACACTGGACTCCTCCTGATTATTTAGCACTATGGTCTCCTAAATCATTTATTGAGAAACAATACACACACCAGCCTGAACAAATAACTAAGTAACTTTGCTTTCACCTTAAAAGACGTTTGTGTGACATTCTCCTAGAATGAGATTTTTACACAACATTCAGAACTATTACACAGTCTTCTCTTGAACTTCTGCTTGAATGTGCACAATGATGAGGTAGCGAACTGGCATAATAATAGCTCTGGTGGACACATTCTCATTTCACCCCACCTGATCCTCTTTGCCTACAGTGTTGTATCTCCATTACAAACAGCTCTCATAAATGTATCTGTCTTTCCAGAAGACTGAATATTTTCCACCTCTGTGGTAATTGCGCACCCTCTGTGGTATATCAGCATCATTAGCTTGATCTATGTCTGAGAGATCACTTTTAATCTAACACGCAGCTAAAACAATCCCTTTTTTAATTTTCTTTACCTTCCTCTTCTTTTTTTCTTTCCAATCCATTTTACTCCTTATTGTCCAATTCTTCCTCCTCTTTATCAACTGTAGACTCACATCACATCTGTCTCTTTACCATACTCCTTACAATCACCTTACACTTCTTTACTTCCTTCCCCTAGATTCCCCATGACACATCTCTTGAGCATCCTTGTCTTCTCTGTCTTACCTTAAGGAAAGTGTCCAGTGATCCATTCTCCATGTATTCAGTGATGATCATCACTGGTTTGCCTTAAGAGTAGAATATGACAACATACCTCTTTAGAAAACAATAGTATCACAAGATTATACACAAAAAACAATATCTTGAGCAAGGTGTATGTTTTTAAGCCATAAGTATGGTGTTAAAGTACTGGGTGCTCAAGTTTTAGGTTTTCAAACACAACTTGATTTTTAAACAAACATACAGAGTATTATAAACAGTGTACTTTAGACTTCTCAGGTCTCCTTTTGTACTACTAACTCCTGTTTTCATCAGATTATGCACCTAATCATTTTGGCTGAACCTTTTCAATTTTGCTTTAATCACTCTTGATTTGCGTTATGTCAAAGTTCTTATATCAAGATGCCACAGTTTAATGTTTAAATAAAGGCTATGTTTTGATTTGACTAAATATTAGTCTCAGATCTTGAAATCTTTCTATTCCAAAATCTAAAAGATTTGACTTGTTTAACACTCTATTCATGGCATAAAGTATATAATGTGGAGATGAGGATACAATCATTTTAGGGGAGAAAGTGAGTTTGTGTGTGTAACTGTAAAATACGGAGGAAGAAAAAAACAAGAAAGAAAATATTGCAGCATAAGTGAGTTATTTTTAATAATGAGCCTGACTGAGGTGCTGTTTGTGAGCTTTCTTGGCACTTCTGTATCATCTACTCACTGGAAATATTGGAGCTCTCTGAAATATATTAGATTTCATTTTTGCTGTTAAAGTGTTGCTTGATAGCATCAATAATATGAGTCTGAAAAAAGATCTTTTCAAAGCAAAACTCACAGGTACAGCTGAGCTTGATAAACCACAGTTGTACCTGTCAAAGCACCTTTTAAATGTGACTGCTGAAGTACAACAGTGTGACGGATGATAAAAAAAAAAAAAAACTTGACTAAGTACAGCTCATCGTCTGAAGAGATCAGTGCAGAATCTGACAAGTAAACTTGAACCTGACAAGTTGACCATGAGATTCCTAGAAACAACTAGACAGTACACCTGCCATATCAGTACTCCCAGGCATTGTGACATATGTTATAAATCATACAGGTCTCCTAACCAAAAGCTATTAAATCTGACTGGGTGCAGACATGTGGATGACTCACTCTTGGTGACCACGCCCTCCAGACGGATGATATTTGGATGGTTAAACTGGCCCATGATTGACGCCTCCCAAAGGAAGTCACGTCTCTGCTGCTCAGTGTAGCCTGCTTTCAAGGTCTTAATGGCAACCTGGATCTCTCTCTTCCCAGGCAGCCTCAGCGGTCCGCTGCACACCTCGCCAAACTCCCCTGAGGCAACGAGAAACAGCTTGATGGTGGCCTCAACATTTCAGGCCACCTTGATCTGCAAAAGTCTTGCAGAATGTGAAAACAAACCTTTCATAGGGACCTAAATCCAAAAGTTTTTTACTCTGCCTTCTTAGTACCAGGCATGTATTACAAAACAACAAACCCAAATCTACTTTTCAACCTTAAAGGTGGGGGGGTTGACAGAAAATACATCTAAAAATCAATTGAATAAAAGAATTCAGGTCCTAAAACTTATCATTTTTCATTAAAACTGCAACTAAATTAGAAAAACACAAGCTCTGATTCAATTAAAATTCAATTAATATATATATATATATATATAAATATATATATGGCTACTGATTCTGCCCACAAGGCGTCTCTAGATATTTCTTGGCTGTAACATATTTTTCTGTTTGTCAGTAGAGGACAAACACCACTTACAAATGTCATTTCCAAGCACATCGTTTGGCTTAATTGACTGTGTCTAAATGCTGTTATATACAATGAAGTGCAATTATGAATGTGACAGGTTTATTCAGGTTGAAGAATATGTGGTGCACTATTGTGAATTTAATGAGAAAATGGTTGAATTTTATACAACATGACAAAATTAGGCTAAACTCATTACTGCTATTATTATACCATGAGTGTGTCCTCACACAGTTCTGTGTGAAATTAAGATTTTACAGAAGTAGAGTATTTCACGTGAGCATGCCTGACTGAACAGGCCCACTCCAGAATGAGCAATAATATATTCATGATTCATTATTCTGGCCAAATCAGCTGCAAACTGATGCTCAGAATAAGAATCAGTGCAGCTGTAAGACACACACACACACACACACACACACACACACACACGCACACACAGACAGAGACAGACAGACACTGCAGGCAGGTATGCCGAGCTGACTCACCAGCTCCGATGATCCTCTCTATGGAGATGAAGGAGACGTCAATCTCCTGGGCAAATTCATGCACTGCCTGGTTGGGGTCTTCATAGGTGAGGGGGTCAATGTAGGTACGCACCCCTGGGAACTTGACTGCAGACACACACGCACAGCATCATTACCATTTAGATGTAATTAACTGTTATTAACATACAATATGCATGCTTGTATCCATAATACTTTGCATGCATACATTAGTGTGTAGCAGCATGAGTCGTCACAGTCTTTACACCTGAAAATGCTGGCAAATCATCAATGTTAAGAGGTTAATATGACAGTTGTTAATATGAATTTCCACAAAATGTTCTTAAAAGATTATTCTACCATTTAAAAATTATCAATACTAGAGAAAGTACTTATCAAAACTATCTAAAATATAGCATTTGAAGACCCAAATGCAATGATTTAAACTCACAATTCTCCGCAAATCAAGAAACTCTTTTAGTCACTTCTCGTGAGTGTGACAAGTATAATTAACATTCATTTCAAAATACTTTTATGACATGATTCAATGTGAAAAGTACACCACACATACTGGCGCCGTGGCATTTTCCCCTGATTTGTCTGAGGCTGATCACTTGTCACGGTCGGCCTTGATGCCAACAGATGGATAAGCTGCATACGATGCCAAAAATGTGGCCAAATATATTAAGCTGTCACGGCCTATAAATCATTATAGCTGTGTGTGTCCTCTGCCGACGCTGCTGCCACGGAGCTGCTATGTGGCTGTGTCATTGAACAGCTTCTAGTACAAAACATTGTCTACTGGACAGGTAACACAAACACAAACATGCAGTAGCCTACAGGGATGGACAAACTCATACAAACATGACCGCTGTCTGAACCTTCTACTGTTCATGTAGTGTAAACTTTGGATGAACTTTCTTACAAACATGGACAAACGGTTAAGTTTGGGCTTTCTTAACTTACTGTGACCATTGTGGAAGTGCATCTTGTCCTCTTCAGGATCCTGCTTTGCTTTGCTGTAGCCACATCGCCTGGAAGGGAGGAGACACCAACACATTAGAATTGTTATCTGCACATGCTAGAACACTGATTAGTGTTCTTCTTCATTGCAGAAAACCATACAGTTTCAATAGCATAAATGTCACAAATTGATGATTTACAGAGGGTGGACAAAACAATGTGAATGGAGAAGGACTTGTAATTAATTTATTAGACACTGCCAAAAAGGCTGATGCCAATTAGGAGTATTTTTAGCAACAACACAGTCCTGGCAATCAGCACCCTTATTATTATATTTATATAATGACACACTAGACAACATCAATTAAAATTGCACCCGCTTGTGTTTTTACAGCGGCATCATTAGCAATGATTATACATCATTTGTTTGCATAAAATTCAATTTATAGTACAAGTTAGCCCAATCGCTGTAGGCAATTATGCATTTTATCAGCTGTACATCAAAACAAAGAGCAAATACTGGAATTTACATTCAGATTGAAGAAGGATTAAAGTAAAGTAAATACAAAATGGCCCGGACACAGAGGAGCTAATCCCAGCCAACAGGGGGCACGATCACACTTGGATTTAAGTGCATTGCAAGCTTTTTATTTCCTCATAGGATTTGCTAACTTACATTTCAAGGTGTACAAAATACTGCTGAAAACGCTGAAAATGACCAGCCTTTAAGATATTAGCAAAGCACTGCAGTTTCAAAGTCATTTTCTATGAAAGCCCTCATCAACGCAGTGACTCACTTTTTTTTACTTTTGACATGGGAGAATGAGATTCGTGCTGTTGGATAAAGGCTATACATATACAAAATAAACATTTTTGGTCACATTCCCAAATAGGAAGGATGTGGAAGAGAAATTTGTTAAGGTACTATTTTTTCTACATCTGTACCATTTAATTTTCTCTTAAATGCATGTGAGAAAGCTTTGCTGTGTGTCCCCTTGTGCACAGGCCAAAACCTGCACTAATTTGTTTGCTGTAAGTGAGTTTGTCTGTAACATGAGAGATAATTAGAGGTAACATAGTCTAGGTAGGGGGCTGATTTTAAAACATAACACTGACAGAAAGGGCACAGAGATGCATTCATAATCATCCATTTATTTTTTGAATAATGCATTAATTTACTTAATGTACAGCATTTGTAAAACCAAGAATCAAAATATATGAGATGGCTGAGCTTTTTGGCTTATTATTTCCATGTTTTAAGACAAAAAGCTGAAGTGTGTGTTCACAAACACACACACGGGTCATGTCCAACTCTTTCCTATCACGACTCTCTGTAGGACGGCCAAGCTTGGCTGGAGGGGTTTGGTATGGGCAGCTGGATAGTCTGGGGGAGGGGAGTCTGCATGTGTGTGTCTATGTGTGTGTGAGAGTGTTTGGTACATGTGTGCCTGCCTGGGGGTGTTTAGTTTGCCGGATCTGTTGAGTCAAGGGGTTTGAGCACGCTCAATGCCCAGCCTGCCCTCCAAACTTCCTGCATATGTGTGTGTGTATGCATGTATGTGTGTGTATGTGTGTGTCTGCCAACCCATGCATACATGCATCAGTCTGTGTGTATGTGTGTGTGTCTACACATGTGTGCTCCGTCTGGATGTCTTTGCATGCGTGTGTAGTCTGGAGGGTCATACAGGAGGAGGGAAAGGGGGGGCTGCATACAGTGGATGGAGGGGGTTGCGGTGCTTGTGTCCCAAATCCATCACTGGAAAATTCGGCATTCCTCCCCCACACAAAACCTGAGCGCTCCTCCATCCTCATCCCTGCACATTTTGAATCAAAATCCCCTTTGTGTCTTTCTGATTTGTTTTTTTTTAATCCTTGAATATCACCAGCTCCCCCAACAGTGTATTTATCTTATCATTATGTCAAAAAACTACAGATTCACTTTCATTAAAATACATTGCAAACGTGATTATGTTATAGTTTAAGAGATGGAGGGGTCAATGAATAAAAAACAAAGCTCAATGTGTGTGCATATGTTAAAAAAGAAATGAACATACCCAGGGGTTCATGAAAATGTGCTTAACATTACCGATGCTAACCTATGGGTGAATGAACGGACCATCAGAATATGGATGTAGATCTGAATTTACACTCTGAGCTTTGCAACCTTGTAAAACTGCCCTCAGCTTTGTTATGATGGCTCATTAAAACGATTTGGGCATGTATAGCTGTTAATTCAATGACATACATATCACAGGAACATGCAGTTTAAGAAGAATAAATCAGACAAGGGAGAACTTTAAGAGTTCAAGGAACTTTTACAGACAAATGCAGGAGTTTATAGGACTTTTTTGCACATAAAATCACATTAAGACAAGAGGCTGAATGTTTGTTTAACAACCCTGCAACAACTTCTTCATTCTGGCTGTCGATAATGTACTGTACATGTGTTTGATTTTTTTTTGCTTGTTGTGTGTTAGCATGTGTTTAATTCACATCAGAAAAAACTTGCTGTACACAATTAGAACACAAGGTGAAACAAAGGTCATATGAGCCCTAAGGCGTTCAGATACAATAATGTCGTAGCGTATGATGTATGGAGTGCGGAGTGCCAAAAGCTGGTGTGCAGCAGAGCAAAACTGTGTCACAAGACTTGAGGAGAATCCACTGGCTTGCATTCATCAACACTATAGCTTCAGTCTCATGAAGAGCAGCCCCCTTTATCTTGACTAATTACAAAACTCAACTCAAAACCATCTACTGTATCTAATCCCACACTGCTGCTGAACAGCTCTATTAAACTGGGTCAGAAATGAGATGTGCTATTTTTCACTTTTGTTAGTCAGCAAAGGGTCAGAGGAGGGCAAGGGGAAGTCCTCTGACTGAGCTCACACACTGTTTCATGCCCTTACACAGAGATGTACATGGCTGGTTTTATTGCCTTGAAGTGAGCAATGCCAGTAACATTTACTGTCACCATCCAATAATTCTTTCTCCTAAGATGGAGGGATGAGGGGGATCGCTACGGGCTGACACAGTTCTCACATCAGTGGCGTTGACCGCTCACGCTCCCTTCATACAGTCATCTCAGTGTAGATGAATATTTCATTTAATGATCATAAAAACACTTTCAGTAGAACGCAACATATTTATCACTAGGTGTATATTCTTTAAGTAAGAAATTTTACTTCATGTCAGCAACACCGTTGTCCACAGTATAAATTCAATGTGTGGGAATATATTACACATCTGCATACATATTACCTATGGGTGGGAACGGCAGAGTAACACATTAAACAGTACTAAGTTGCCTACAGTAACAATGATTAAAAACAAAGGGATTTTGCGATATTTGATACATTCAAAGACAATCATCTATGATACAGCCTGATGTCTGTTTGACTGAAGAAAAGAAAATACCCCTTAAAAGGCAAAATTGAGTATGAATTATGTATTTATTCACTCCTTTGTGGTGTCAGTTTTACAGAATCTGACAACTGAGATGAAACAATGAGCAAAGAAATGCAAAGGGTCTTTTTGTAGTGTTTCTTCAACATGCACTAACACACACACAAACTGCAACTTGTTCATGTCTACTAAGGTACTAAGAGCCACTAAGAGCCAAAATTACAAAAGGATGAAAAGGACATATACTATTAAACTGCAGCTCTGCTTTGTCAAACTGGAAGGAAAATCTGTTAAAAGAGTCCGCATGTTCTAACAAAAATATTGATATTTGGCGCTGGAGTATTTCTAATGTATTTAGAGGAGGGTAATATATTCCTGTATTAATGATTAGTCTTGGCAGTTTTAATGTGCCTCTTAAACTGTATATAAGTTTCTTGCAGTGTGTATTTCAGTCTTACCGTCCGCTGAGCAGGAATCCAGCAACAACTGCCAGTAGGACCAGAGCCAACGTGATGGCCACCGCTACTATGGAAGCCTGAGCACGCTCACTGGTAGCTGTTACTGCCGAAGAGGGAAAAAGAAAAAAAAAAAAAAAAGTGGGATTAGACACACATGGTACACGCACAAAAATGCACCTGGCATCTGTTTTTGATGCAGCTTCCAAAAGCAGGTGTGAGTCATGTGCAAGTTGAACTAAACTGTGCCGTCATGCTCTCACTCACTCTCTCACTCTCTCACCCTCTCTCAGGTGTACTCACAGTAAGGGCTGGTCTGGAATTCAAATCGTCGGCTAAATGCGCCGTAGCCTGCTGAGGTCCTGGCTCGCACCTGTAATGCATCATGTCCAAATATATCACATCTACAGTAAATATCACATCATAAATTCATGTATGCATTTGTTACACAAGACTTTGATTTAACTGCTTTTTGAACTCAGATTTCATTAAAGTGCTTTATGCCATTCCTAAACATTTGTGTATTTCTCTTTTTATTTTGTTCACACATTATTATTTATCAGTCATTTTTATTATTTTTCTGAATCCATGTTTCACCTGAAAGATGTAGACTGAGGAAGGCTTCAGGCCGTCCACCACCATCTCAGTCTCCTTGGATTTTATTATAGTGTAACTGGAGTCCTGCTCCTGCAAACAGAGGAAGAGAGAGGTGGTTATTGTAATTCATTTCTGCTATTCTTTTTCCTAAAGTTGTGGCCTTGATGATCATTTGTTGCTGTAATTATTCTGCCAGCTTTTGTTTATGTGTGTCAGCCTTCCCGTACCTGCTTTCCTATTTTTCTCCTAAGTTTTTTAAGGCTAAGCTACCTGTAGTGCATGTGTGCATGTGTGGAAGGATCAGTTTCCCAACTGTAACCACATCAGGTTTAAACAAAGCTAAATGCCCCCCTCCATTAGCCAGACACCATTAGTCAACCACTGACCACAAACCCTGGTCTGCTCTCCTGTGTACCTTTATTCTGACCTTCCCAGAAAAGAAGACATGAGGGTCAAAGAGAAAAAAGAGGAAGGGCACAGGAACAATGATCTGAATACAAGCATCAAATTGCTCCCTACCCAAGGTCACACACTCACATACACAAACAGTTTTGGTGCTACTCTTTTAAAGTAAAGGTTTCTTAGTGGCCACTTCGGTAAAATAAGTGAACAAATAAAAACACTCTTTAGATAAATAGAATGTATATCCAGCTGAATCTGTGGAGGTAAGAGGGGTCCACATTATGATAAGTTTCTGCACGTATGTTTTAACCACATCATTAAATCTCAAATGCTTGAAATATTTTTTTTTTAAATTCAGCAGTTTTTAAAGAAATATTCCTTCAAAGTTCACTTTCTACCAGATAACTTAACAGAGGGACTATAAGTATGTCCTGTGGCATTGCCTCATAATAGACACGGAATGGAAAAAAAGACTTACATATGAGTATGTGTGCTTAAAAACAGACCTTTATAATAAAATATTTGATCTGTAGCATTTTATTTAAGGTTACAAAATAATGCCATTTCCAAAGAGACCAATTATAATCTCCACATATCACAAAGCCAAATGATCTTTGCTCTCTGGAATGCAGCTCGTCAATACATGTGATATATTTTGTATCAAATACACACAAACATGAGGCTGCGTGCAAAAGCAAACCTCTGTGTCGGGCTTAGCAACATTTGTACAGTATGAGCTGCAGAAAGGTAGTCAGAGGCCACAGGCAGCCTGAGGCCAGAGGAAAAGGACATGTAGCTTGTTAAGGAGGAAAGCAAAACAGAGCAATTTGTATGTTTTTTTTACCTTTTCAAAGTACTTGATCTCGTATTCCAGGATGATGCCATTGGGACGATCAGGCTCCGCCCAAGAAAGGGCGATGCTGCTTTTCCCCGTATGACCTTTTCTCACCACACTCACTGGGGAGGGAGCTGCACACACACACAGATATAAAAAGACATAATAGAATTTCGAGCACATTAATTTGTCGGAATAGTAAAAGTCCAGCAGTTTAATGTGATTCAGCTCAATGCATCTCTTTAAATTCACCATTTAATATGACTTACATTACTTCCTAATAAACAGTGATTAAACAGAGGAGAAATGGAGCCAAAGCTGCAAATAGCTGTTGGGCACCATCAGCATCTATAAGACAGTTCTCTTTTAATAATACCTCTTCCTTTGATGTGTATGTGTGGAGCTAATTGTAATGCTTGCTGCGATTGTTGTAGGTTCTGAAATATTTAACTGAATAAGAAACATCAGAGAACAAAATCCCGAAAAAAAGCCCACAGAGTTTTAAAGATGGCGGCTTTACTGTATTAGAATTCACAGAGGAATGTGTTGCACATCTGTTTCTGCTGTTTTGTCATTTCTGTCATGCTGGATAAAGAAAGAAAATAATATATCTGCCATTTTTCATCATATTTCCCCAGAGTTTCTTCTCTGGAATTCAAGTTTGTTAGTTATCAGAGTTCCTTGTGGGTTATCTGGCTCAGTCCATTGAGCTTTAACTCAAATACTGAGATTATTTTCCAGCCCAAAGCAGCTCTGCCTCTCAAAAAATTAAAAAATAAAGTGTTCTTTCTGGTGACAAGGTACACCTGTTTCTCATTAAAACATCCTTTTATATCCTGCTTTTCAATGGATGCTGGCAGAAGAGCCTGTAATGTTAACAATGACTCTACAAATGTGGCACAAAGTTGTGGTGCACAAAGTTTGACAGCCTAAATACATTTTAGAATAGTTTTAATGTAATGACAAAGTGAAACTCTACAAATAATTTAGACAGTATAGTTTTTTAATTACTGTAGTGTGGTTATACATATTAAAACATGAAGGAATGAGTATTTCTTTGATATCACAATAATAGTATTTCTGTTTGTTTTTGCTTCTTTAAAAAGTTCCGTCTACATTTTAGCTCTTTTTTCGGTAATTTCTTTCTTTTTTTGTAAGTTCTGAAGTCAAGTGAGTGTGAGTTTGCGTCAATCATCAAGCCATCCTGTTGTAACCTGAACTGTCGGCCCGTCTCTCAAAGGGACAGTTGGAGAGTCTCTGACACATAAAGAGCTTTTCACCAGGCAAAATGCTCCCTCAGGCAACATCCTGATCGTGTGTGTGTGTGTAGGTGTGTGTGTGTGTGTGTGTAAGCCTCTACTGCAAATGCTAAACACCGTTTAGGTTTCAATAGCCTCAGCAGAACTCCACAGGGAACAAATCATTGCTACAAACACAGTAACTGTATCCTGAGTGGATGGCCGCACAGAAGTGTTATCTGCAACATCTTAAAAGCCTGAAACCAGAAACCGAATCTCACACACACTCAGCGCTTAAATGGTTTAAATGCTGGGATGCCATGATGAGAGAGAGGGCTTCTTTTCCCAGCAGCTTAACGAGGAACAATACACCAAAATCTAAGTACAAATCCTCCAAAAATGGATGCAGCTTGCCATGCTATATTTAATCAAAAGTTGAACAGAGGGTGTCATGTGAGGGCATGGAGTATTAAGCCCTCTGGTATATATTATTTATAATTTTGGGTTATATAAAATAATCTTGAGTGACATTCCACACGTAAAATATTATATATTTGAACTGCGGTTGAATTATTAGTGACTTTTTTATATTTAAACTTTTTTTTTTAAATTTCCTTAACTAAATGAGATACAAGAAAATAATGAATCCAGAAGAGCAGTAATGGAGCCTGGCCCGTATCAGACAGTGATTATGTTTTTTGTTCCACATGCATTTGTTGTTACTGTTGTTGTTACATTTTCACTGAAAGCTGACAGCATCCAGTCTGAACCCCGAACATATTTTCAAAATATTTGTTCAAACCCGGTCCGACCTGACAGATACCGTTAGGCATGGGCCAGGTTTCCCCCCTCTAATAAATCACCCATTGCTATTTCCAAAAGTCAAAAATTCAAATGTATTTTCTTAACAGTAACCCTCCCCCCCAAAAACTGATATATGTCTGCCACTGAAATAACCACCAAAAAATCTGTTAAACTGGATGTTTTTTTGAGAGACTATAACTCATCGTTTCAGCACCAACTGTAAATACATTTCATTGCATGTGAAGTTTGTGAAAGTTTAAAACTTTCTTAACTGTAATTTACACTCTGTTTTTTTTTTGTGTGCGTGTATTTAACGCAAAAGTAATTCTGTTTATATTCAAGGGACATTTACCAACAACAAATGTTTTTCTAGTCATCACATTTTTTTCTGCCTGTTACTTCTCGCCTCCAATGTTCTCTTTCAGAAGACACCAACCGCATAGACACACAACATCCATAAATAACACCTAAAAACAGCACTTAAGTCAACGGAAGCACCTGTCACCACGATGTGACACCTTCTTTTTTTTTTTCTGCCACAACTCGGTGACTGGCACTAAGCAAACAAGTGTTTTAAAATCTGACATAACTGAGAAACCTCAATGAGGAGAGAGAATGGGAGATGATGGGAAGGGAGGGAAGGGGAAGGGGTGCTGGGGGGGTAAATGTGTTGGTAGGTTACAGTATGAGAGAAAATAAAATGAAGAGGGAGACGTGGTGAAAGAGTGCAGACAGCACCCCAGCAACACTTCCAGTTTAGCAACAGGAAAGATTGTGGAATCACACTTCCTAGTTTAAAACGCTTCCACTGCGTGTTACATCTGCTAATGAGCAGTATGACAGACCACAAATGAGCATGAACTCCTGGCATTTTCCCCAACAATTTACAGCTGTATTGCCATTTTCTAGTTTTCCATTAGTCTGAAGCGGCAAAACGTTTTACTGCATCCAGAGAAAGGTTCAGAAAAAGGCTGTAAAAAGCATTCAGAGGATGAGAACATAACAACTCTAGCCTTAAATAAAAGCAATATTTTCACAGTGCAGAAGATGAGCAGCTATCATTTGACCTTTATCTGTCTGAAGTATCATCAAAATCAATACACACCTTCAACTATTGCATTTATTATTTTTTAACAACTCACAGACTGACAGGGAGAGAGATCTAGGGGCAGAATGAAAGACAGACAGAAGGCAGACAGAGAAGAGATGACTTTGGGCTGAAAAGTAGCACAGCTGTGCTCATCTGTTTGGTTTGCATCTGGACCCCCTGCCTAGCTGCTTTATTTCATGCCCTTCTTTTTTTGTTGTCATACATTTGAATGAGTGACAGTCTTTTGGCAGCCTAGAATCAATCCTCCTCGCATAGCATGTAAAATTCCAGTTGAGACCCACACATTTCAGTCACTCAGGTTCATAAAAGTCTTAACAAAAAAAAATTCTGAGAGCACAGGGAGCCATCTTGGCCAAGGGGCTTAATATGTTCACAGTTTAGGTCTATCCAGGGATTCATGTAGTGTGTTGTTCCTCATCTTATCCCTTTAATCTCCCTACTGACTAGAAAAGGCAAACAGGCCATAAAAATATGTTAGAAAGGATACTGAGTGAACAAACCTTAACCAAGTGGAGAATATAAAAAGATGTCAGATTGAAAAACAAAAAACATTTACCTTAGCAGAGGTTAAATTCCATGAAAGTCAAATGGAATTATTTAAAATAAAAGACACCGAACGATTTTTTTCTTTCTCTCCTCTTTCTTTCCACTAGGATCAGCACTGACTGCACTGCTGCGCACAGTGTTTCAGTTCCTGAGCAAGAAAGGAATCATTTGGCTTCCTCTCTTTTTATTTTGACATTTTGTGAATGACTGATTGGTTGGAATGTTCACATTTCTCTTCAGGACTGTGGAACAACAACAGCCCTGAATAAAGGCTATTGGCATTCATTTTAAAATATGAGACACATAACCCTAAAATAAAGTCACCATGCTTCCTCCCCTAATGTGCCTCATGGCCAGCTTTGTGTTTACCCCTATTTTCATCTCTGCTGATGAACCAAAAGACTTGTCAGTCTTCTTTAATCTTTTCCTCCTCTGGGGGCATAAATGCCTAAAATGTCATACCCAAATTAGCCTCAGCCTCTGAACTATAATAGAGAAATGCATAAATCAGGTCTTGGTAGAAAGGATGACTCCCAGGGTATCTTGTGAACATGTCAGAAACACTCTCGGTGAAGTGAACACAGGTGAACAGAGGAGCTGGTCCCTGAAGTCAGTAAAATCTGAGAAAGTCAGCTTAAATAAATATGTTCAAAAACACCACCGCACAGAATTATAAGGTGAATTCCAAAGAACACAGCTCTCAAATTTTAAGAACAAAAAAAATGGCAAGTTTTCCAAAGTTTGAAATCTAAAGGCAGATCACTGTGAAGGACATTTGGGGACTGCAAGTTAACTCATGTTAGTCTGGCCACTAAAAGTGGTTTTCCCTTCACTTTCGCTATGTTTCAACAATTTCAGCTACGGTTCTCACAAAGTTGCAGTTTCACACTGTTACATTAAGTAATTAAGAGGATTTCTGGACATGAGTATGAAACCTCAATTATTCAAGACACAGTTAACTCAACTTCAAAATGAAGAATTCATGTCTGCTTACACAAATGATACTGATAAAATCTCATGACTTTTTCACAGACACATGACTTTTGTTACAATCAGAATGACAGTCTTTCCCTGACATTAATTCGAGTGATATGGTTGCCTAAGCCACAGGAATTAAACACTGGATTCCCTTTCATTTGGATAAATAAATTTCAATAAATTCAAAACAAACACATGCAAATGAACCGTACTTCGTACTTCAGTGTGCCTTGATGGAGTTAAAGAGGTTAATCCTCTACTATTTCAAGTGCTGTTCATTTTCGGTTTGAATGCACACACTCCATGGACCCCAAAACTCTTATATCCATGCTGAAAACAACAGTTAGGAAAGCGGGAAGCCCACCAAGCAATGCACTCATTTTTACCACCCACAAGGTAATGTACCATGATTCATTTGATTAATAGCCTAAAACAGTAAAAACAATGTATGGGAGCATTTAGTGTGCAGTTACCTCACTGTGCTTCCACACTGTGAACCACATGAAAAACCAACGTCCAGAAATAAACACATAATAGAGCTGAGCTTCAACAAAAACTGATTTCATATGCATGCAAAGCTTATTGGCTATAGACTGAAAATTTGGCAACTACTGACGATTAATGACCAATTTGATTTTGCCCTTGTGTAGAATTGAACAGTATGTTGATTACTGCCAATCCATCACAGTTTTCTACATGAAAACATGATCAATTATAAAAAATATAGACACTTAGAAACTACATTCGGCTCCAGACACTGTTCTGTATTCAGTCTGCTTGTTCATTTTCCTTTTTTTAATGAATTTCTATAATTTAATTGTGGTTGCAAGCTGGCTGTCTTATCAAAACTATGCATTGGTGTGAAAGGCAACATCAAAGCAGTGCAAAATATATGACTTGCATTTTTAAAATGATTGAGCTGCACCAGACCTCTGAGTGTTTTTGAATGTGAGCGAGCAGTTAATGTCCACCCTTATTTTTTTCCCCTTTTTCTTTTTACTATTTTTTCTTATTTTCCCTTTTTTCTACACTGTCTCTTGCAATCTCACCCTTTTGTATCTTCACATCCCTGCATGGTTTTGATAAGGTCGTTGGCTTGAAACCACTGTCCTTTGCACCACCACCTCCGTCCTGTTGCTCTGTCTTTCTCTTACCACCTTCCCTCCTGCCTTTCACCTCTCCTCCTCTTCAAGTACCAACACTTTATTATTCAGCAGGGCTTCACAGGGACACTGTGAAATCACCTATTTCACGGATCCCTTATCGAGTGTGACACTTCCCACACATCAAAAGGCAGATCCACTGACTCTTTCTCTCAGTCTCTGTCTGAGCCTAACTGTCGCCCCAGCTTCTCATGACTTTTGTCTCGATATCTTGGTTTTACCTTTTCAGCCCCCCCAAGCAGCAGACACAGTTAAAACCACACATGCACAACACGCACTCAAAAAAAAACCCAAAAAAACACACAGATTGCTCCATTGCTGATCAAAGTGCTCATTGGGTAATTACATCGGTGACGCAGAGGTGAGAGTATGTCAAACTGTTAATTACAATCGCTTCAGGATTAAAATGATTGTGATTACTCTGAGAAATCACTTGACATAAAGACCTCCAGAGGCTGAATTTCTAACCTTGCTGCAGTGATGACATCACACTTCTGTGTGGCTGAAGATGCAGCAGAACTTCTGTCACTGATGCAGGACAGGTCAAAGGTGTGCACAACAGCCTTTGACCACAAGAGGTCAGTTAATTAATGTTCTTTAATTTCATATTAAGGGCCAATTGGAGAGGACAGCTTCTCATTTTACTTACATTGAAGTCTTGGGGGGAGGTGTGTCACATGGAGGAGACACATGACACAAGAAGATGGGAGAAACAGTTGCCATGAACAGGAATCGAATCAAGTCAACTTTGTCTCTTTCAAATGCCATAGACCCCCTTAACTATTGAGCTGTTCATACTTGTGACCCCCCACTTATGACAGTGGACATGGAGCGGAGGATTTTATTTTCTCTCATGGCAGCACAGCATTGCAGAGGTGAAACTTTCTGTTGCTGCACAGAAAAGGTAACTGTTTGATGGAAAGTTTGATGATAAGTCTGACCAATTACATGTAAAAAAAAAAAAAAGCAGGGCCATAATGAGTTTCATTATTCCTTTTTTTCCATTTGAAGCTTCTAATGACGTTTTTAATTGAAGATTTAAAAGTTTCCCTCCCAAAAAAACAAACAAACAAACAAAAAGGCATTATTTCTTTGTTTTATTTTGACAGAATCTAGTGTTGCTCCAGGTTTTTATTTTTCAAGACACTACACTCTACCCCCAACTCTCTTGCAAGTGCAAATTTTAACATCACCTATCTACCAGCGTCTATCCCCTCTGTTCACTCATCTAACCAACACAACACTCAAATCCCTATGATATGTATAATATTCTACGGGATCAAATTTTGATTTAGGATGTGAATGTCAATGTTATGAATGAAGCTTCAAAGTATTCAGTTCAGCCCAAATGAACAGAAATAAAACAAGCACATTACTTTAATATTCATTAAAGGTTTAAAATCTTATTTAAACCTTTAATGTCCTCTGAGAATTAAACTAATGTGTAAAGCCACAGGTAGGAGATTTTCAGTTTTTTCTGCATTTACTTCCCAAAATATCACTGTCAAGATATGAATATGAATATGGTTCATCCAAACACTTAAAGCATTTGAATGTGAGCACCAATGTTTGCACATATGTTCTGCCATCTGTATTCCAGATATTTGGAACGGCTAAACAGCACCACTGGTAAATCTGTTCAAAATCTGTCAACCTTCAAATGCCTCCAGTTTATTATCCTGTTAATGCTGTTGATGCATTATCTTCTGCAACAAGCCAACTTTCCAGTATGGACATAACAATTTGAATCAGTCTGTCTTGTTTTTTCCAGAGATCTATAGTAAAATTTTGAAATGACTGTCTTTGTTTACAATTTCCCACCTTCATGCAGCCATATGGTGTCATTACGAGCACAGTGCCATGGAGTTAAAATTAGAGAGACAAATGTAAAAATATTAGGATGGCATATGGCAAATAGTATCCCTTTTTTTCTTTTTTTATAGTTGTAGATAAAATACTTAACAATAAAGTAGGTTTTAACTTTTAAATTTTGGAGCAAAGGTTTTAATACTGAAACTTAAAAATAAAATATACCTTTAGCTTGGCTTTTACTTTGTAATGATTTAATGCCCAATGCTTGAGTATAGTCAAAACTTGGATTTTAAAATATATTTGTATGCATTTTGATGTTTTAAAATTGTATTTTCATATTTCTTTTTTTTTTAGTTCAGTTTTACATCTGTTTAGAGTGTGCCTATGTTTCACTATTTTTAATATCTATATATATTTATATCCGTATGTATAAGCGCTTTCTCATTGGTCAGATTAGTGAATGTTTCTACTATCAACAGAAATAAAAACACGTCTCTGCCACATTCATGCCAAACAGCAGCACATTTTATCTGTCTGTGACTCTGCCAGCCATGTGTAATCTAACATAATCCCTAATCTCCATTTGGTCCAGTGACTGACTAACTTTAATCCAGCTACAACTCCAATAAACTGAATGCGAGTTCTGCAGGCTGGTGTAATCCACTCAGTCTGCTGACAGCCAGAGTGACAACACAGTTAGAGGGCCGTCAGTTCTCTCGACTGTCTGGCAACCGTCTGTCTATTTGTCTGTTGGACTATAAAAAACACATTCTGTACTACAACCACTACGACTACCACCACCTACTACTGCATGACTGCCAATGAGCCAGCATCTGTTCGACAAAAAGGCACAAACATCATTTTCCTCTAGTTTTCCCTACGGATGGAAGCCTTGGAAAGGAGAGAAATAAGCTCGTATTTTTTCTCATTTCATTACGCTATGTGCTACCCATTCCATTACAAGCAAATAAAAAAACTACACAAGCTCACACCTCCCATAAACATAAAACTAGGTTCCCAAAGCAGAATTTTAATCTCTATTTAAAAGGAAAACCAACAAAGCTTCCAATATTCACAGCTATGGGGAGTAGTTGGATTCTTTCATTGTCCAGTATTAAAGTGGTCTTTTATGTTTGGCCACTGAGCTGCTCACTTTAGTGCTGTTGGTTTAGGATCTTGCTCAAGCATATTTTGTAATTACACAGATTTTCTAAGCTCCTCTGGCACTGCAGATAATAAAACATCCCCAGAAGCTACAAGTGCAAAACATCGCACCAGCTTGAGTGTGTGTCTCCGCTCAGAGTTGATCAATAATCGCACTTCGCAGCCTAAATGTAACATGAACACTTTCAAGTCATCAGTTCAATTCATCATTGTTGATAAGCATGCAGAATAACACCTGCTACCACACAAGAAACCCCATACATAAACAGCGTGCAAATCAGGAGCTTTCATTATGCTACCGATTCCTGCAAATCTTGTTGATGAAATCTATTGCCTAATTGAGGGGACCAAGCTGCTTTTTCAATGACAAATCTGGATGCAAAGGCAAAAAACAAAAAAAAGCTCTCCACTGTGCAATGTTCCCTCATTGACTGCAGGGATGGCGCACGGAGGAAAATTAATATAGCGACAGATTTGCTGGACAAATACTGTGATAATTTGATCATCTGGTGCCTTTGTTTTCAAAGCCAGATATTCATGCCAGGAATCCGACACAGGTTGGTCTGTGACAGTCTCAATAAAGGAGGGGAGAAAAAAAAATAAAGCATCATGACAAAATGGTGATGATTTCTGTTGGTGAATTCAGAACGAGCTTGAATATTGTCGGGGGGTAAAAAACTGGCACGGCTGTGGAGGCTGTGACTGGCAAAAACAGCAAGGATTGACTGGTGCAACGTACCTGCCTGATTGGTTGTCACATTAAGTGACACATACTGCTTAGCATGGTCTTTGGCCAGCTCTGACACCCCGTTGACAGCCTCCAGCAGGAAGCTGTAGTTGGTGTGTGACTGCAGGTCGGCCACCATCACAGAGGTGTTTGACAGGCCGACGCGGCGTGGCAAAAAGCGGACGTTTGGGCCGCATTCCTCCAAACCTCTCCCGTCGGGTAAGACCTGCCTGCACAGGATGTTGTAGCGCACGTCCTTCCTGCCACCTGTCTCCATGGGGACGGACCACTCCAGGAAAACGCTGGTCTCGTTGACATTGGAGATGGCGTTACGTGGGGCTGAGGGAGGGCCTATGAGAGGTGGAGGAGATTAGAATTGTATATTTGATCTTATAACAAGAATACAGTATCCAAATTAAAAGCAGACTAACAAAAGCTTTGAGCATAAGCTGTAAAATCAGAAGTAAATAAGCAAGATATATACAAGAGTAACAGTGATATATATACTCACGTGTGCAGGCCATATTCGGAGGGTCGGAGTCGATCTTATAATATCCGTCCTCACAAGTGCAAGCAGTGGCTCCTGTCTGTCGGGCCATACTGTGAGGTGGACACTTACTGCAGGCCAAAGACTCCAGCAGCGAGCGATAAAACCCCACTTTGCACACTGAAAGAGTGGGAGGGGGCGGGGGCCAGTACCATGGGGTGTTTGGGGTTGGATAAAGAAGGGATGAGATGATAAGAGCAGACATACAAATAGGAAAGGGAAGGGGATCATGGGGAGAGAAAAAGCAGGACAGCATGGTTAGTTCCTTTAGGAAAAAAAAAGGAGGTCAACATCAAAATTGTACAAAAATTCCATTAGTGGCTGCAGTTGTTTGAGGTTCCTAATCAGAGACTCTTCTGTATATGTAGAATCAAATTTGGAAAAAGCATTTTTTTCCCCTAGTTTTTATTGTTTTTTTCTTTCTTTGTTCCATTTGAACCATGGTTTCATCTTAAATCACTCAAGGGATTATTCTCTTCTAACCAACCTTCGGAAACCCTGCTTTTTAAAAGTTTTATTATCTTAACCAAACACACGAAACAGACATTTTTTTGCCCATTAGTGGGGCTTTTCTTCTTGTTTATACCAAAAATCCAAAAACAGTAATTTGTGACCAGCTACTGATTAAGAATTTGCTCTTGCATCTGCTGCATAATATTATTCTCACTTAGCTTCTTTACCTGAAACAAATATGAAAAAAATACAAGCACAGAAACAGACATAATCTCTCTTCCTCCCACACAAACAAACAGTCAGACGGTTGATCTAAGTGGGCCAGGTAGACAGCAGGGTGACACACTCAGAATGATAACAGGCAAGAATACATCAGCAACCTCTGTCGCCATGGCTGCGGCCCCAAGCCAACCAATCACTGACTTATCACGGCATCGTTACCTTCCTGATTTTGTTGTTGCCCACAGACGGATACAAATAGACACATGCAACAAATAAAGACATACTAATGGGCTACTAGCTTTTGATAAACAGTTCTATAGATTAACACATCTATAGACATTGTTCAGTCGATGACACATTTCTGTTTCATTTATAGTTGAGGATAAAAGAGCAGAGGTGAGGATGCCAGAGAGAGGAGTACAGAACAGAGGAGAGGAGATGCTTTATCTGTGTTTGTCCTCTAAGGTTAGGAGCTTTTGTTTTCACCCATTGTTTCGCTATCCGCCAGTTGTGAAGCCCATTCAGGCTGTAACGGTGATTAAGAACTACATAATTAAACTTCAGGTAAGAGGACAGGAGGATAAAGAACAGACAAGGAGAAAAATAGGAGATGGTTAAAAGGAAATAAGACTGAAAAAAGGAAAGCAAGGACAAGGGGGATAAAGCAAAGTTTACAAGGAAGGATGGGGGAAAAAATAGGAGAAAGGATGAGCCAGAGGAGGAGTTAAGGGGAAGATTTGTGTGTGTGTGTGTGTGTGAATGTGTGTGTGTCAGGCGTTAGGCGGCAGTGGCTGTGATTCCCCTTGACGGAACCTTGGTCCATTGTCATGGAACATTAGGCCTGAAAAATTCTCCCTCTGCCCTGGATCGCTCTTGTGTCTCACCTCTGCCTTACACACACACACACATACACCACCGCCACACACATACATCTCTGTCTTTGTGGTATTGTAAGGACACGAGACCAGGACATGCATGCTGGGAAACACCATTTCTGAGGGTTCTGAAGCATTAGAACGAATCCTGGAGTACACACAGACACATGCAGGAAGACTCTCATGAAATGTTTCTGGCATGTTGGATGCCACACATACCCTAATTATGAGCTGAGGCTCAAAACATGGCTTTTGCAGAATTCGGGCTGGCCTAGTTTTCAATGAGCAGATAGTAATACAATTATTGAAGCATGCTTAACACAGCACAGACGATACGTTACACATGCCTTCAGGACTTGTTTCATTCAGATGCGAGAAGATGCGTTCTTTTTTGCTGTTCTTTTTGGCTTGTTTTTGTTTTGTTAAAGTGATAAATGTAAAAAAAAGCATCCAAACCTGTGATATTGATGGCTCCTATTCAATGAATGCGAATTTGCACTAAATTTCAACTTACTACGTTTTCCTGTTCTCAGCTTATGATGATGTATACCCTTATTACCCTACACGCGTGTGTGTATGTTTGTGTGTGAGTGTGTGTACGTGCGTCAGAGGAGGGATGCAGCATTCAGGGCAGTAGGACACACCTGATCCTTTGTCTGCCTCAGCCCGTTGCCACACACACACACACACACACACACATTTATGGTTGCATACAGATTTATTGCCATAGTCTAGTGTCTTGCTCTCCTTGACTTCATCCTCCAAACCCCCATGGCCAAATCAATAAAAATGGGGATGGCAGCACATTTCACATATACAGACACACAGGCACAAAGAGGTAGAGTAGAAAGAAGAGAGATAGAGAAAAAGTAGCAAGAAAAAGTACTGAAAAAATAAAGAAAAACCCTTTAGGTATATTAATAATTTGAGATTGTAGGCTCAGATATTATGCCAGTATAACTATGATTATTGTTTTTAAGTATTTATTATTTTGGTGCTAAGCTCGAACCACCTGGTGTGCTGCACTCCCCAAAGATTACCTGTCACTCTGAACATGAAGCTGTGGGCAAACTGTGATAGAATAATGGTTCTTTACTTCCATTCTAGTGTATTAAACTTAAGTTTCAGATGATTTTTTTCTTTTTTTCCCATCATAATAGCTTTTCTTAGCTGTCAATATTGAGTATAACTCATTTGCTTTCTAATAATTTTTCTATTGATCATAGATTTTTCCCAAGTAAAGAGTTGTGCGTGTCATTTGTGTTATACATAGTTGTTTGAATAGGACAATAACATATAAAGTTCTGTCTGGTGTTTAATATGAAAAATAGCATTTGTTTTCTGAAAAATGTCACTATAGAAAATATACAGACAGAGAGACTGCTAGTCCACCAGGTAGATGCAGACACATGCATATACAGATAAACATTTCTCAATCAAGAGGTGTCAAGGACTGCATGATGTGTTCTCATTAAACTAAACTATGCAATTCTTTTCCACAGAAGTTGCAATTATGAGAATGACACAAACATTTGCAATTAACATGTGCGAATCAATTAACATGTGCAAAAGAAATCTGCTACTTGAATTAAAGTCAATTCTAGTTGATTAATAGGAACTAACAGTGTGGCTGTTAAGGTGTTTATTATCATCAATTCTAGCTTATTTCTATTCAGGATAAATAGATTAGCTATGCTCCAAGAGAAAAGTGAACACAGAACATGTGTTGAAAATCAACTATAGACGTGTGATGTTCCACATGACACGTTGGCATAAGTGCAAATTTCTATAATGTTGTATAACTTGCTTCAGTTCTGATCTGTTTTGCCTAATTTTGTGTCCAAATATTTAACATATGACTTAACCAAGCTCAACATTCAAGCCCATGCAGTTTTAGTTTATCATTATAGCTTAAACGTATAAACATTTTTAAAGATGGCATTTTAAACTGATCTGTGTTTTGGATGAATATTTTTTTCCTTAATTCAATCACTTCCTCATTGTTCATCTTGTTAGATGTCCTACAATGAAATGACTAAAGACAAAAGGACAGGCAGCCTTTTAGATCTTTAGATCAGGTCCTTGACTTCCTTAATTGTCTTAAAGGGGACACAGCCACTCATAAATAAGTCTTTATATCTCAACCCTTAGAGACACACTCGCACACTTCCTGTGGTGAGATTAGTTATGGTCATGGCTGGCTGACTAAAATGGATCATTCCTCATTGTAAATGCGTCTGAATAGAATGAAGTGGTGATATTAGTGTGTGTGTATGCATGTATGTGTGAGTGTGTGCGCGTTGCCCTTGGGCAAGCTGTCTTTCTGATGCCACGCAGCTCTTAATGCACAGCACAAAGGGTAATAGGTAATTAATATGCAATACACACTAATGTGCCTCTATGCATTTGTGTGTGTGGGTTTGTGTGTGAGGTTAATGCGTAATTAATATGCATCACACACTGGCTTCCCAGGCAATTAAGGATCCAGCGGTGTCCGTTGATGCTTCTTAACGAGCGTCCTCTTTAATTGGAAACATTTCATTGTAAACATGTTGATTTATATGACTGGCTGTCATTTGGCGGGATTAGAGGGAGAAAGCGATTAAGGCAGAGGGAAAGACACACACTCGAAGTGGGAAGAGGGTATAAAACAGTTAAAAATAAGAGCCCCATGCTGTGTACCAACAAAGCATTGGATTCAAATTTGTTTATAAAGGCATGGAAAAAGTATGAATTCAAATATAAAATAAATTTCTGAAGCATTAATATGTAGACTGAACAAATAGATTTAAAATATGTCAAACAGAGGATCAAGGGTCAGTATTCACATACATTCTGCAGACTTGACTGCCACCAGTATCTATGGGCTATCTGATTGACCCTTGAGTGAAACTGTACTACAGTTTAAGAGATTAATAAGAAGATGGTATTTTAGACTGTGTATATTGTGGCAATAGCACAATGTTTATATACTTCACTGTTAGTCAAATTCTTGCTTTTAAAGTACAAGTACACAAGTATATCAATGAAAATGTTCTCTAACTATGTGAAGTACTCATTATGCATGCATTGGTATATAATAATTTAATGTAAAAGTAGCTTATTAATTATGCAATAACATACAAGCAACATGTTCATTTTAAAGCTGGTTAAAGCAGAGCTAATTTGTACTATTTTGTATCCTGTTGGGGAGTCTAATCTATATTAATGTGCACTTCACTGCACTAGTTGCCCCATAAATGTCGAGGGAAAAGTACAATAATATGTTGTCTAACTATAGAGGTATAAAAAGTGCATTAAAATGGACATTTAGAGCCCTGTTAAATCAGCTCTAATTATTTCTATATTTGGGTATTTTATTTCCACAGTTGTTAGCTTTCCATTTCAATTTTGTTGCATTATGTGTTTCACATTTTAAACTATTTTTGTCATCGGAAGAATGTCTAACAAGTTAAGCAAATAAAGTTTTTAAATTCATTAAAAACAGAATTTAATGAATATAAATTATAAAGAGGATGTCACACAACACTGCACTATTTTTTTAATTGATCAGAATGCGTCCACATGCAACTCAAGCCCACAGGGAAAGTGGGTCTGACAAAGGTTACTCTCACAGTCAGGCAAGGCCCCCTGTGGTTTAAACAAAATTGACCAGAAACAGATGCAGCTTTAATTTATTTTAACAAATTTCTTACTCTTTGAATACATTCATATCTGAGAGCATGTTGAGGTTATAAGCTCTTTTTATTGCATTGCCCCTCTCATGTGTGACACCACTATACAGTAACGCAGGTTTTTTTCTTGTTCATTCAGCTTTGGAACTGTGAAAAAGAAAATAAAGGAAGAGAAACACTCTGATTTTTATAAATTGATTACAGTTATGTAGTTGGACCAATTTACAGTTGACTCAATTTTTTTAATATCAATTTCCAATTTATTTTTTACTATTTGCAGCATTGAAATCACAGGGCTCTTGACTTACACAAGTGCATTAACCTCATATTAACCTCATAATTGTACATAATTACACCATATCAGTAACTATGCTTAACTATTACTACTGTGAAATTCTATTTGATATTACTACTATGGTTATATTAACTGAGGAATATCAAATAAAATTTCATAATCAGACAAAATTAGACAGAAAAAAATACAGTGGCTCCCTTTAATTGTTGTACGTGACATTCACATATATCTCCAACGTTCTTGAGACTCTTCCAACTGCTTATTGATTCAGTTGGATTGGCATGAAAGTAAACTTTTACAGAAGAAACACAAAAACGGTAAAGCTAAACTCCAATACAATGTCTGTGTTGTTACCAGATACTATTGTGAACTAATAAACCAGGCAAGGAAACGGTAAATATCCTGTTCCTGTATTTGTCCCATAGTGAGCCACTGGCCTAAGGAATATAAACAGAGCGTGTGTGTGCGCCTATTTGTGTGTGTGCAAGACCGAGGGTGTCACACCTTTACGAATTATTGTTGTATTACTGTGATTGTGTGCATGCCTTTGCTTGGGCTCATGTGTATGTGCTGAAGCATGCTCATATTTGTGTATGCCTGTGTGTGAAGACAAACAAAACCAGATGATAATACCATAATAATATACAATCAAGTCAATGGGGTTTTCCTGTCTGTTGGATGGCAGAAAAGGTCATTGTTCAGCACCCATTTATTCTCACAATCGGGGCCACAAGCAGAAACCAAGAGGTCGAGCAGGTCAGGAGAGCTTTCAAACATAAACCGATTTATTGCCCCAGACAAAGTCTAGTCAGGGAGAAAAAAATTAGCAATACATCATAATGATAAATCAAGTGTCAAGTTATGCTGACCAGATGTGCTGGAAAATAATTCAACCAACTGAATTACAAGGACGCCGGGCTACATTTTATATTGTTCGTTCATCATTTAGCTGACACTCATTACTTAAAAATAGTACTCGCAGCATTGGACCAACAACTGAACATAAATTGCAAGCACCCACAGATTAGGTGTACAAGGGTCAGGATCTCAGTGCCATTATAATACTCTTGAGGTGTGCAATCTCAGCAAAACACGGAGAGCTGTCAGATCAGACATACATGTGAAAGTGCGTGTGCATGAAATTGGCTGTAAATCGAAAAACGTTCTTTTTAAGCCACTTGAACGCACAATGTTTAATTTCTGCCACTAGATGTCTCTCAATCAGAACAATGGAAACCAAACATGTACAGTAATTTGATGACATCATAAAATAGCCTGGGATCATGGGATTTGTTTATTTGGTTGTTCAACGGCCACCACTGCAGATAAAAATCTCTGACTGGCACAGACAGACATGTTCACCATTGAGGTAATGATAGTGCTAAGGCACTGTTTCCTTGACTGAAATTATGATTTTTTCTAAGTTTGAAATGCATAAGCATGATCAGTGCTAACTCTTAAAATGGACATACTAAATTTTCCTAGAGCATTAAAACACAACATTGAAGTCTGCAAGAAGAACAGGCCTACAAAAACTCACACAGCTTTTACTAAAGTGAGGAGTAAGCCAATAAGAATACAGGTATAAGTATACATGCACAGTTTTGCAAATCTTAATATCTGCAGAATTAAAGGCAGTATTAAGATGCAAAAACTCTGCTTCATTCTGCTCAAATCTCATGCACTTTTACCAGTTTGCATGCATTTTAATTTCATTACCACCTCTTAAAAAAAAAAAAATCAGTCAACATTTTTCTGTTAAAATTTAATTGTTTTGTAAACTGTATCATCTGGAACACTTATCATCTGACCTACATGCAACACAAGTGTCCATAACTACCATTCTAACCAGTCCTACAAGCCACTGCTGACTGGGACTCTGGAGACAACCAGGCTTTCATGGAAAGAAGCTGGCACTGCTGAATGAAGCATTTTATTAATATTTCACCAACTGCAGGAATGTGTGTGTATCTAGTTGTGCTATTCTATCTTTGTGAGGACATTGTGGCTGTCCCACATTTCCTAAAGAGGTGTCTGCTGATTATGACTTGGTTTTAAGGGGTAGAGTTAGAATTAGGCTTAGGTTAAGGTTCAGGCAAATAAGGTTAGGTGGGGCTTTAGGTCAGTCATGGCTGAAGTTAGGTGTTAGGTAATGTGCTGTGTAAATCAGGCATCCTCACAAGTATAGAAAAAAGATGTGAATATGTGTGCACGTAAGCAGGGGGAAGGGTAAAAGGGAGGAAGCACTTCTGGGAAAGTCAGTTTACCCAACAAGCACTCAGGAAGCACTTTAGTTGTCATGACAGCATCACCATGTTGAGATGATGGGGCGATGGAGCAGAGACAGAGATGCAGGGCAGTGCAGAGCAAGAGACTGCAAATGAAAGAAGCCAGCAGCAGCTTCCTATTGAGCAGCATCTAAAAAGATGAATGGAGACTCTTTCCGCAATAAATTCATTCGATTCTTATTTCAGGGGATGATAAAATCGAAAAGGCTTCCTGCCACTTGCAGCTTGTTTTATTCTCCATGATTTTCCGTCTCTTAAGCAACTGAGGGACGACAGAACTTCTGTGTTAGTAAAGGAACTGAATATTATTTAATTTAAATGATTCCAAAAATAAAAGAAGCATTACAGAAGATACAAAATTGGAAACATTTAACTTCTGATTCTGTTGGATCTTTTAGGTCCCACAAGCTTGGGCTCCACTGCTGCATCCATACTGATGGAGCTAACATTGAACAACTAACACTGGTATTAAAATGTGCAGCCATCTCACATATATATTAGTTCAATGAGAAGAGCTGTCTAAAGTGTGACATCATGTTTTGGTTTTCCATAGTCCTTTTTATTGTAAAATGAGGTTTAAGAAGATAAGAATAGAAACATGACACTCAAATATTAAATAAGCATTTTATCACATAGGTTATTGTGCTTGTGGTCCGGCTTTGCGTGTTGCGTGGGTTGAATTAGCAGTGCAGAAGAAACAATGCTAGGAGACTGCACCTATGAGAGAGTCAGAGGCAAACTGTAGCTTTTTGAGAGATTAATTCCCAAAGTCACACCATTCTGCCCTGATCTGGGGCAGTTTACCAGCAAAAGAAAAACTTACTGTTTGTTTTTTAATTTTGAAACATTTTGGAAAGGGGATTTATCTACACTTCAACCAATCAAATGATTGAGCAGTCAAACTTGTGTGAAAACCCACAAGTTTAACAAAAGACATTTAAAGCTTTGTTCAAAAACCTCAATGAAAGCTTTGAATTAAAAAAACAAAAACAGAAAACATGGGATGCAGCCCTACAAAACCTTAAAGCGACCCAAAGCGAGGTTTTGGATTCATTATCAGGACATATTGCTATCATATTGAAATGACAAACGCCACAAACATCATGTGTGCATCTCTTTGTTATGCAACCAACTGTAATACCCTTGTCACACCATCAAGCAAGGGCTCCACACTGCAAGTGTGAGCTGATTGTTCACTATCCCATAATTCCCTTGAGGGAGAAGGCAGAAAGCTTCCTTATATTACTACACCAGTGAGACAGTTTCTGATGGCAGCACCACCACCATGACCAGATCGAGTTTGACATATGCTGCAGTGACGTCTGACAGGCAGGCAAACACAGAGGAACATCAGGGGAGCCCTGGCACTGAAACAAAGTATTGTCAAGGGAAATCCAGCTCTATCCATGACTCACTCAGACGGCACTCGTGAATGAAATGCTCTCTATGGTTTTATTATTCTAGCAGTGAGCGGCACGTTATCATTCAATTCTTTTTAATTGACGATACCAAGACTCGTCCTCGTTTCCATTTGTATTCCTCATCTGCTGTCATCTTCTTTCCTCTTCTCTGCCTTACACTCCTACCCTCCCCCAACTTCCCCACCTCCTCTCTTCCCCCAACTTCTCTGCCCATCTCTCACACCTCCAAGTCTTTTTTTTTCTTCTGTCACGTGAATTCAGTGCAGCCTAATTCCGAACATCACAAAGCTGTCAATCCCAGCATCCTTTCAGCCCTTATTTCATCTTCCCAATGTGGCACTCAGCTCTTATCCTACAATTCCAGCCTTCAAGTCAACCCTTATTCCATCCTTACTACATCCAATTTATGGAGTATTCTATTTTTCCTGCCTTGAATCCAGTCCTTATTCCATCACGCCATTGAGCTTTACTATTGCAACACTTTACTCAGCTTGTGCCATCATATCATCATTCAAGGAAACTTATTCCAGCTGCACTTCACTCAGCCTTTAATATATCATTTCAACTTTTTATTTAGCCTTTAATCTGTAACAGCAACATTATTCCAACCCTAAGTTCCACCATTTCAACTAATTTTACAACCTACTCTACCATTGGCTTTATTTTTTTGTATATGCATCTATGTTGTTTTGAATGGTTTAGTGTTAACACTTTGTTTCTTGTATGAAGTGCAATTGCAAAGAATGCATTTTTTTTTCAACATAGACCCAAAAAAGAGTAGTTGTTGCAAAGGCAACTTCACCAATCAGTTCAAGATTCCTGTTCATTTGGACAGTTTTGTCATTGTATTTTGCATAAACATTGATATCCTTGTCGTGTCCATGCTTTTGAAGTATCCTGATGATGTGTTTGCACATGCAAACATCACATCCAAGTTCCACAAACCCAGATGAACTCTAACATTAGACTCTTAGATCTTGAGAAAGTGCACCTTGTAAACACCTTGTCAAGCTTTTTGATCAGTGGTGGCACTAATACTTGTCTTTTATTCATCCAATTTGGTTAGAATTAAATGAAAACATTTTACACACCAACAACTATCAAAATTTGGTGAAACTGGTTAATATTTTATTGAAAAAATATATTTTTAGTGTGATCTGTTCTTGGGCTACTCTGCCTCAAACCTCTGTGATTTCCCAAGTTTCCTTGAGTAACTAGTGACTGCTGCTATTTGTTGCTGCTAGTTAGTTCTGATAGCTTTGCATTTAGCAGACTGCTCATGGGAATAGAGAGTGCTGATGTTTACATCGCAGGAGCTTTGGACCAAAAGTTATGCTGGAAGAAGTTTTAATAACTTTTCAGGACATAATATTATTATGAAGCTGCTAAGTTTTGTATGTTGTTAGCATTAACATTACAACTGACAATGCTGTTACAGAAACCTGGAGGAGGTATTTATTATTGTGGTGTTGCACTCAGAAACTGTGGAGGTGCCAAATCACACAAAATACCACATACTACATTATGCAGCTTCTTTTACAAGGAGAATCGGTTGATAAAGAAATATACTGAAAATGCCCAACAATAATGTATAAACATATGGTATAATCTCATGTTCCATGGAAACATCATATCTGAATTTCATCCAAACTATTCAGCCCTCCATCCAGCTCTTATGGACTGAATGTTGGCTTTATGTGAAACATTATTTCTTAAGTCCAATTCAGCCATTATTCCCCACATTTCTCCAAGCATTTATTTAGCCACAAAATCACATCTGCAGGGCTGAACTCAATCTACACTCCCCCCATCTCTTCATCCATCTGCCCACTTCTATCCTCAGTTATCCTTCCTCTGTCGCCATCACCGCTAAAACAACACTCATCCATCTCTGTGTCTCTCTGCCCTCACTCACACCCGGTGGTGAGAAATTTTCAATTTATCTTGTGTCCCCTTGTTTTGCCATCACTTCTCCTCTCTGTAATGCTTCCGTGTATTCATCCATCCATCCATCCATCTACCCACCCCTCCTCCCCCATTCCCTCTCTTCAGCCTGTAAGGGCTGCAGGCTCTAATGTACTCTGAGCTAAACTTTGCCTACATCTATACGTCTCTCACGACCACACACTATATCATTAGATGTCGTTTGACAAATTAATTTTTGCACAACAAGTAGATAACCACACAAGTTACATGTTCATAAATCCACCTTTGTTGTCATTCCTGATACACTACTATAACCATGGAAATACAACATGATCATTTTAACATTTTTTGCCATTTGAATCAATGAAAAGGGACAAATAAGTCAAACTTAAAGGTTGGACAAAGAAATGAATGACAACAGAAACCAAACAATGCATTCCTGTACAGATATTACTGTATACTAACAATGGCTCATCTTATGCACTTTTACCACAGGAACCCAGACTGTGCTTGTGTATTGTGGCTGAATGTTTTTCATACTTATAGGTGCACTTTTGAGATATGTGTGTGTCTGTGCTGAGAGAGTAAATAAGGCCGAGGTGGTTTGAGAAAGATGGACAGATCTTTGAAGAGGAGCTGGAGTGGGAAGTGGAGTGAGAGGCAGTGGCAAGAGTGTAGCAGACAGGAGAGTGCTAATGTAGGTGGCAGCAATAAAATAGGAAGAGAGAGAGAGAGAGGGAGAGGGAGGGAGGGATTGAGAAGTGATGAATGATAGGCAGTCACAGAAAGATAAAATAAGAGAAAAAGGAAAGTAAACAAAAAGAGTGAGAAGGATGGGGAAATGAGAAATTGACATACAGACAGAAAGCAAAAGCGTTATACGGAAGAGATGTGAGAAGAGGTAAAAAAAAGAAAGAAAGAATAACACAAAGAGGAGGAGAAAGAGCTGTCCGTAACAAGTTCTGTCCTACATTCACAAAGGCTGCATTAAATCATGCTCTACTAGGCAGCACGCGCAGCCAATACTGCCATAATCCACACACACTCACACGTTTTCTCTCATATGTAGACCCTGTACAGGCAACCCATTGATTTACAGTCTACAGTAAGACAAGCACGCTTACAGCACCAACTGAAAAGGCTAAACAGACAATGAAACACAATCTGGTTGTCGACAATACTCCATATCTTTTTAAAAAACTGCTCTACCCCTTTTTAAAAACACTGACATTCACCAAGAGAGCAAAATAGGAATAATAGAGTGGAAATTAAACCACTACGCGCAGTGCAGATTTTCAAATCCAGATTGCCAGTTTCTGAACTTCCACATCTGAAAGGCAATACACACATGTACACTCAGTCACACACACACACACACACACACACACAAATGACACTGCATACATAACTCTTCACAGTATGGAGTCCAGGCACTCTTTCGGCATCTCAAAAACAGACTTTCTTCACTCTCTTCACTTCACACTCCGATGCCTGCGACTGAAATGCACATGAAAAAGTGTTTGCTAAGGCAGCGAACACATATGGTAACAAAGCTGAGAGAGAGGAAGCCCTGCCATGTTTCTCTCTGTAGACCATTTCAAAGGCTGTCAGTCTCATCTGCATATGAAACTGTAGGATAAAAACATAATCTCGAAACTACATTAATTAGTGGGAGCGTTTCTTACTCTGGCAACTTACTGTTAAGTTTGTTTTTCTTTTTTTGCACACATGGACTATTATTAAATAAGAAAATCATGTGAGCACTGTTGATGTTTTTATTCTCAAACGTTTAACTGATGGCAAAAATTAGCATATCAAACAAGTTCATCTTCCTGGAAAGCAAAACACTAAATCTAATTAAAATGAAAATCAGTTAAACCCTTTGCAACCTTAAAACTGCCCAGTTCAACAGACCATGGGATGTACTGACAGCTTCTTGCAATACACAGTGGCAGGGTAAGAGTTTATCATACTGTCTTCAAAATAACTCCCTCACATCCCTTTGTGAATAGTGGCACAAAGGGAATGTCCCTTTTTTTGCTGTCTCTTTTAAGCTCAGCCCTCACAAGAAAAGAAAGTTGCGTTTTTTTTCCATTTATGTCTTTTAAAACAAAAAAAATACAGTTTTAATCATAGCGGCTATCCACACCAGCTAAGCACAGACACGGACCAATTCTTTGTTACATGCTCAGCAAGTCTTTTTATCAATGGCAAATGGAAAAGTGGAAACAATTCATATTTTCAAATTAACAATACATGCTTTTAAACCCTGTGAATAGTGATAACATTCAGCACATTGTCATCGGCCCACTTGAAAAATTAAAAAGTGGAAAATTAGTTTCGTGTCACTTTTGCTTTTATTTTTAATGATGCATGTAAATGCACAGTATTCAGATTATACTGTTTACATCTGCACTTAAAGAAAACAAATTCAAAATATCACTGTTATTGACTATGTATTTTAATTCTTTACTCCCCATTTTTAGTTTTAGAAACTGCTCCACATGAACAGAGATAGGCTACTGCACATGCTGCTGGAGCAATGCAGCTTCCGGTAAACAACATATTACTGTTAGCATTAATATATTTTCCTTTTTTTCAAAATATGCATAGTTCGAAAAACAAAACCAAGAGCCCACAGCTAAGTTTGTGAGGCTTGCAGACTTAGCAAACACAGCAGTGCTTAAACCAAAAGCTAATACAAGCATGCTTTAGCTTACTATAACTATAACCCTAAAGTTTATAAGGTAGGCCCTAATTTGTCGCTACAAGGTCGCTATCTTCATTAAGTGTGACAGCATGCTGATATATGCAGTAGCACTAACCAGAGAGTAAGTAAATACAGTTAAAGCAGATGGGGCTATGATTGGCGTTATTGGTATTTTGTAGGAAATGGAAATATTGAGCAGATAATGATCTCAAATGAAACATGAAGGCATCACCAAAGCTGTTACAAAGTCTCCCTCAGGGAGACTTTCTGTACCAAATTACATGAGAATCATGTCATTAATGTACATATATGATGATTACAGTATTCATGCAGTGGTACTTCATGTTACAGCACATAACATCCTCAGATAATTTCCTTTCCTACACTGTTCGTGTGTAATGTTTTTTTTTAATACTCGTGACTACAGTCTATTGCTATACAGCACTGATATACACAACACAAAATGAGCTCTTATGTATCAGTGCTGAACACCACCAAGATTTTTTTTTTTTTAGTCTTCTCAGCCACAGATCTGTAACAGTCTGTGTGACTGTGCAGTCTGTGGCAGTGGGACTCCAGGCAGGCCAGTGGCACACTGACAGCTATTTCTTATAATGATCTCCCCACAGCGACTCTGTGTCTGACAAAATTAAGCTAGAGGAAGAGCATACATTGTTCCACAGCGACTAAGTTCTAACATTTGATTATAATGAACTAAAATAACTAACAGAGGTGGTGGTTCTTTACTGCTGGATCCTCTGGCGGCATTGTGTGATGAATTCAATAGAAAATCTGATACATCTGATATGAAGTGTTGCCTGAACCCCCTGCTGTCATTCTAGTCAGGGTGCATTGTATGCAATCACACAGGCTTTGGCACAGGGATAATATAGTATATGCGGTGTATTAGCACAAACACACTCACTCACACATATGTGCAAATTTGTGAAGCAAAACAAAGTAAATCTCTGCCTTTAACGTTTGAGAATTGGCAAGCTGTAGCTCAGCATTGGATAACAACCTTTTAGTTCATTGCTTGAGACTGACACAAGATTAAAACACTTTAAAGCTAACAAACAATCACACTTTTCAAATTTCTGTGTCATTCAGCTACATGCCACTACAGTAACTTGTTCTCTGGATTTTTTTCTGAAATTTCACCATGCCACTCAGAGCTGCTTTTGGTTGCTCAAGTAGATTCAAGTGTGCAAGTGTGAAAATTGAGTAATCTAAAGACAGCACAGTGGAAGATTGGAGAGGAGTGAAGGGGAGAGAAAAATAGAGAGGCCCCGGGTGCCCATGGAAATGGCAGTTAAGGTCGGCGATGGGAATGTTTGGGCTCGAGTCAGAGCAGAAGAGCGCCTGTGTGAGAGCAGCAAAGTGCTGCAGGGCCTCGGGGGAATACCCTTCACTAAGCCAGGAGAAACAAAACACACACTCGCACGGTGAGAAACACTCTCAGGGAAAAAGAAAAAACAGATCTGTGCACAAAGTCAAGCACACAATACTAAAAACAAACATGTGCACGGATATAAAAATAAACAAACAGGGTGAAGATGCGACCAAAAGGAAACACGAATGCATGTGTACTCATAAACTAGGCTAAAAATGTGAATATCTGATGAGCTTAAAAGCAAAATGAATCAAATTCTCATGAGAATTAAGCACTTTTGCTTGATAAATGCCTGGGATGACTAATTATCTAAATTATTTCAGACTTATTTTTAATTAATTCATTAATTAATCAACTAATTGTCTCAGCACGACTCCACAGACATAATTTGCCCTCTTACCTTGACAGGATCCATTGATTTCCTCAAACCCTGTCTGGCACACACACTTCCCGATGGGCACCAGCCATTCTCCCTCTGTGCTGCAATGCATCCTGGGAGGCTCATACAGAGGCAAGGAGTTATTGACGCAGCGGCCCACCACCTCCACCAGCTGCGAGGCCTCTGACCCTGGGATGGTGTCGGGGAACTCGGCCAAACTCTTCACCAGAAACGGGCAGCGTTTGTAGAAAACACGCACTGAGACTAAAGCAATGCAGGCACCTAAATCCTGAAATGCCAGGTAGAAGCCTTTCCGGGTCAAGGGACCTAAATCTCGGACTTCTGTGTTGAGCTTCATCACCCGATCCCCCAGGTCAAGCTCAGTAAAACTCTCATCAGCTGCTATTGTGTCAATTTTGATGTATCTGCTCTCCTTCATGGCCCTGTCTTCTTCCTCTGTCATCCCCGTTCCATCTCTCATCTCTCCTTCCTCCATTTCCTCCTCATCACCGTTCGTTTCGTAGTAATACATGTTAAATGTCTCCTTGCAGGTCCCGACACCCCCAGGCAGACTGTTGCAATCTCTCAGGGTGAACTTGAGCTCGATGAAGACCCGTTGGGCTCCCTCGGTCAGGATCCAGTTTGTGTGGAGCCAGTTGTTCTGGTTCTGCTCCATGACCCGGCACACTTGGTAGGTGTGGATGGGAGCATAATCCTCATCTACTTCTCCAATCTCCTCCCACTGAGAAAGAGAAAAGAGAGAGATTAACGGAGAGGCAGCACAAAAAGGGTAGATATATACAAACACGATTACTTCGTAGTGATAACAAGGTACAGATCTTCATGGGTCAACCCAGTCCCAAGGATCTGAGACCAATCCCAGGAGCCATATGGGTTCTATTCTACATTTTATACAAGCAATTGGCCCTGAAAACCAAACTGTGTCACTAGCGCAGAGAATTTGCCTAAATTTGCATTCCTTTTTACATTCTTTGGTCACATATTTTCAGCTTTGTATTGAAATTGTAGCAATTTATTCTTGCACAGCTACTTAGACAGCAATTAACACTCGAGAGCTTAACTCCTTTCTTTCGCATATAACATTTGTATGGTGTTTCTGAAAGTATGTATTAAAAGTGTACAGTTTTAGCATCGTATCAACTCTAATATCAGTAAATCTCAAATAATACCCAGATGCAGAGAGAATTTAAGGCTACAGCAATGCGATTTTGAAGGGCTTAACAATAGCGAGGATATTATAAACAAGTTGGGGGTGTGTGTGTTTTCGTGTGTGTGTGTTTTCCTGTGTGAGCAGAGGTATAGAAAGCAGAATAATCCTCATCCCTTCCACCTCATTTCCTCCTACAGCAACAGACAGAAAAGAATGAGATAGTGTGGTATATACGTATGTGCATTTACTCTAAATGAGGGGTGGAGATCTTGTCAGCGAAAAAAAGAATTAATGAGCACTTAAAGGTGTGTTCATCTGTGCGTACTTTATAGCCATGCATCTATAATGTGCGTTACTCTGTGTGTGTGTGAATTCCTACTTCTGTGTGTGTGCATATATGTAAATGATTCTGTCAGTTTTCAAGCTTGCATGTGTTAGCGTCTGCATTCATGCCTGTGTGTGTGTGTGTGTGTGTGTGTGTGTGTGTCAGACAGCAGCATTAATTCCCTCTGCAGGTCTCCTGGGACGTGGCTATTATCTGCATCACTAGCATTCTCCCATGGCTAATACAGGCCCTTCATCATGTCACCGTAATATGACCAGGGGGACCAGACTATGATCTGGTGTTATAGCTTAATAGCCCATATTAATCAATCCTTGCTGTAGCCTTTGTGTACAACCTTCTGTCTTTGTCTGTTCTCTCTCATCTTGCTGTCTTGTTCTCCATCTGACTTTTTCATTCATTTGAGCTTTGGTCTTTTGCTTTCTGTTTAAAATCATTGAGTTTCTAAACTTTTTTGTGAATGAATGGAGTCATTAGCAAGTTACCCCACACTGTGTGATGTTAGATCTCAGTGCTTCTGGGTTGTGTGTTCATATTCTTGTACTTTTAACTTTTAGAGGACCAACTTGAGTTTATACCTTGAGAATGGAGATTCTAACCATCCTCAGATCTTAAAAGGGCTGTTTAGGGGTAAACAATTTAAAAGTTAATGTTTGATTTAGCTTTGGTTCAGATTAGAGTTACAGTTAGCGTGTTAACGAGGGTCCTTACTGTAGATACATAGACAGATCTGTGCTTGTCCCTTTGTCTCCCAGTCAGTCCCAGTGCAGACATTAAGCCTCTTACTGGTTAGACCACACAGATTCACCAACCTGTTCTGAGCTTTACACAGCTTAACACGCACACATATATATACACACCCAACAAACATTACTGGTAACCCAGCAGGGAGCAAATGACCTTCAATAGTTTTGCCTGGAACCAAATGGGTTCAGTAAATAAAAGCAGACTGAAAGTCCTTCAGCTCTCGATTAAACTGATTTAACAGTGTTGATGTAAATGTGGGACATGAATCTTTAAATTGATTCATCAGGCGGCGATTTTACATTAGCATTTGCAAGTAAATACCGTATGAAATGAGCACTCATACATTAAAGATGGTAAAGGGTTTCCATTAAATCATATCCTTACTATTTTAATGTGATACATTTCCTTTTAAATAGAATGCTGGGGCAAAAAAAATAGACATCTGAAGAATAAAACATAAAGCTATTATTTATGGAGAAATTGCTGTGGTTTCAGTGCCTATTACATGGGATCTTTAAAGACTAGTGAGCAAGTATTAGGTGGATAGGGGCCCCCGAGGTCAAACACAAGGCGCAGTGCAGAGAGCAGCATACTAACACTGCAGGGTCAGGACCACCCATGCTAATGAGAGGCACTGGGGAAACTAACTCATGCAGTAATAGGCAACCTTTTAACACCTAATAAGAGTTCGTTTTATAGTCAGTATGTGTCTACCTTGCCTCTTTGTCTCACAATGACTCTCTAAATAAATGTACCATCCATTTGTTTTAAAAATGAGATGTTCAGTTAAGCCAGTGCAATTCACATAACCTCCTCTTAAAGGGTCAGTTCACTCAAATTCCAAGAAAAAGACATTTTCTCCCTTTAATCTCTTGTGGTATCTAACCATTCGGATACTGTTAGGACATGTACTTTTACTTTTCAGACATCTGATTCCAAGATTTTTGATCTTTCTTGCTTCAAAAGTAATCACTTTACAAAGAATAATGCACAGGTTACTTGCTGTGGCTCCTATAGAAAGTGTTGACTACAGAAATTGTGACTGTGATCAGGACATTTTTCCAAAATAAAAGTTTGCATATTTCTGCAAATCTTTGAGTGACAGGAACGTTAATCCAGAGGCTTACATAATACTAGGATGGCAGCGGAAGTTTCAGAGGGAAAAATGTGAGCACATAAAACCATTAAGGTATCATTCTGTTTGGGTGAAGTAATGCACGGGTGTGAACAATTAAAGAACCCACAGACTGAAAGTGTCTGTCCCCAGTGGTGATAAAATGCCTTTAATAATCAGAGCTTCTTAATTTCAGCCCTTTCAGATTTTCTCACTTAGCTCTAACCTCTCTCTCACCTCTGCACCGTCTCCTCTCCACTTCCTGCCCTTTCCCACTCAACCGTCCCTATAGGCATCCCTCTAGCTCCTCATTAGTGTGTGTGTTTGTTTTTGTTGACTATAATGCGTGTGGCTTTGTGTGTGTGCGTGCGTGTCACATCCGTCAGCAGACCCCCTGTGGCTGTGCTGAGTGCCCTCCTGGCTCTAAGTCTATAAAGCTGTCTCCAACTTATTATTACCACCCATTACAGCTGACCGTCACGACACTGTAATAGAACGGCCCCCATCACGCCTCAACCATACCAGAACAACCCCCCCCCTCCCTTTTCTGTCCCTATTTCTGCCTCCATCTCATTCCCGCCAACATCCCCCTTCTTGTGCCTCCTTCCTCTCCTTCATTTCATCCTTGTCTATCATAATTTTCCCCTTTCTGTGTCCTCTATTCTACCTTTAATTATCCAATCTGAAGTTTAACCCAGAAACATTGTTGAACACCTTCCCCCTTCTCAGTTCTTAACTCTCAAACACTTGCAGCTTCTGACTTCCTGTCTTCTTTCTTGTCCCCAATTCCACCTCCTCCTGCCTTTCTCTCCCCTCCTGTCACACCTTTCCCCCCCAGTCTATGCCCTTCACTTGTCTTTCTCCTCTTTTCTTCTTGCTACTCTTGAGTTTTGCTGTGTTTGCCCTTGTCTTTGGTCAATTGAGCATGCTGACTTAGCAGAGGCAGTCGATGAAAGCGATCACACAAATTTAGTGTGCTTCACCTTATTTTTTTTCCTTCTTCTTCTCCTTGTACAGTAAAAGGACTGGAGAGAAAGTAGAGCATAAAGACTGGCTGATCACCTCTTGTCAATTCCAGCTAGCTCACAAGTATCTCTGTTGAATGTGAAAGTATGTATAAAAATTAAATTTATGCCACTCTTAATTATGTTCACTGACCGCCTTTCTCACTCTATTTCTGGTGTTTAACTGGAAACTAGCGACAAGTGACAAAAAGAAATGCATCATTAATGTCAATAATAACGGATTTCTGTGGGTTTGAACTTTGTTGGAAACTTCTGCGTTTACACCATTAAAATATTTATACACACACACACACGTACATACGTGCACACACACACACACAATTGTTATAAGACATTTTAATGTGGAAGTGTTACATATTGTACGTTAAGGTATGTCACTGACAATTGTAACAATTGAAAATTTCCTCCAGGATTCTGGGAAATTTGATTAATAATAATATCTTTTTTCCTACATTTCATACAACAAACCTTTGATGGATTGAAGCAGAAAATAATATGTTAATATATTAATAATGAAAATAATAATAATTAGCCCTATTGACAATGAATAACTCTTTTTGACTTGTCCAACCCTGGCGGATAGTAAAAACAGGCAAAGCAAAGCCTCACAGTCCCTCTTGCAACTTTAGGTCAGACATATTCTCACTTTACTTTCCCATCATGTATAAAGGCCGTTTGAACAGATTCACAGTGGTGGGAAAATGATGGGCTTGTCTGGCTTTTTTGTCTTTGTGCAATGCTGAGTCTTTAGGTTTTTTTTTTTACTGACTTTTACTCTCATGCAGGCTCAAAGCTTGGAGCGTGTCAGCCGTCAATCAGCCATCAGCTTCAGTCTTTGTGTTTTCTTCTGATGAGAGCTTTAGCAGAGGAGTTGAGGTGACATAAGTTGAAACAATGTGTTTCATCAGATGGCTTTTGTCTTTTGAGGTCAGTTTGGCATGTCAGGACGAGTGGGTTCTGTCTTCTAAAGTTCAGATTTGGAAAGAGCAAAGTTGTTCTAGGGTTTGCGGCACTGACGGAAGGTGATTGAAGGTGATGGAATTGACAGCAAAATGATCCATATTGTAGGATTCATCCTTTTAAAGTCACCTTTATTCCTAACATGTCTTACTGATTAATTTCTCTTAACAATGCTTGAAGAGGCAACAAATAAAAGAGTCTACCAAATTGCACATGATCAGCAGCTTACCCAAGCCATGAACAAGCACTCCTTGGCAGGAAGTAATGGGGGTGTTAGATTATGAAGTGCTGACAGACAAATATTCCCAATGGGAAAGGAATTCCTCCAGGTTTTTTTCCTCACTTTCTTCTTATTTTTTTCTCCCATTTGTTGTTTAACGCTTGAAAAATACTAAAACTAAGGAAGCTCACTTTAATTAACTTACTGAAATCCACATTAAAATAAATAAATAAATAAATATCAGCTAAGTATCTTCCAGCTATCAAATGTAGTTTTGCAATGAACCCTTTGAAACTTCTGGGTGTTTATTTTCCAAATGATCCCATTTTCTGTAGCAACAAAATAACTCATGAATAATGTTCATCATAATATCACTATACATGTGATAAAATCCTCATCACCTTCATCCAATCTGCTGCTCTTTTTAATCCACAGTGAGACGTGGTAAGGAGATCATTTTGCTTCAGAGTTGCATTAAATGCCACAAACTCTCTCTTCTCTTTTTCCAATTTGTCATTGACATCCCAACTGTCAAAAAGCACTTGTGTGCTCTTGGAGGACTTGTTTTCTTGAGGTCACATTTCTCTTAGTCAATCTCAGGTTGTTACTGTCTGACAGTCCTGCAGCTCTCCATCTCTCTCCAATTCTCTCCACCCGACTTCCTACCACACCTTTCTCCACATCCCCAGATTAACCTACAAGGGGGGCCTCAAGGCAAAAATTTACTTTGGCCTCCTGCTAGCTTTATCTTCAAGTCAAAATCACAGGAAAAAGGGCACTTCTTGAGGCCTTCAGAAAGTGCTTTTGTAAAAAGAAGAGATAGGCATCAATTATAAACATTTAAGTGCAAGGTGTTTATTGAAGTTGAAGAAAAAGGGATTTTTTGTGACAGCATAAGCTCTTCAACTACAGTATTCATGTTTTACAATCTCCAGTCTTCACTTAAAGCTACTGTGTTGGCATCATGCTGTTTAGTGAAATGTGTCATAATGTTTCAAGGTCATCCATCAAATTTCAAACATTTATTTTCCTCCATCTCCTTTTTGACTTAATTCATGTCTCAAGAACATTTTAGAGCACACTGTGGCTTTAGATGAGGGAAGCAGCAGAGAAGATGGAAGAAGAAGATAACAAAGAAAATCAGATGAGACGAAAAAGAGGAAAGTCTGAATATAAAGTGAAATGAAGAAGGAAGGATGGGGAAGAGAGCTAAGCTGGAAAAAAAGTAAAGAATGAGAAGAGAAACTATGAAGGTGATGACGGGGTTGGAGGAGGAGAAAATAAGGGACGAACAAACAATCTGGAACATGAGACTTAGAAAAAAAACAACTTCTGTGCCTCCTCAACATCTTGTTTAGTCACTGAAGACTGCTGCTGCCAAGTGTGAGTGTGTGTTTGTGCACGCGGAGAACATAAAGGAAAACACAGCAGATTGGGCTTTGTATTTACTGAACATGATACAAATCATGAAAGCAAGCCGTAGTAATTTCTGTTTAAAGTGTCAAACAAGAAATTTTTAAAAAATTGTTAGACGTGTTTATGACCAGACAAATAACTTGAAACTTCACTCTGAAGTGGACCTGAATAAAAAATGAGGGCTGATTGATAGGTTTGTTTCCTTAAGTAGATGGAGTTTAGTTGTACAACTTTGGTCACATGTGCATGCAGAAAGTTTGAATTCAGTTACTTTTGTGGAGTTTCTGGTTTAGGTAAGTATTGCAAGTCAGCAGTTTCTGAGAAAATGGACAACATCTTTCTTCATGCAGTCATTCAATACGAATTCAATATGTGAGTTCCTACTAGCCAACACCCTCCCTTTTCGTCTGCTTTGGCACCCTCAGACTACAAACCCTTTCCCATGGAAACCATTTCAACACTAACGACCACTTTCTAGAGGTAAAAGACACTGAATTCTTAAAAATAAGATATACATAAGCTGCATGACCACTGGATTTGCTGTGTAGATAAAGGACATGACAGTTCTGAAAAATAAACTTGGTTTTCTAAAATTGACACCTTCTGCCTTAGACCATGAATTTATCAGTCACTATTTGTATAATAGCAAATGCAGCAGGATGTTACTATGGCATCTTTTCATTTCTTAGCACGTCTTTTATTTTCTCTCCATCCGCTTGCTCTGAATGCACTTATTTATGCAGCTGTATTGTAGTAACCACACACCATAATCACATCTTCATTAATGTGACTGCACATCCAGCTGCTTTTGTCAGCGCTATCTCTCCCATCTACATACAGCCACGGAGTGGGCCGTGACTTGAATACCCAGAGCTGAGGAAACACTTTGGTCAGCACTATTGGTCCAGCGTATGTAGCTTTGTACAGTATTTTCCAATTGGAGTTTTTATCCTGTGAGAAAATTTCCATGTGAATCAAGTGGATGCACCAACATAAAAGAAAAAAAATCAGCTTAAACTAACCATAGCACTATAATTACTACTCTATCATGTCAGAGTAGTGTTCAAACTTCAGAATACCTTATTTTTTCATTAAAATAAACTATATAATGCCCTGAAATAACTATTTTTCAACTGTAGTAAGTCATTCTCTAATTAGACTTCACCCTGGGAATACTTGGAAATGGAAACTCGACTGCTGGCAAGAGAATGATATATTCCATGGTGGCTTTCGAAATCTTATTCATGAATTCAATTTTCCCTGATAATGAAGTGAGACTTCTTGAAAATTAAATGACCTTTAACCTTGATTAAACAAACGAAAAGACCGCACTTCAGGTTACAAAATAAGTTACACTACAGGTGTCTTTCATCAAACACTAAAAGTGAGTTCATGACCTCAACTATCAAAACCGCTTTCAAGCAGCTGCAAATTGTTTTATTTGGATTGATGCAAGTTTTTTTATAGTCAATCCATGTTTTTAAAAATCATTTGGCCATCACAGGAATATCATAATTGCTGATGGGCAACTTAGTTTAATAAATCTTTCAAAACACTTCAAAGATATTTAAACTTTATAGCTTCATGTGTTTTGTTTTTCTTGTAATAAAGTGCATTCATTACCTATAATTAACTTCAGTCAATGAGAGAAACCCACAAAACAACAACCAATCAGGGGATGAAAGATGAAATTATCATCAGTGGCTGCTTAAGGTGTCACCAGAACAGCTTTAACAACAAATTTGAAGCATTTGTCAATTATGGTTCTCATGTCTGCTGAAGTAATTAACAGCTGAAAAATCATTACTCACCCCATTTCTAGGATAGGCCACCCATCCAAGGTCACCCATTACAGAGCGAGAATCCAGCAGGTTCACTGTAAAAGACCAGAAACACAGAAGTTCTTAAGTATAGAAAAACAACCAATAAATTTAAACAAAGTGAGAACACGACTAAAATTTTCACCTCATCTTGTGATGTCCAACATGCTAATTGTGCAGGTTGCATCTAGTGCACTAAGGATCTGCTCAGGTTAAGTATTTTTCCTTCACTAATGTGATCAATGTGATCCTCAGGCCCTTAACAGGTACAGCAACATACTTTTTATTCCATTCCTTCTCTGAATTGTGTGTCTCTCAAAGGTTGAGAGAAAAAGTAGCACCTTCTATTTAAATAATATATTACACTTGTATGAAGTGGATTTTTGTGCATAGTAATTTGAATACCAAGAATCACTTCATGGGTCTAAGTTGACAAAACACTTAGCATGGCCTACAGTGTTTGTGCTAAGTGGTTATTATCTATTTACACTCTTTAGTGGAAGTGAACTTTTGTTAAACTTGCTCGACCAAAAACTGCTTCTCACCTCTACACTTCAACAATGCACTCAGCTCAGACTAATCCATTAAAAACCCTTCTCTCCCAGCCTCTCAGCTGAAAGCTGTCAAGTGCAATTCACCGCTGCAATCCTCCAAACATGTTTCCATCTCCTCATGTGCAGCATCGGTGACAGTGTCATCTTGTGAGTTCTGTCTTATCTTCCCTAACTGTGAGTTCAAATACACAAATGTTCTTGTCAAAGTTGCATCTCACAGTGGCAACTGTGAGCTCACAGAGAGGGTTTTGGACTAATTTGGAAGCACTTAGCAATAGCAAACATGGTGGATATGTCCTTAACCTATTCTCCTTTTCTTTTGCTGGCAATGTGTTTTACAGAATAAACAGTTTGTGATAAAGTGCCCTGTGCCATATGGTGTCTGGCCCATATGGACTTACAAGACACTAGACAGCAACAACAAGCAGGAGAAACACATATAGTAAAAATTTCCTCAACAGCATTTTCACAGACACTGAATACAGTAAATCACATTAGCGAACATATGCTGTGTCTCATTTTAGCATCAGCTTCAAACCCTGTCTGAATTTGCCATGCCAGTGATATTAACTCTCATAAATGCAATTCAATGTTCAGAAGGCCAGAGTTCAGTTGGTTTTATCTTATCTAAGCTAACATTGTGCTTGTCCTGTGTCAGACAGCATGTACTCAAACAATAAAAGAGAAAGTCCTACTAAATGTCAAGATCCATTGTCAAGGTTCTCGTCTTGTCATTTGAGCGTAAAACCCCTAAAAGCAAAGTAACATCTGCTGCAAGCTAGCTGGTCGAAAAACCGCAACGCCTTCAAAATGTCTCCAAAGGGGTTCGTCACCTCGCCTCGTTCGTTGTCCAGAAGTAAATTTTACTTCTGTTCCATACTTTAGAGCACAATATACCTCCACTTATACTTTATTTGAATTTCAAGAGGATAAATATATGTTGAAAAGAATTCAAACCAATCATTCTAATCAAATCAGGTGCTGGGGAACGACTGCTTCTTGAAGGCATTCATTCATGATGATTGCTTCGGTATTGGAAAGTGATGATATGCACATCGTGCAAGGCTAGTAGATAAAAAAAAGAATCAAAAATCTTGGTAATGATGTTTCGATCCCACTTGGATCCTTGAAGATACAGGTGGGATCAATACATTGTTATTATTAACCACATTTTTGTTGAATGTAGTATCTGTGAAGGCAATACCTTTCTTCATATTGCTTCAGTATAACCTGTTCAGGTTTGTCTGTGCCCACATCATTCACAGTGAACCCCCCTGACACATGCAATCTACCAAAACTCAGCTCTGCAACTTATTCATAAAGATTACAAGCTGCAGATTGCATTCTATTACTTCAGGGTGCCTTTCATGTTGTATTAAGTTGAGGGGCTGAATTCGTTCAACATTTCCATAGATGTAGGTCTAAGTGATGTTACTGCTGTCAGTTTAAACTGAATTGATAACTCCAGTCCCCAACACTGCTCCCAAGGATAAGCAGTTAAATGATGGATGAATAAACAATGGAATGTACTTGTTAGTTAACAGTTACCTTCTTGATTTGGTCAATTGAGCGTGTAAATTATGGTAGAAAAAGTAGCAAAGAAACAATCATAAGAATGACACCCAACTAACACAAATATTCCTATTAGGCCTGCTGTGATTCTGGATGCTGTTCAGGAATATATGATTAAATTACAGAACTTTACAGAACTTTCAGGTTTGGAAACCGCCAAAGAGACCAACAAGAAAATTTGGTGTCAAAACTTAAAGCAAGGGCTGCTGTTTGGCAATAATTCAGATTAATATGCGATGCTGATAGGAAGCCTGGTAAAGTTATTGAGAAGTTGGTTATCTTGTTGATAAGTTGGAGGTTTCAGTCTCTCATTGGCTGCTGACTCTTGTGCCATTGCTCTAAAATATTTTTAAACTGTTCATCTTTCAAACTATGCTGAAAATAACTCTTGTTTTGTAGGAGCATTTCTGATTATTGATGGCAGCATGTCCTTAACTCACATACACCCTGCATTTCCAGTATTGACTACTTCATAATAAAAGTCCATATCCATGTTGCACCATTTAAATGCTTTCAGGTGAAGCTGCACTTGTAGGAAGTGTTGGATTTGTATTAGCAGTAACCCAGTCAAGTGCACAACAGACAAAGAGCATCATCAAGCAATATCTCTTCTTAAAAATGTCTTGTGTAATGAGTTACCCAGAAGATGCTAAGACGTGTAAACATAAAAAACATTTCTTTCTTTTTGTTTTCTGAAATAATTGAATGATGCAATCCTGGATGTTATTTACTTAAAAATTGA
>JAPZDV010000011.1:4404213-4421530 GCA_029814665.1 Acanthurus lineatus | reverse complement strand
GCGGAGGAAAGTGAGAGAAAAATCCACCCCCAAACCTAAAACCAGTCCCGAACAGGCAGCTATCAGCGCCATATCCTTATATTTAGTTATTTGGGAATGTGTTCCTTTGTTCCTTTAGGTGTTTGGTAAATGAGTGGATGATGTGGAAACACTTGTACATATTTCTAGATATGCTACAATAGAGTTTGATCATGTTATTAGTTATTTTTAATTTGAAAGAAGTTAGAAATTAGGAGGAAGGTTTGTGTCAGAACTCACTAGGAAGTAAAGAATGTAGGATATAAGAAAAATAATAACAAATACACAGCAGGATAATCACTTTTTTTAATGCCTTAAATTTCGGAAAGCTAAGTATACACACTTAGCATAGCCAATAATGCCACTATTATTATACTTTTTAATCAGATACCCCTTTTCTTACATTCATATGCTCCAATTTTGCATCGGTGAATCATATTTTGGAGGGAACAGTTCTGTTGCACATCTGTCCATTTATCAGACACATTGTTTATACTGTATATTTACAGAATTTTCTCCCCCAACTGGACTGAATTTGTCCTGACTATGTGGCTAAGCAACTGCAAACCCATGATTAAAAGGTTAAGGTTGGGATTACCTGCAGCTGGCTGTTTGCCACCATCACTGATATTGAGTCATCTGTTAACTTTTACTGGAAAAAAATACAATCTCCTGTTTAAAATTATTTTGTGAGGCTTGTATTGAAGCTATTGTATATTCAGATACCCTCATATACCCATATACACATAATTTCTTCTTCGTTTAATAAACTGCATTAGATCACATATTAGAAAAGCTTTCTTCCATCAATTTAGTGACAAGACATCATGTACAATATTAAATACTCTTCAAAGTGACACACCAACAATGTGATATAAAACATCAAAATAGGCATGTCCTCTTAGAAAAATGTGAACCATTTTTTCCCATTTTCGTTGTCTGAAAAATCTCTCTGTAGGATTTTTTTTCCATAAGAGGACACAGCACCATATTACAGCGTTTTCCAAAACCAATGGTTTGGTGCAATCAGATGTGATGGTACCTCGGGGGCCGAGCAGTCAGCTGTGATTTTGTGTCTGCCCACTCATGACAGTAGGGGAGGGAATGGGGAAGCAAGGTCAGGCGAGGTCAGGAGCCACACACACACACACAAACACACAAATTTGAAGCAGGGAGTACCTTGTTGTTGGCAGTAAAGAAACCTTTGTTTGTTGCAGAAATAGGAAGACAAAACTGACTGAGTCCTCCAGCTCAGAATGCCTCACTTTACCTACAACACAAGGACACACTCCAATACAAAAATACACACACACTTTGCAATGTAGCATTAGCCCTTTTGCTGAAAGAGCCTGAATTTTCAGTACATACAGGATATGCTTATGTCATGAAAAAAGAAATATAGTTCCTTCAATAAAATAAGCCCAAAAGCACATACTTTATAATAATATGACATTTCTTATATTTTCTCAATTGATTCCTCAATGAATAAAAAGATTGGGGCAGTGTGATGATGAACCGATATTTAGAATAATTTTTGTTGATTGACTGGTAAATACAAAACTGAGGAAAAAAATGAGATATAGATAACTTCCTCCTCTCCCTTACACTCACACACACACACGCAAAAACGCACACGCACACGCACACACATACACTGCAAACACACACTGCACCCCCATTCCCAAAATAATCAGCTTTGGAGCTTGACCAGCTGGCTTCTATTGCAGGGAACTCTGGGATTTTCCAGAGTGCCATGGCAATATATATATGTGTGTGTTGAGACACTGAAACACATTAGATCTCCAGAGTAATATCTCCTTTGTTACACTAACTAAGACACTTTTCGATAATCTTTCATCTGAAGCTTTGAACACACTAACATGTGGGTTGAAATTGCATAAAGGCAGTTCATTTTGCTAATCATGACCTATTCTTCTCCAGTAATTCTTGATATGGCCGCTTTGATGCTTTTTTTTTCATAAAATCAGTTGTCAGTGATAAGAGTCCCTTTGAGTGTGAATGACATAAATTTAAGTGGCAGAAAGAAAAACATTTACAGTCAGATTTAAGGTGTTGCAAAGAGGATGATGACCCTTTTCACTGCAGACATTTTGACATTTTAAAGCAGGGAAAGCATGTGTGTCCTTACTGACATGAATGATGGCTGCATTCTATTCATATTCCCAATTCAAGGGCTGCGCTATTGTGCATGCTGCTCACAGGCCTCCTGAAGCACCTAAAAATAAAAGAACCATCATTTATGATGTAAGTGACACCTGTGTTTTTCGAGACACATAATAATAAAAAAGATGGAAAGGCAGTGCTCTCTGGTAGGCAGCTTGGAAATGATCATATTCAGAATGAGGCACCGGAAAACCCTACTGGTCAGACAGGTTGACTGCTCATTGAGAAGACAAGATCTAACGGATGAAGTGTGAACCTCATTATCTGATCAGAGCTCATGGTGAATTGTCAGGGTTTGCAGGAAGACACCAGTTTATTTACTCTGCAAGTATGAATATGCAATCTAAGGGAACTGAATTTAGAGTTACAACTTAAATATCAATTTTTAAAACAACCAATAGCACTCAAACTTTCACAGTTGACTCACTTCCTTGGCTTTAACCTGCCGTGGTTACCTGTTTGTGTGTTAGACAGAAAATGATTCAAAGCTCAAATTCCAAATTCCATTTTTTCCGAAAAAAATATTTCCAATGTTTGTTACGACTATGTGTGTATTTTGTATGAAAGCTATGTTTGTTGAAATGGAAAAGCCAATACTTAAGCATGTCAACTAAGCTACCAACCAGTTAAACAGAAAACAGTCCAATGCTGCATCTCTCTTCATTCCCATCTTCTCCTTCAGAGCTTGCCAGTGGCTGAAAACCAATCCCACATTCACTCTCATGTGTAACAAGTGAACATTTGTCTGCTGAGCATTTCATCTTGTTATATTTGCAATGTTTTTGTGTGCAATCTGCGCCATTTTTGTACCTTTCTCTTGGACATTTTTGAACCTTTTTTTGTATATTCTAGACTCAACCTGCATGTTGTTATCGGCTACACACCCACCACCCAAAAGTTGCAACTCAGTAACATCCAGAACACTGCAAAATATAAAGAAAATAGGAGATACCAGCAGAAAACAGTATGTATTCAGATTTCCACATACATCTGGTTTGTCTTAGTGATGACTTAGAAGGCCTAACTTTTGCATGAGTCTTGCATAGCGTTCCCTTCAAACACATTCATCTTCATTCCGTCATCTCGCTGCAATTAAAAATAACCTACATGATAGTTTACTAACTACTTGAGAAGTTATCCCCCCTCAAACAAAGTTCTGCATTTCAAATTCTGTGGCCTCCATTTGACCCCGAAACATGGAGCACTTGTTTTGGGCTTATAAAGAAGGAAAGCGCACCAAAAATACACACACACACTCACACTAACATGCACGCACACACACGCATACACAACCCCGTGGGCATCGTTAAGCCCTGCTTAGCAGCTCAGTGAGGCTGGCAGGCAGTGCTGCTGATATTCTCTCTCTATTTTGGCTGCTCCCCTCTGCATGCTGCTCCAAATCCTACTGCTCCCTTTTCACACATTTTTATCTCCCAACTCAGGACCTACAGAATATATACTTTATATGAGAAAGAGTGTGTAGGGACTGGAGGATAACATATTTGTCAGTGCATTTCGTGGAGGGAAAAAATACCTGAGGATATGATATGAGCCATAGCGTAAGACTGACAAAAACAAAGTGCTTTGTTTTGGAATAAAAGACACATTGAGGTTTATTACACATAACGCAGTATGTGAACTTTATATGAAAAGTTTGCAAATCATCCATGTTTTAAAGATAACAGCACATATAAAGAAACAAGGATGTCAGGGATCGAAACCATTAAACTGATTGATCAAAAAAGGAAAGCACTGGCTCGCTTTTTATTCAAAATTTGTGCAAATTTCAACCGACTTTCAAGAAAAAAACATCAGAGGAAAATACAAATTACTACCAGATTCTATCCACTACCATTACAAGATTATCAGAGCTGATATGTCCACACAAACAACTGGTGTTGCTAATTCTTCAGTTGGATGCCATCGAACCATTACAGTAGAATGGTGCTAAACAAAAATGATGTAATTAAACAAGCACCAGTCAAACCTCAAATGTAAGGAAAAAAAGTAGAAAATATGATGAAAACATGTCATTTCTGTTTGTTACAAGTATATAGACCGAATCCTCCTCCTGTCTTTGTCTCTAAAATCAATCCATACATTTGTTTATGTTTGTGTAGTTTTTTCAATCTTAATTTCACTTATATTAAAAGTATTTTAATACATTGAATGGTACAGTAAATTATAAAGCATTAAACATACAGAACATTTAGTAAGTGCTCGTGAGTACGGGTTTCCTCAGCGCGATCAATTAATTTCCATCAAACTGATCCTGTTACAGATGCCTCTGACTGCCGTTGCTTATTGTTTGCCTTGCAGATATTCCTCAGAGTGAAAATATTGACTTGTCAAGCACGCTTTTGTGATATTTTGGGATGCATAAACAATGCTTTGGCCTACCCTCGGGTCCAGGCAATCCCACTCACATGAGACAGTGTTTCTGGTTTGATTACACAGCAGTTAAGCAGCAGGAGAGATAAGAACGCTCTTAAATTCAGACAACAATACTGCATTTTGGGGCTGCCAATTTGGAGTTATATAACAACCCCAACAGCCCCCCGCCTCCCTCTCTTTTTTTCCCCCCCAAACACTTTGGCATCTTTTTCTATCGATTGCCTCCATTTCCCACAGGCATGCCCCACTCCCCCATCTTTTTTTATCTGTTTCATCCTTTTTGTCTTCTCCGATCTCCCCCCTCCTCTACCCCTCTCCTCAGTCAGCCTTCCCCCACATTCATCCCTGCGCTTTTCTGTTGCTCTGTTTTTGTCTCCCTCAGCTTTTTCTCCAATTAGGGTTACAGTACACTCTTGCTCTCTCCATCTTCTCTATTTAGAGATATAGAGATGCTAACCTTTCTCATCTGCCCCAAAGCACCGTACACACACTGGGTTTGATCACTGGGTTTTCACCTCAACTTCTTACCTCCTGCTACTTCTCAACTAGTGAGTGTATTTTGCTGCAAGAACTTCAGTGTACAGCATGTCTAGCAGAGTTGCACAACCCTCATGTTTTTGCAAAATGTAGATATAATTTAAAGGAATGATCCCTTAAACTAACACACACACACAAATAACACCCACGTTGTAAGAAAAGTAGCATTTCTACAAGTAGTACAATCCTCAATGTTTTGTTCTCAGAAGTAAAGAAATGTACCTATCTACACACACACACACACACATGCTTCATCACACGCAAAGATCTGTATTTCCTCTTCCTATTAACCTACAACTACCACATCATGCTGGCTATGCACACACTTGCAAATTTACATTACATACACACATTAATGTCACACACAGAAAACACACACACACCCCGGGGTTCCAGGGCAATCCAATCAATTCTTTGTCTCTATGGCATCACAGAAACGCTGGCATCTCTTTATTTTTCCTGCTTCTGACCATCTCTTATCCGTTCATCGTGCTCTCTGGGCAAAAACAATGACAAGCAATTCAAAATATAGTTTATTCAATAATTACAAAAATACATTACAAACACATCAATGCTTCCCAAGCCTCAGTTCCCCAGGTGTGTATACTGAACAGAAAACAGCAAATTGTACCTTTTAGCACAATCATACACCCTTAAAATGAAAACAATGCAAAATGTAAGAGCTGCATTGCTGTAGTGGCTATTTGCAGGTTTCATTACTTTCACTGCTATTTAGTTGATATTAAGTCAGAGAAGCAAAGCAGAAGGACACTTTGCATGACATCAACCTGACAGTATAACATTGATCCAACATCCGAACTAAGTGACACGACAATGAACCAGTGAGATAAAGTCAGCTGGCCTCTTTGCCACTAACACTTCCCACACCAGCAGGCACAAAGGACATTTTATTTGGAGTAAACTTGTTCTTGTTAACATAAACTTGTACATTATTATTCAGAAGTTGAGTAGCCTAAAGGCAAATCCTGCTGGAATGATGGATGTGTGTGAATAACCTGCATCACTTAAACAGTTTTGGCTATTTCAATGCAGTTTTTTTGATAATACACAAAGAGCAGGGCATCACCTTGAAAAGTAATTGCCCGTCTGGATCGGTTTTTCTATTTAACCACAGAATATCTTTATGACTGACCAGAAGTCTGTATTCTAATGATTTGCATCAATACTACTCTCTTCATCCTGTGTCCACTTCCAAAGCCTACAGAATTCACATAGATACTGAATCTGTATTTAGCTCCTCATTTTACTTTTCCCCGTACTGAGAATTCTTAATGAGCCAACCCCCCACATAAAATGTGAAAACGAATGGGTCCCTATAGAGCAGTAACAAAGTAGATTGAGGGTGTGTGTGTATATGTGTGTGTATGTGTGTGGATGAGTCTGAGGGAGAGTGTATGTATAGAAGTTCCCTGGGGAATAAACATATATATATCATTCCTGTTTCACACAAATCATATGCTAGTGCATACTAGTGCTTGTATATGTGTGTCTGCGACTTCATGCTTTGTGTTTGTGTAAAATTTGAGTCTTGATCCGGGGTAGGGGGAGTTGACGGGAAAAATGGTGGAGCTTAACAGCTGTCATTGCTAGTGAAGCAAGATGTCACACATTCAAACCACCCACCTATTACTCTCTATATTTGCAATTCAGAGGCTCATTTTACATTGATCACCCAACCTTAATTACTTCAAATTTAAGGCCGTCCTTCCATCGTAAGTCAAAGGCATCCTCGCAGCTCCTCCATGATCATTTCAAAGAGACCAACAATAAATTGGAATATTATGCTAATGCTTGTGTTATTGAAGAATCTTGTTTACATAGGTGCCTTATTCGCAAAAGATACAGAAAACAGAAAAGAAACACAAATACCTGTTGTGATTGTATTTAATTCACATGTAGATGTTTTTTTTTCTATTAAACAAAGCAGACTATTTGCAAATCACATAATATAAAGCTGATAATCCGTCACAACAAAAGGATTATTGGGAAACAACATGAGTCTGACATGTCATTATGCTAAAATCTTCGCAGGAGGCTTTTAATCTAGCTTAAAAGAAGGTATCAGATATTTTTTTAAAAAAAGGTTATTAACAATTTAAATTTCCTATGTGACCAGCTTTCACAAAGAAAACAAAAAGGAGTTTATTATTGGAAACAGAGCCATTTTTACAGAAAATTTGAACTTTTTTTGAGTTCAAAACCTTCACTGCAATTTGTCAAAAGTAAAGTATAACCTGATTTTTGTCCATCATGTGATGGTTTTCATAGTGGATTCAAGCACTTTTCAAAGATTTCCACGTATCCCTGTTTGAGTATTGAGACTTTGAGCTTATTTTTTAAGACCAGGCAACTGTGAATATAGATTAAGGGCTTGGAGGAGGAAGCAGGTGATGACAGTGCATTTAAAATCTGCAATGATTTGTGAAGTTTGAGGCAAGAGGCAGCATAATGAGCGGAAAATTGGGCTTGTGGGGCAGAGGGTCATCAAATTAGATCCTGAGCTGTCGGGAACGGACAGTCTGGATAGGAAAAGTCAATAAAACAGGACCTAACACTCATGGAAATGAAACTGAAATCGTCCTTCAGTGGCTAACTACTGGACTTATTCTGACATATAATGTTTTTGTAAAACAGATGCAACCTATTAAATAATAACTTGATTGAAATTGTTACACCTAATATAAAACAAGCAAAACAATAACAAATCACATAAGCCTTCATAACAAATCCTTCTGAAAAATAAAATAATAAATCCATGAAATTTTCCTCTAAAGGCAAATTTGCTGAGATGGACGTGCAGCTCATGTCATGCAGAGAGCTTTCTGAGTACAACAGACTACAATTTGCCACAGTCTGGGATTTAACTGTGGTCTTATATCCAGGATTGTCTGTCATTTCCACAAGGGACCAATATTTTTTCTGTACCTTGCAAAATTGATTTACCGCGCCATTGTAAAGCAAAAAAAAAAGCCCCAATAATTAAGACCACTATAGCCAGGTCATAGGATATCTTTCTCAACAGATTCTCTTCTTACACTGGGTTTGGAACTTTTCTTCTTAGCCCTTTTCACTTAAAATATATCTAAGCTTTTTTTTTGGCCTTGCAGTTCTATTATTTCTATCTCCCTTACACTGGCAGAAAAAGGGAGGACATCCAGCTCAGCACTTCACCTTTCAGGTTAAACTGCACTTGATTTAATTGAGCGAGATAAAAATATTAAATCTTCAACCAAATAGGACAAGACACCACGGATGTATGGAATCCATCACTGCCTGATCTTTCTTGAGCGGCATGAAAAAAAAAAAAGCATTCGCTCTATCTTTATAGCTGTGGGGGAAGCAGGGGTACAATGCCAGGAGGACATATATATATTACGCTGATGTCGCTGCCTGATGCCCACAGACACAGATGGTTTTGTGACTGTATGCTGCCTGCCAGGAGAGAGAAGTTACAGCTGGCAGAAGCTGCAGAGGCTCTCTAATAACAGCTTGTCTATGGGCTCACTGGATGCTCACGGCCAATCACTGAAAAATTAAGCCTGTTGTGCTCAATAAGTCATTAAGTAACACGTCATTACTTTTACATCTTTTGGGGTTCAGCTGCTTTACAATGAGTTACAAAAACCGGATGCATAATACTTAGAATTAACATGTCAAATTCAGGCTAACAGTTACCTTCAGGCGTCTCAAAACAAAGAAACCCCCTTGTTTTGAGAGCTGGTTTGTTACCCATGCAGAGGATTCCTGAAGGTCAACATGGTAATATTTTTCATGTTTCAGATGTTGTCTATTTGCCATATGCCACGGCACATTACAATACCCATATTTTATGTTAAACGCAGCTACTTGGGATGCAAAACAAATTTTTACTTAAAAAGCTGACATTACGACGCTATCTCGTCTCATCAGGGCTCATCATTTACCTGCCAGGGGAGCATCGGCACAGCTGGCAACACTGCAGTGGTGCTGGGAGAACAGCTTGCAGCCAGACATATAGGACAGCAATGAAAAGAGACATAAAAAGACCTTATGGCTTTATGTTTCTTTCATGTGCTGGGAGTCGCAGCGGCCAAACTGCTGACACCACCGATGTCAGTCAAAACCTTCATTTAAGATGAGATGAATTTTTTAGGGAGTCTTGGTAAATACAAAAAGCACATATGCAACATTGTAGCAGCTTATGTTTTAGTAATTACATGAAAAATATGATATTTAAGTAATCAACTGACCACTATTGATGTAAAATCAGAAGGTCAATAAATGAGGGTTTACCCACTGATATCTTTGTTTTTGACAAGGCAGCTAAGGGCTTTTCTTACCTTATGTTGTGCAATGATGCAGTGAGTTGCAGTTTTATATCTCTTGACTCCATTAATAACAATATTAGACATGCACAGAGACTGCAATTGTACATAAAAGAATAACGTTCAAAGCTACCAGAGTCCACATTCCTCTCTCAGCTCATTTCAATCCCCTCGATGTAACCTCTGCAGGGATCTCTGCCTTCTATCTGACTAATGCTGGTATAAAGAGTTGCCTGATGAGCCTGCTCTCCAATTTACCATGAATTATTTTCCTAATAAACAACATAAACAACAAAGAAACAAGCAGGCCATGGACAGGATGATTGTTATGTGTTTGTATGTGTCTGTATTAGTGTGGGTGTGTGTGTGTGTGTGTGTATGTGCTGAACAGTGGTGTAGAAAATAGACCGGATGGACCCTCTCTCGTTCAGAGTTCATGTTGGATTGGAGTGGAGTGTATCCCAGCTTACATTGGACCGATGACAAATAAACACTTAAAGCATGTCAGACTCCATAATAGACCCTTATGTGTTACGCAATGGAAAAATATTATTTTGTTCTAACTTCCCACATTTGGACAAGAGGAGATAGAAGAGGATTAAATGCCTCATCAAAAATTCTTAACACATTTCGGCTTGGACGTTCTGATTATGCCTTCTGTGACAAATGTGTTCTGCACTGCAAGTACAAAATGCTATCATGAAAAGTCATTTGTGCAGGAGCCAATCTTCTACACTGTTCCTGCAGCACAAATGGTTGCTGGACAGGTAAGGTACCTGTAATCCATATTACAAACAATGATGATCAATGTTTGTCAGTAACAATAATCTGTCATAGTTTAAATCCATCCAAATTGTTCCCTGGTGTCTTATACAAAATATAAAGCAATAGAGCAAAAATCTATTTAAAAACTAACATTTAGCAATAGAGAGTCATATTTAGCTATAAAGGGGTGTTTAAACATATTAAGCAGATTATACTGCAGGGAACTTCTTTTTTAGAGAACTTCATTTTTATTTAGTTCTTTTGTTTTGTTTACAGAATTGCCATAATACAATCTATGTTTTCTAGGCTTTGCCATGTTGGAATTTTATCAAGAGTATTATTAGCATATTTAATGTAACATTAGCCAGCAAGCAAGCAAGCTATCAATCTCAAATGGGTGAGGTGGTGATAAACACAGTCTGGTCATGTTTTTAAATATTTTCATTCAGTTTATGAGTAGAATTTACTTGAACTAAATAACTTTTAGGGCATTTGTTACAGGACTAGTTCGTGGTCTAAGCCACTAGACTAGCTAACTGTATAGTGGTGGTTAGCTAGTCTTGTTGGACTTGTAAGCATCTCTTGCGATCTTATCTATCTGGAGCACACATTAAAATAAACGATTGTGATGGCTACCGCAGGTTGGTAGAGCATCTGAAGCATCCCACTGCAGATACTGAAGGCACTGAGTCTCTGCAGGAAGTAGCTAGGCTCTGGTCCTCCTTATAAAAGACCTCCGTGTTCCAGCCCACTCTTTTTTCCATATGTACTCCAAGTATTCATAGGAGTGAAATACCTTCACATTCTACCGTAGATTGATACAAGGGTCAGAGCAGGCACAGTGCTACTGAAGTCTACAATCAGCTCTTTCATCTTGCTACTGTTCAGCTGCAGCTGCATTTTCCCACTACTGAAACCTATAATGTTATTCTGGTCTAATATTTCTTTTGTTTTTCAGAGATGGGGTTCTCTTCTCTTATTGGATTTGTTCAGGAACATTGGCAAATGTATTATTATTATTATAAAATGCAGGTATTTTAGATATATTGCAAGGAATATTCATGAGGAATATTATGGCATACAGAATACATTTAAAAATTCAATTTGAAAAATGAAGCAGAGTAGACAATTTTTAAACAATCTCCAATTCACACCTGGTATAAACCTGAATACATAAATATGGACACAGATAGTAGCCTTATGTTACACTCCTAGCCTCCTGTATAGCCTCAGATTAAAACTGTGATTTTCTCTTCTTAATCAACATACTATTCCATTTATTTATAGAGAGTCTACTGTGTGTTTATCATGTATTTTCACATTCACTTTCATTGCCTGTAATGGCTCTATGCCTAATTAAAAAGGTTATGTATTTATGTTCAATGTAGTCCCATTCATTATCCAGACAGGTACACACATACCCTGACACATCCTACATTTCACTGGATTAAAATACACTGCATTACACGAGTGCAGCCTGTAACTCTAACTAAGTAAATCAAGCTACATTTAATTTTCTCGGTGTGTTTACCCCCTCTCGTCCTCTTTCCCATACAGCACACGCACCAACAAACAAGAAGAGAGGGAAATTAAGACTTCAAAGGAGTGAATGCAGGCAGAGAAAGAAAACCCCCTCTGTTATAATAACCCCCTGGTGGTTGCCACGTCTAGTTAGTTGTGCCACTATGACAGCTTTGTTAGGTGTTTCTGTGTTGGTTTGTTGGTGTTTGTTTATGTGTTTTGCATTTATTTTAGAGTATGTTTCACTGTGTGATTACTTGTAAGTTACAAACTAGTGTAATTAGCCACACGTTTGTCTCTATGCATGCATACCTGCCTGCATATGTGCATGACTTTCAGTGACTAGCCTTTTTGTATCTGTGAACACATTTACAGCAGCATAATATTAAATATGTGTATTTGTATGCATCTGACAGCTGCATGCTGTTTATCCTGGTGATGCAGCTCTATTCAGTTGGGGGCAATGAGACTTTTTTTCTTACCAGAGGATCACAGACAGGCCCTGTCCCTAACAATACACATTCTCATCTCCATAATCCATCCATTCCTAAAGGGAGGAGAGGGAGACAGACAGACAGAGCATCAGAGACAGCAAGAAAGAGAAGCAGAAGGAAAGAGGAAAATGAAGAGAAGGAGAAAGTGCGAGAAATGAAGTGAAAGACAGTGAAAATGAGCGATGTAATGAAGACAATGATAGAGAGAGGAATGGATGACATGGATTAGATAAAGCAAGGAAAACAAATTGGGTGGGAGAGAAGGAAGGGGGGATAAGTGGGAAAATGAAGAAAAAAAAGGAAAAAGGGAACCTAGATGTGGGGTCAAAAGAGATAAAAAAGGATGTAAAGAAAACTGGAACAGAGCGTGGTTGGTGATGGGGACGTGTTGAGCAGAGGAAGAGAAAGAAAAACAGATTTCATTTTCTCATTTCAAGAGAGAGGAGAGATAAAGGAATTAAACAGTAAAGTGGTACAAGAGAGATGGAGAGAGAAAAAAAAGTCACTTGGTTTGGTGACAGCTTTATTAAGGGTGGGGGGGCCACTGTGTTTGCGTCCTCCACACTCTGCCAATAGTAATAACACACACGCACACACACACACACATGCACACACACGCATATTGCCAGACAGGGAATAGTGTTGCACAGGAAGTGTGATGTCAGTTGACCCCAATATAAACAAAGAGCCACCAGAGTCTCTCTCTCTCTCTCTCACGCACACACACACACACACACACACACACAAACACACACAAACACATAGAAAAACAGACACACATACCCCTGGGGCACTTGGCAGAGCCTATGCTTCAAATTGCAAACAGCCTGATACAGGAAACATCTAATTACGATTAGCGTGTAGCGACACGTGCATACATTAATGCACACTCTGTGACACATGCATACCGCACCGCGACACAGAGAGAGGTTCCTCTGATGACTGAGTCATCATTTGAAATTCTACATGAAGTTTTCTCTGAGGGGGTGTCAACCTACTTCTACACAGTTATCAGGGAAAAAACAACTGGAAATAGAGAAAGAAGAGATTAAAAAAAAGACGGAGGAAACCAAGCAGACAATGCAGAAGGTAGAAACTCCAACCTGTCAGAGGATTTCTAAACCATCACTAAATAGCTGCAGGCATAAAGTAAGTTATGCGATCATTCAAAGCAACTGTGCAGTTATATGAGAAGTAATGGGATATACATTATTATATATTATATATGTAATATATATACATTATTGTTTCCAAAGTTTGAAAGCTTTTTCTTTTTCTGTCATGCCAATCAATCAGTTCACTGAAAACATTAATTATCTAACTGTTAGATTAATGTTAGATAATTAGAATAGGTGTAGTCCTTGGAGTAGCGGATGCTGAAGAAATCCAACCCAAAATCTGACAAAACACATACACACACAATTCTGCTTATTTATATGAGTTACACTTTTGTAAAAATTAGTAAAAATTAGTCTTTTATCTCTTGTACAGCTTTGATGTTAACTTGGCTATAGTTGCATTACTCTCTTGTTTCCTATTTTCAGGGAATCAGTAAACAAAAAATGCCCATGGAAGCAGTGCACTACATGTAGGTTAAGGGCAACAATGAAAAAATGAAGGTGCGAATGTTTCTAAATTGCTCAGAATGGTACTGGGCTTTGTTTTGTTAGATGAATATCAGATAAACATAAAAATCACACCCTTTCTGATGTATTTTGCCCATCTATTCCTGCTGCTTTTTTTTCGTAGCACTGCTCCCTTTCATAAGAGTCAGAATGTGAAAATGAAAAATTATATGGTTGCTCTGCTAACTCTGTTCCAGAATGGCAAAATACACACATATGCAAAGATCTGATGCTAGTTTTCATCAGCAAAGCACAGTTTAGAGATAAATTAATTAGCAGCTTTTTTTAGGCACTAACTGTTATTTTTGCCTGATAAAGCCACAAATACCACTTTTTTTCATGATGAACCCACCAACAGTCCCAAATTAAACTGATCCATTCTCTCTCTGCAAGCCAATGTCATATTCTCTTATTTGGTCTTTCACTCATGTTCAGAGGTGGGTAGATTACTGAACTCCAGTAAAAGTATAATTACTTCAAAGTACAAAAAAAGAGAAAAGACTAGATTATGAGTAAAACTGGCTATTTTAGAAACCTACTCAAGATAAAATTAAAAAGTACATAGGCATTTAATTACCTAAATTACAATTTACTTGCAATTTTTATATTAATTTTAATTTATCATTATTCATTTATAATATTTCATTTTGAAAGTCCAAAAGATACCATATGACATTACTATAACATCAAAGATTAATGTCACACTTAAACATTTAACATAGTTAAGTTAAATAGCTAACTATATTTTCATCTGTAGTTTATGCAACATACTCTAATATGCTTGTGCATAATAAGTTTTTAAAAGCAGAAATCTCAGTGTCTTCAAGAGGTAAAGCAAGAGCTTTATCATATAGCCTAGATGTTTTATTTTTAGAATTCGGCACAGAAAATGTGGACAGATGTGGGATTGTCCCTGGAAGCTGCCTCTTGTTCTGGGTTTTGCTCCATCATCATTGCAGCGTGGTTAAATGACAGGTGGTGCTTGTTTTTCTTCCAGGCAGCTGCAGCTTCGCATCTGCAGTGGAGACGCTCCTCATGCGCTCAGCCCCCCTACACTCAATCCATGCATTTAGATCAGACTTGTTGTAAGAAATGCATTTGGCAAAATAAAATGAAATGAAGTGCAGTAAGTGGCTCAAAATATACTTGAGTTAAGGGTAGAAATACAGTTTTAACAAGAAACATGACAGTATTTGATCCTAATGACTCATATTAGTTGATTTTGTTTCCAGTTTTATGGTGTTTTCGACAACAAAATCTCATTGAGTGGGGGTTAATGGAATCTTGTAAAAGATCAAGTCCTTGTAGTTATATATAGCTTCCTCTTACAAAAACCCAATAAAAAGACGCTCTATAAATACCAGCGTTGTGTTCACCAGCAGCTTTTTCTCCTGTCCAAGCGTGGATGCACTGATGCATTAAACTGATTGAGGTTTTCCCCCTTTACATTGCATATTACATTAAAGCTGTTTTCTCTCTGTCTATTAAGTGCAAGACATGCCCTGCTGGGGTAAGTCTCTGCAGCGGAGCCTGGAGGACAGCCAACTCTGTTTTACAGGCCATGTTATTACGGTAAGTCACATTCTCAGTGCATTTGTTATTGATCATAGAAGATACAACATAAAAAGTGTTCATAATACAAAGAGTCTATAACTTATGTCCAAATCTCAATCAAAGAGGATTAGTATGAATTTCCTACTTTTTATAGATTTACTGTTGACATTATTGTATTATTTTCATTTACTGAGTTGTTTTCTCTCCCCTCTCAAGACAATACAAAATATAACAAATCCCAACTTAAAAAAAACCCTTTTCGAAACCCTCCATTATGTGCCATTATTGATCTTTAAAAAGACAGTGTCTCTGGTTATTGATTTTAAATGGGCACGCTGGTAATCAGAGGATCCTCTACAATTTCAGTTAAGTGCAAAACCGAGGGTTTTAAGTAAACAGTGGAAGAAGCAACACTTCTAAAATGACATTATGGCATGAGTGTAAAGTCAAGGTTTGAGTTCACTTGTGACCCTGAATAACCCCTGTCTCTCTATGTGACCTCTCTAATACATCATGATCCCCTGTAGGCTACCTATGCTTTACTGTAAGTTTGTTTTGTATGAATTTGCTGGGTTTTGACCTCCATTTATAAAAAAAGGACTGAAGGAATTACTTTTTCACCAGACATTAATCATCCCTGAGGCAGATACTGTCACTCATTTTAAGACTTTATGCTTCAAAGATTATTTAATTGCCTAGTAGGCTGATTGATCATAGTGATTTTCTATTGCTGTGCCGTAATGAGATTAAGATTCAGACTGTCTGAAAAGTGCTTACTTTAAGGACTATTACATGTAACTCATACTGTAATATGAGAGAGAAGCACAATGCTAATGCTTCACCATATCTCAGACACACATTGTATCTGTTGTAGAGGGAAACAGAAATGTTCAATTGCGGAAAGACACAAAATTTCCATATTCCTTTACTACATAAGCGCACATTTCTGTGTATGCATGCATTCAAAATATATGACGGAATTGCCCATACACAGAGACAGATGCATATATTCACACAAATAAAAACAGAGAAGGGAGCAAGAGGAGACCCGAAATATAAACCAGAATCAATCAGGAAGCTTTTTAAAACCACAGAAATGTGCTCATGGGATTACAACGTCATGGACTCTTTTTAAGCAGATGCGGGTAAACTGAAAAATACAGAATAAATGATATGTATTTAAGTGATGAGAACAAAACCATGATGTAAGCTAATGACTATGCATTCAGTAAAAGCTCTTTTCCATCCAAAAGACAGCAAACAATGATACTCTGAAGGTTCCTGGTGGGCTGGCAAGCTTATCATCCAAATGCTAAATGAAAAATTGGATGAAACAACACAGGACAGCTGTTGTCAACCACTGGCCTCCTCTGCCTGCTTTTAACCTGATAGTCTGAATCCTGTCGGTCATCACACGTCATTTGTTCTGCTCATACACATGTCAACACAACATATCCACTGTGGTTTTTGCATAGATTTAGTTTCTACTATGGTTTTGGAACACAGCTTAACAAAACATATGGTGACGGCCATATTCTTTTGAACCTGAGTGCCATAAATAAAGAACAGACATTGGAAGATGTCTCAATTGGCTTTATCTCCTCTTTTATCAAGCTTTTTCTGTGCACTTTGTTTTCCAGCACACTGGCAGGACTATATGGAAGCAGTTGCCAAGATGCTTAGCCCTGTTCCAACTCTATTTGTGGTCACCTTGTCCTGCCCTACACTTGCACCACCTCCAAGGGTGGCTGCTATGTGTGTGTATGTATGTTCGTGTGTGTTCCAAGGTAGTGTGTCATTGTCACAATTCAGCATTCTATTTTTTTTTTTTTCATGTGATCAGCTCCCACAGGAGTATGGTCCCCCGCTTACAACTACCCATCCTCCCACACAAACACCC
>JAPZDV010000011.1:4386124-4403138 GCA_029814665.1 Acanthurus lineatus | reverse complement strand
TTCACCCTCATTCAGCTGTATTTCTGTGAACCCCAATCCTGTCGCCTCACTCCTCTTCTTTTCTCTCACCTCCTCATCCTGACACTCTTTCTGTCTTCATCCTTTTCGTCACCCTCTTCCCCACTCAGCCCTCTCATCCTTCCTCCTCCCTCCTCCTCCTCCTCCTCTCCCCCTTCCCCTTCCCCCCCTCTCTGCCTGTATCTCACACTGTCCTAGTTTCCACAGCCTGCGTTATGAATTATGTGCAACTAGCTTGCCTCATGAAAGAATCATCTTGGCCGATGAATAATAGATGTTGAGGAGAATAGAAGTGTAGGTTACAAACTGTGTTTACCCTCACTGCCTCATCTACTGCCTTATTAATTTCATCATAGTTAAACAACTGACTGACTGACTCATTTTATAAAGCGACATGCTAGTTCAAAAATATATATATATATATATAACACACAGGCAACCACTGTGGTCCTAGATCTGCCACAGATGGGAAGAACAAGCACAGGGTCACTGCCTCATATTGTTTCATTGATTTCATCATAGTGTTAAAAGTGTCACCTGCAGTTTTTGAAAATCAGCTTAACTGAAACAATATCGTGTCTGACAAACCTGCTCTTGCTAGTTCTGCTACTGCTTTCTACACTTCATCGCAGTAATTGTGCGCAGTCTAACAAAATAATGCAATTTCAGCAGCTAATGTCTGACTGAGTCACTATCAATGACAGGTTAAGAGTCACACATGCTTTCTTCAGTCGTCCTCTGTAGTTGAAATTCTTAAGTGGACCACTAGTGGTGCAGATTAGGCTCAGCAGGTACAGCAGGTTGCCCACTAATTGCAGGATGGTCCGCTCGACCTCTGGCTCCCCCTGCAAACTGCTGCTGATGGTTAAGGCAGCACCTTGCATGATAGCCTCTGGAAATGTGTGTGTAAATGGTTGAATTAGAGGTAAATTGCTTTGGATAAAAGTGTTTTACAAATGCAGTCAGTTTACTAAATGTCTTATTAAGTAGCTTTTCATTCTTCTTTATTACCTGCCTATAGCTCGAGCAGTCATCCATCTCTTGAGCATTTATTTCTGCAAGAAAAAACATTATTAGCAACATCTGTGTGTGGTGGCAGATATATTGTGTTTATGGAAAAAAAATCAGCAATTTAGCCAAGGCAATAATTTGGCAATTAATACCAGAAAAATGTTTGGGAAAGGTTTTAAAAACAGTTTAAAGGAAAGCAAATACTGACTCTGACATGTTGCAGTCAAATAAAAGTCAGACATTGGACAAGAATTGTTTTATTTTATAAGATTGCTTTTTTTTATTTTCTCACTGTTTGACGAAGAATAAAAAATTCCATACAAATGGATTAGGCTATAATCTACTTGGTCCTACAGTACCTCAGTTGACAGAGATCCTGTAGATTATTTTTCATGGCCAAAACTTGCAGTCTTCATTGCCAACAGTGCCACTTGATCAAAGTAGGAGATTCAAATGTGTAATGCTAGAGATGAGGAGCCGGCCACAGAGGTCAGGGAACCACCTTCACACTACTAAACACTCAACACACATTTCTGAACTTCATTCTTCAGACCCAAACCAATGCAAACACACACACACACACGCACACACACTGACACACAAACTTATGTTGTCTTAAAACCTTTTTTTTTAACATATGAAGTCGTACTTCTAAAATTGATGGAATTTAAGAGATAAAACTAATAGAGTAGCACTAAAGGCAGTGCAGTTCTAACCAAAGATGCTTCAGTGCAGGTTACAATGTTTCAGTTTAAACAAACTGTTTGACTCCTGCTTAAACACTACAGTTGTTAAATGTATACAAAGAGGCAAACATTTGTTTTACGCAGCTTAGGAAGTTATTAGCCTATTGTGCAGAGCTATTATAATGATCATGTACCTCAATCATTTCTATTCATAGCTGCTGTTACATAGAGTTTATGACACTAAATGATTCCTTAGATCGAGTGCATCTCTTGTTATCTAGATAACAGTACACAGTGCTACATCAACAACATATCCTATAAATAGGTCATGCTATCATGCAATTATTGTACAGTCTGTGCTCAGCATCCACTGTTAAACATCGCAGTGATTCTTATGTCTCTATATACAAACAGGACAAGGCTGTTATGTAAAAAAAAAAATGTTATATGTATCCTGTGTGCAGTTGGAGACTGACTGGCTGGCGAGAAGGCAAGGAGAAAGAGAGCCAGGGGTAGAGAGAGTTGTGTGGTAATTATAGATCAAGAGGATGGTAATTCTACTGAGTCTATCCCTATAGGATGGGGGGTTGAGGGAGGAAGTGAGAGCAGGGAGAGAGAAGGAAGAGGGAAAGACTCTGAGGGAGAGAGAAAGAATGAGAAGAGAAAGAAGACAGACTCAAGAAGGGAAACTGAAAAGAGGGTGAAACAGAGAAGGATAAGGGGGATGAGAGGAAGAGTGGGAAAAAGGAGAAGCAAGAGAAACAGGAAGAAAAGAGACGGGAAAAGGAAGTGAGAGAAATGGAGAGAGGAAAGGCATGAAAAAGGGAAAAGAAAGAGGATTACATTTTTAAATAGTCTTTAAGTGATATGTATTTATTTTTAGTGATATCCAACTGCTCTTTTTTAGACATTAGCAAATAGTTACACTTACTGTATCTCATCTCAGAAAAAAAAACAATAAAGCAAAATTTCATTTTAAAAAATAAGACTACAGATTTAAATGTGTTGATGATTATGTCTTCATAACACATGTTAAATTTGTGCAAGCAAAGAAACAAGGAACACAAGTGTTTGGATTTGGGTCTCAAAAAATTTCTTGAATTTGAAGTAAATATCAAGAGTCCAACAGAAGGTTGATGCAGGAAATGGTCAAATCCAGAGGCAGTCCCTCTAAGGAAGCAAAGATATCCAAAGAAGTAAAGTCTAGAACAACATGCATCCAAAATTACTTTTACAATGAAACATGTGGAAAAGGTTACACACAAAATATAAAAACATAACAGAACAGAAAGAAAAGATGAAGAAAACACATACTTAAAACCCAAAAGAGGGGGAGGATAACAAGGAACAGGTGAAAGTAATCTCCAGTCAAAACAGACAGGAAAATACACAAAGACAGCAAGTAAAACAAAACGTGATGCCCAAAGAGGTTGAAGCAACAAAATAGAAGAGGATATGTAGAAACCCAAAACCATGACAGCAAGATATTAACTTTTCATTTGTACCAATGTTCTAGTACAGATGCAACACACTCGACCAGACAGGTGCTGATGCAAACAGAGGAGCTGCAGGGGAAGTGGTGCTTTATGTTTATATGAACAGAGTTGATGAAAAACATCAATTTATCATTCTGCAAGTGTTCAAAGGAACATGATTTCACTGTACACGTACCTGGTAACACAAATCTGTTATTAAGGTTTGTCAAAAGACAACAGTTGCAAATTCTTACTGTTTGTCCAAGATACCACTATTATCACAGGTGACTGAGTCATAAATAACCTTACTTCTGTGTCATCATTCAGCAACATAAAAACTGCACCATAAACACCATTAATGCTCCAAAGCTTCAAATAAAAGTTCAATTTGACCTTAAGACGATGGCTTGTGTCAACCTGAGAACAGTGTGATGTCCATTGAGGAACACTAGGCTAAACATTTACTGTTGATTTTCACTCATTTATAAAATTGCCAGACACACACAATTATGGGACTTTGAAATTGCAGGTGAGAGAAACTGTACCTACAAATGTAGACCAATCTAGTAACACATAGCCTGCACAGCACTCAGGACCACAGAAAAGAAAAGAAAATGTGTTAAAGGATTTATCAGTAATTCACCACAATGCACTGACAGTTGATACTACATCCAGTTCTACGGTGGCTCAAGTGTATGCATTATGCAACACATCAACAACTAGCATTAATTTTATGTGGAATATACTTTAATATTTTCCCTCTGATGTTCTGAGGCTGCCCTGCCTTGACTCTAAATGACTCATGGAGTTACCTGAAGTAACCTGTAACTGCTCATTTGCTCTGTTAGCTCTGCAGCTAGCTGGCTTTGCTTGGGAGAGACTGTGCTGCATTGGGAAGTGGTGTGTTTACATTCAAACAGAACCAACAAACTGAGCAGCCTCTGCAGACATCATGACAGAGGCCAAGAGACAGAAGAGGATGTTGACACAACAGAGACGAAGAGATCTTGAATGAGCCAGAGTCTGGGGCAGGAGTCATCTCAGACTAAATTTCAGTTACTGGCAAGAGCTTTACAAAATAAAAAGCTGCAGGACAAATGCGGAGGTGGACGTCTTGCTGTTGGACCAGTAAATAGTATTAGTTGACTCAGAGCCATATTGCACAAAACACCAATTTTTACACAATTTTGCCTTGACACCTTCAAATTCATGGCTTTGTTCCTCCTAATTAAAATAGTTTCACAGCACTACTCTTCCTCCTCAGAATGCCAAAAAAACCCACAACTTTAGCGGAGCAATGAACACACTGAGTGTGACATTTAAATGACTTGAAAGTTATATCCAACTTCTCTAAACTGAATTAATTTGCAGCTTGGTAACTCACTGTTTTGAGACAATGGTTCCAGATTGTAATATTGAAGGCTGTCAGCTTCACTGTTTCCTTTTTTTTTTAACAGGAGGTTCAGACACCTGCTGGTGTCGGCTGACTGGCTGAGCTTAGTTTGCCGTCCTACTCATAAAGTCCTGGGATAAAATTATTTTAAGCTTTATGATTACATTCAACTTGTGCTTTCCTTTGTACAAGAAAGACGATATAAAAAGAAAGAGGAGGAATAAATGACAAGGCAAAGAGAGAACACACAAGAAAGAGAGTGGGGGTATCCATAATGAACACATGGACAGGTGAGAGTTGGTGGGAGAGGAAAACAGTGGCAGGCTCAGGTATAGAATGGAATAAAAGGGAATGAAGAGTGATAGAGATGAGTGACAGGGAGACACATGTAAAAAGCAAAAGAAAGTTGATACAGAGGAAAAGAGAAAGAGGTGAAAGAGTGATGAAAGACAAAAAGAGAGAACAACAAAAGCAATAGAGAGGTAGAAGAAAAGTGAGAGAAATATGAGCCTGCTCGCTCTCTTGTTTCTCTCTAAGCTGAGATATCTCAATATTGACACAGCAAGCTGCACACAGTACAGTCTCCTTGGTTGGAGTCAGGAGGATACACTCACAGCCTGCATCCACACTTTAAAGCTCCAACACCTCATTGATGTTTCTATCCCCTAAAGGATCAGCATCAGGACAAAGCTTTAAGTCCTGCTCCTCTTCAAACCGAATATCAAAAGTTTTTCTTATGTGGTCTGAATGTGAATATTAGATCAGATATCAGTTCTTTACCTCTCTTCCTAGGAGGCAACCAAAGTCACAGGAAGATGGGTGTCATTTTTTTTCATGCTCAAGTTTAAGTTGCAGTAATCTGACTTTTTGCACTTCAGAGTTGGAGGATGATCTGCAGGATCAAAATGTGTTCCCAACTTTAAACAAAAGGTACCAATATCTTATGGAGTCTACCTTTGAAATATACCTAGAAGTAGCATAGTAAAGTTTATATTAGTAAAGTATAGAAAACTTCATGCATTTACAATGTAATTGGTGTAATAAGAGTACTTCAGATGCACAATTTAATGTTGAAATGATACTTTCCATGTCTTTTTGGAGTGCAAAAGAAGGCATGAATAGTTTTATTTGTCCCAGTATCCTCACAGACAACAAACAGAATAAGAGTTTAATGCCTTACTTTTAACAATGCTCCCAATAAACAGTTTTATTTAGCTGATTATTTCATTGTTGTGACTGTTCAGGCAGCTCAGACAAGCTGTATCCTTTAAAAATCTTCTCCTGTGCCCTTTCAGGTGTTTTCAGGCATTTGTATATACATTTGTTTAAGACTTTAAGAAAGGTGAGAGAGGGCATGCTATTCAATCATCAAAAGCATTTAGCTCTGTGATGCATGGATTAAGGTGTTATTGTCAAACTACATTTTGTATTGACTTTGTAGAATCGATCAAACACATGTTAACTTGGTGCCACCAGCAGCTGATTTCCTTCAACTCCTCCACACTCCCTCCACTTCGCCCCTTTGACTGGTCAATGCATCACCTTTAATCCAATGGCTTCATTAAATGATAAAGAATGGCTTTAATGAGCACCCCTGTACATTCATAAAGAGGTGAGAAAGAACAGAGGAAGAAAAGAAATAAAGAAAAAGAAAGAAAGAAAAAAGAAAAGGGGGTTAAATAGAACAAGTACAGGGAAAGACTGGAAAAGAAAAAGTGTAAAAAGTGCAAAGGGAAAGAAAGAGATTCAAGAGACTAGAGGGTCAGATGTTATGAGAAAAGTTTTGAGACAGCAAACAGAAGTCAAATTTAAAGAACAGAAAGTCATGTGCTATTCTTTCTTTATTAAAGGTTGCCAATTATAGCTCTGAAGACATTGAAATGTTCAATATCAGATTATTTTGCTTTGTTTGGAAAACTGTCTCTGTACTAAGTGGCTCTGGTTTAATTTGTGTCTGAACATCACGCTCATAAAGGTCTGCAAATGTCAATCCACGCTTGATGTCCCCCCAGCCAGACCATGAAATACCCCAATAGTCTGGATCTAGAGCGATAACACACTCATTAATATAAATCCAATTCTCATTGTCAATACTAATTAGTAAAGTTTGACAGAACTGTTACAGGGCACAGAGCTTTAAACTTGAATAATGCGAGGCATTTCTGAGGTGTTAAGTTAACTTAACAACAGGGTGTGTTGCTGTGTTAAATTTATGTAAATGTGTCTTTGAATCATATATGTATAAATGTCTTTTTAGATCCTGATGCACACTACCTTAATGCAGCAGTAGTGAATGAATTTGAACTATAACTGCAGTTATAACTGTTGTTAAAATATGCCAGTAAAAACATGAAAAAACTGTCTTCATTAACTAGTCATGTGGATTAAGGTCCAAAAGCCTTTTAATAACTAAGTGTAGCAGCAAAAAGAACAACAGGGGAGGCCAGAGAGGAGATTATTATCTTGTCAGTCCACTGGCAACTTGTGAGGACTTGTGCAAAGAGGAGGTATGACTCCAGGAAAAGGAAAGAAAACCAGGTAGCTCCAGAGTTGTTCAGCGAGTTGTGATATTATTGCAGAGGAACCTCTAGGTGCTCTCTCTAGTCTCCTTAGAAATTTATGAAGGACATCAAAAAGCAGTTCCATCGCTGACAATAAATTGAATGAGCGACAGCGGGAAAAGGCTCAAGGATAACACATCTGGTGAGTCAAGTTTTGGTATGGATTGGTCCAAGAATATAATTCATCTTTAGTTTGAAGAGTCAAAGCTCGACTTTGGGCATTTACAGGGACAGCTGGCTGTGCTTTCTACTTTTGGTAGGATGGAAACAAAATGAGAAAATGTTAAGGGAGTGTGCAGCAAGGAAATTATAAAAAATAGTGCCATCAAACAAATAATGAGATTGGGAAAACATTAGACATATAGTCAAAAAACATATTGAGTTCTTATACAAATGTTTCATGCATAAACTGAAAGCGGTTTGTTGTGATTTAATCAACAACATTAACAAAAATAATCTGGTTTTAGGACACATTTTGTAGTTTGATCATATCAGTTTCCCTCTTTGATCCACCCACAGTGCATTGGAAAATCTATTTTATGACATTTGTATATTGGTTATCTTTTTATTAGATAAAGTCTGCACAACTAATGGTGGTGGGACTATCATTTACAAGACATGGTAGCTGCAGTATATGTACACATGAACTGTACATGTGTATGTGTGTGTGTGTGTGTTTTTACAGGCCGCGTGTGCCCTCCGATCTCTCTGATCCTCTGCTGCTCTGAGATGCCCACTTAAAGCCTTTCAGCCTGAAGAGCGATCACATAAAGTTTGTTGCTGTCACTCGATGCGCCAACAAACAAGCCTTGCTGCACCAACAGTTTCCCACGCAAACCGAACACGCACACACTCCCGTGGGGGAGTCACTCTCTCTGTCTCTCGCTTTCACGTGTCATTCTTCCTCAATCAAGTCTTCTTTCCCTTCTTTGTTGGGGGTAGGAGTGATGGGAAGGTCTTGGAAGATCAGGCCAGGATCTGAAAGGACAAACGGTGCTCATTAATTAAACATGTTCGACAGTCAAATCAGATTTAGCGATGATGGGCAGGGAACACAGAGGTGCGCTGGATGACAGAGCAGCTGGCCTGAGGTAACTCCTGTGGCCGCCATGTTTGCGTGCAAACTTCCACTTAGTGTTCATGTTCACAGCAGTGTAAACTCGCAGGCAGAGGCAGGCCTCAGTGTGTGTGTTAATGTGTGGGTCAGAGTGAGTGTTTGTTGGGCTCTGTGTATGCCGGGCCTCATATTTTATTGACGTACACCCCTCAGAGGGCGGCTAAAGCTGGCACTGTGTGTGCCTTCAGAGAGCTGTGTGTTTTGGCTGAGGGGAACTGTAGCAATCACACACAGATAAAAACATCACAATACAGAGAACAAGGATACCTCAACACAGGAACAGAGGGGGATGGAGGGCTGGGAAGAAGTGGCGAGGGTGCGCACTCACACACACGCAGGCACACTCTCGCACATGCCGATGCCGGATCTGCAAGCTTGTGTGAGAATATATGATTTTACAGGGACGCTCTTATGTAAAGACATGTAGGGTATAGACTATAGACACGCACATGTATGCAGGAAAAACCATGCATCATCAGAGATGCAAACGCACATATACTTCCCCATAAGAGAGAACATCTTCTTTTTAAAGAGATGCAAGCGCATGGACACTTAGTTTTTATGTATGAGCATGGACAATAAATAATTTTCATACTCAAACACACTAAACATGGCTTGCCTGGCTTTAATAAATCCTTTGGTTGCGTGCATGAGAAGTTATATCAATCTCTTCTAGCCTCTTCACTCCTCTCCTCTCCTCTCCTCTCCTCTCCTCTCACATCTGTGATGGCAGCTGGGTGCAGATTCTGTCCTGAAATAGCTGCCTAATATAATCACAGCTAATAGCATTATACTTCACACTATTTACATACTGGCGGAATAAATTATCGTGCTCCCTTCCTCTCTTCTGAACCTCCTACACCTGTGTTTGCTACCTCCTTCTCTCTGTGTGCACCTCACATCTACTTCTGTCTGTTCTCCCCTCCTCTTCCTCTTTTATTTAACGCCCTTCTCTCTCTCTCTCTCTCTCTCTCTCTCTCTCTCTCTCTCTCTCTCTCTCTCACTCTCTCTCTCTCTATTGCCATCTCTGTTCCACAAAATTTGAGCAGATGAACAAAAAAGGGCTGGGAGAAACTATGAATTAATTAGATTAAATCAGTCTATCCATATTAATCCACATTAATGTTTGCTGTCTCCTCCTCATTTTAGACACAATTGCTCACATGCAGTCATATGAACACACACACACACACAAAGTAATTGTATTTTATTGCATAGCATTAACCAGTGAGACAAACTTTTACCTCTTAAAGATAACAGGTTAAGTTTTTGATGCTCAAAGGGAACAATTTTTTTCCAGTTTTTGGTGGAAGAACAAAAAGAACTTCTAATGTTTTTGTGCTCTGTGTTGACACAGGTTTGATATATTATTTGTGCTTTCTTTGTGAATTTTTAATGATAAAAAGCCTGAATGTATAAACAAGGAAGGCAGCTGTGAAAAGTGTATCAAAGTGTTCCGGCTTGGTATATGATAGCACTCTATTCCTTAAATAAGGTTGCTATTCTCTGTGGATGGATCCTACAAAATATCTTTTTTTCTTACTTTTTTTACTCACATATCTGTACCAACATTGCTAGCACAGTATATGATAACAGAATTTCTAGAAACGATACTCCTATATATAACTAGGTTTAATTTAATTCTCTTTATCACAGCAATTCAGCAAAATTATAAGCTTAAAACACAATAATAAAGTTTTTAACAGAATAATACAGATTTAAATACAATAATTATTTGTTCTGCCTCTAGAGAAGTGTCCATCTGTAGCTTTCAACTTAAAAAATGCCCTGTGTGTAATATCAGTTGAACCCTGCTTCTCTCGACCTGACATTCACAAGACACTTATAACCAAGAATGTCTCACAGCCCTTACCAAATGTTTGTTATTGTAACCAATAACAAACATTTTTTCTGACCCTTACAAATGAAGTATTTTAATCCAAGCAAATAAAAATTTTCCCTTAAATTTAACTTTGTAAGTTTTGACCCAACTACCCCTAACCAAGACTTAACCACAGAGGTGTCAAATAATAAAACAAAATTAATAAAACAAAATTAATGTTAATATCAGCAGCAGTTTGAAAAGGTAGAAACAAAACTGTCAACCTGCTGATAAGAGCCACAAGTTGTTCTCATGTCTGTGTCACTTGGAATTTTAGATTTTAGATATTTAAGCATATAGGACCTTTTTTCCATCCCAGTGAGTTTAAGGCACAGTTGTAACACAATCACCTGGCAAATGACTTTGCAGGAACCAGAAAAACCTGACTCTATTATTGAGTATATATAGTCGATACAAATGTAAACTGAGTAACCAGACATAAAATAGCCAAGATATTTTTTCATCCTCTTCTCAAAAATGGTCGTAAAATTACTTTCCTTTCACCTCAGTGTTTGTTTTTTTACACACAAGACTGAAAGACAGACACAGGGTAGATAAATTACGAGAGCCTTAACAATGATAGCCATTGTAACTGATAAATAATATCTTAATTAATCATAATAGTCCCCTTTGCCACTTGAGATAAACAGGGCAGCTGGTAGGCCAGACCCGAGCCAGCCTGACCAATAGGAGAGGTTTATACTAAGGAGATCAGGGAGCAGCCAATCCTCAACTGTAATTATTCTCAATAGAAGTTTCATCTCTCAGCACCATGACCTGACCTCCATCTTGACACTGTGTGGGTTTCTATGTGTGTCATAGTGCATGTGAGTGTGTGTTACAGGGACAGAAAGAGTGTGTGTTACACAGGAGAGTTACAGCACAGAGAGATGGATTTGGAAGATGACATGAATGGATGAGGCATGAATGGGGGTCCCAGGGTGTGAGAGAGACATGACACCTCATTATTCAGGCCTGGGTGTGTGCATGTGTGTGCGCACATGTGTGTTTATGTTGGGATAGAGGGCAGGGGGTTCAGGGATGCCAGATGTCTCATGAATTCAACAGAAAACCACAAGCGCACCCACGAACCCCCTGGCCAACATGTTTGTTCACATACTGATCTTCTTCATGATTCCTAAATGTAGTTGTATTGTTGGCATGATGCTCACAGCTGCTCCATTTGGCATCATACACTTCAATTTTCTGCCTGCAGAAACATCTTAAAACGCAAGCCTCTTACAGCAGCGTATTTTTGCATCAGTGCGTTGTTTTGTATTGCATGTAATCAACCAGCGCTTTCAATTTGCCACTAGATACCAAGAAAAGAATCCCTGCCTTTTCTGCTTGTTTACTGTTTAAGATTAGTATTAAAATGTGTTGTTGATTCAAATTTATTACACTGCATGATAATAAAACCTGTTATGCTTGCAGACAGGTGTGAAGCCATCTGCGTTTGTCAAAAAATATTAGCTTTACATCAGTTAGCAAGCATAACTGCTCAGAATCTCAAAAGCATTTGTGCATTACTTCCAAGCTGGAAAAGATGGATGTTGGATGGAAGTTTTAGGTGGATATTTTGAGACTTTGGAACAAGTTATATATTTCCCATCTAAATTCCAGAATGGATTAGATCGAGCCTGGACGGTTTTCTGCACATGCAGTGACTGAAAAGCCACATAGACATTTTGATTTGCATTGTGCTCCATCTGGTGTGGAGTGTCATTTTATGAAAAGACCTCAAATTGCAGTGAGGATACAGACACTTGTTGGTAGTACCATGTTCAATAACAAATCGAATCAAATCAAACTTGAATAATCTAATTTGTTTGAATGATGAGGGGATATTATGGCCAAAAACGTCATTTTGAGTTCAATGCACATTTACATTTGTATCAGGAAAAAAAGCACACAACAAAGTAAAAATAACCCAACAACTGAAATATAGGAAACTAAAATTCTGAAAGCACAATGAAAAGAAATCAATAAAAGAATGGAATGCATATGTTTCTTCTTCTCTTATTTGAATACATGACAAAGCAGCTGGCCCTCAGACAGTCTGATGTGTCTATCAACACACAGGACTAATCAATAATTGACTTCAGTTACACCACTTCCTGACCCTCTTTGAACACCACTTGACCTTTTGTCTCAGCTTTTCTCCTTCTTCACATTAATAAACACAGTTTTTGCCCAACTAAGAAATGTCCGCGATACAGGTACGGAGTAGAAAACAGACAGTCCACACACAGGTACATACACACACACCCATACACACACAAAACAAGTTATATATATACACATATACACGTATATATGTTTATCTATATATATAATTTTTATTGGGACTGATGTGAATTGATGAAACTTTGCAATTGACCATATTTTGCTGCAAATTAAATCTGGACAATGTGAGAAGACTCTCTAGACAAACACTTGACGTCAGCCCTTATACACCTGTAGTTAAATAGGAGGTAAGACACACTATGCTTGCTTACCTCAGGTCCTGTGATCTGCTTCTCATTGAGCCAATCACAGCAACTAAGAACAGAGCCGCTGAGCCAACTTGATCCATTATTAATTAGTCAGCAGCTCCATCAGTGTTGGATCGATTAAAGGTTCTGTTTTTACAGTATAGCAGGCAGTCAGACTGAGCTGGTAAATACACCCCAGAGACAGATCAAGAAGAGAGTTAGATTGATAGAAGCAGACAGGAAGAAACAGACAGCATGGAGGAAGGACATTTTAAATTCTGTTAGCATTGCTTCTTTCAAATGATTTATATCTGGTTGCCAAGAAAGTCTTTGCTGTCACAAGTCACGTGGACAAATGTCCTTAGCAATAACACATGCATGCTTGCACACAAATGCAACTGCACACATGTGCCTGTGCACACACACAGATTATACATAAATAACACAGGACATTTATCTAAGTCTTACCTGTGTGAAAGAATGAGTGAGATTAAACTAACTGTGTAGAGTGTAGTGTTTCATTGCCCTCTGCAGGCTTATAAAACAACACAAATAGAAAATTTGTTACTTTCAAACCAAGAATAAATAGAACTTATACTGTTATAAATATGTTGTAAGGCGTTGTGATAATGTATATGGCTTATTTTTCAATGTAGATCTTTATTAAAGATTGAAGAATGGAGAGAGATGACTCTCTGAGGAGTGATCAAGAAACACACACGCGCAGACACACGCACACACACACACAATGTCCCTGTCCCTTTATTTCTCTCCGAGTCACATCAGCTTGCCAGCTTTGTCTGCTACACATCTCACCGTATGCCCCGCCATCTGGGGACGTTTTTTTTTGTGCTCCCTTTGTTTCATCCCTCTGTTCTCCCTCTCCCTGCTTTTTGTTTCATCCCCTATCTTCCTCCATTTCTCTACCCTCGTTCCCTCATTTCCTGTCATCTGAGAGTGTGAACTGTGAATTTCCTTCACAGTATGTTGTGTTGGGTCTCAGGTGAACGCAGTCTCCTTCTGTGTGTTTGGCAAATGCCTATGAGTTCTCCCTTTCCTTTTCTTTGTAAGGCTCTTCATCTCATGTTAATTGCTTCTGGACACTGATCAGTGTTCATTAAATTGGTCTGTTTTCACCATAACAGATGCTCATTCACAGTGTAGCGTTTGTTGGCTGTTTTGCTCATTCTTTGTTTTTCTTTGTTTTTTTGTTATTTTTCTATGGCAGGCTGAAGAAGCCGTACATGTAATGACTTCTTTTATTGTTTTTCTCTTGCTAATATTTTAGAAAATCCCTCTTATTCTGGGGAGATAATTTCTACAGACAAGCTAGTTATTTCAAGAAAATGAAATAATAAAAACTGTTTTACTTGTTCAAATAAAAATAATTTTATTGTGATCTAAAAGAGCATGCCATGTTTGGATTTTGAAATGTGTTTTTTAAAAGGGAAAATGGGTCTGCATCAAGTACATGGAAACACATGGCAACATCTTGTTTGTGTATAAAGAATGTCTTAAATTCCGAACATATACGAGGTGTCAGTAGCTGTTTCAATAAAGTCACCAATTCCTTTCACATATTTCCACCTCAATCATTTGTTTATACTGATAAAAAAAATCAGGATATCCTTCGAATGTATGACAAATTAATGGACTTCAGTGCTACCTTTCATAACACTGAGCTCAGAGTGTCCATAATTGATGTTACGCTTCATCTTGGGCCTTTTGTCTCTGCACACAATGGCATCATTCCACAATGACCTTAGAGGGGTTTCCCAGACAACAGCATAGACTTGGATAACGATGACAGATGATGTTGCATTGTGATGCTGGTTGTCCAGGTGATGAGTCAAACCTTCTAATGAGGGCCAGTGCAAGTCTACATATCAAAATTTTGTGGATGGCACCAAACATTATGCATTTGGAATTGCAGGCCTTGAAACAAAAGATTTAAAATTCTATAGTTAAAATACTTAAAGTCAGTGACTGAAAATAAATTCATGAAGCACATTTGTGAAAAATGTTCATTGATGATTTTATTGTATAGGTTTGTAAACTGTGTGCAACAGAAGATGTGCAGAAACATTTACATTCATAAGGCCACTGTAAGATCAAAATGTCACATCAGAAAAGGTATCCATTTCATAAGGTCAAAGAAAAGGAACCTTTCCACCATTCTGCATTCATTTCGTCATCTTGAGACTGTCTGAAAGAAGGTCATTTAAGCTTAAAGTGTAAGAGTGGGCAGCGCTGTGACACTGGAGGAGAAGGATCTGAGCTCCAACAGGGTGCAATGTGGATGTCAGTAGGCGGAGCACAGTTTTCACTTTGAGTCAGTGATCTGTGATAAAAGGTCATTGGTGTAAAAATGAACATTCAGCAACTTATGCTGCCTTCAGGTTATATGACCTTCAAAGTCGACACACAACACTTTTAGCCTTATAATCAGGTGTCTTGAGGTTGAGGTTGGATTTTTGCACATTAGACGAATATCGGCATTAAAGATCACACATTACAAGACACTTCACTTTATGAATAAATCTGACAACGTCTGGTCTCCGAACTACATTAAGTACACAAAACACACATGAAAAGTTACATAAGCAAAGATGCCAGAGCACATGCCACACAGAGTCCAAGCACAAGGAGGAGCCTTTCTCACAGCCATACTCGCTGATGCTCTATTGCAGGTGTTATATTTCCTTACCCTGATGTTTTCTTTGACTCTTATCTCGGGCTCTCATTGGCTTAAGGTCGATGCTGCTGTCACTGCTGGTCAGAGCAAATTTCACTACATGATTTGGACTTAAAGAGGAGTCCAGATATTTAACCCACAAGATATCTGTCAGGCATCAATGATGCACTGGTGCATCTCAGATCAGGACACTGGAAATTAACACACACAGATTGTCTCTCATGGGAATAAGTACTGATATCTTAACGAACAGTGAGGGCTAAAGTTATGTGGCGTAAACTTGCTATTTTGGGGCAAAAACAATGTTTTACATCCAAGCTGAGGAGCCTGAAACTAGTCGTAACTGCAGAGAAAAATAAACTTTGATTCACCATAAATGATAATCTGAAAAGATTTCTTTATTCTGGGTCAACTCTATTAGAGTTCATCAAGTGACAATGAGACTGTGGTCTAACTAGTGCATTCATGTCCAGGTAGAATATATTATATTAAAGAGGTATGTAGATCTAAATGACCCCAGTAGTCATTAATGTCCTGATACCCGAAGGGTTGGATTCCTCTTTCTGTGCCTTTCTTTCAATTTTTTTTTCAACCACTGTACGTTCCTCTGCTTCCAATCACATTGTCCATCAGTAAAGGCATAATTATCTTCCAACCCCTCAGGATACTTGGACAGATGAACAGGTAGGCACATATCAGATCTAAAGTATATTAATAGGTAGATATTATAAGAGGTTTCTCTTCACTTATCATGTATTCCAGTCTCCAGAGCTCACTTATGTTTCAGTTCCATATCCCATGTCTCCAGGCTTATGATGAATGCCCTTTTTTCTTTTTTCTTTCTTCTTCCAGCGTTGATGGTGAATAAATCAGTGTTGTAGAGCAGAGACAGATGTACATCAAAAGGTATATATTCCTACAATTCTTTCAATATGTCAATTTGAGAAATAATCGAGTTTATGGAGCAGTAATTGGCCAGTTAAATCACATGTATCCACAGGCACAAAGAGAGGGAAATATGGGCTCGTATGTCATTCATCCAGATGGAGCGCTTCACCGGGGCGTTTAACTGTTACTTGAAACCATAAACACATGGACACACTCACACACAAAGAGAAACACAGACATAGATACATTCAGATTGGAACAAGTGGAAATGCATCCTCATTATTCATTCAAGGCAAGCAAATTTGGGGTTTTGCCAACCATCTTTTTGACTTCTAAAAATAAATTCACCATCAAACTGATTACACACAAACATGCAGACACACACATCAGCATCAATGCTGAGTCAAAAAGTACAATATCTATATATTTGTTTTGTGGAATAATGCTTTAAATTATATTAGATGGTCAGACTCAATGTAACATTGAAAATATTTATGGTGCAAGTTTTCCTTTTCCAAACTTTATTGTTTTTTAAAAATAAGTGATATTAAGTGATAATAAGTGTGATGGCCAAGAGCAAAACCCCATATTTTTTTTTGTCAAAGACATACCAAGCCCAAATGATACATGCACGTGAGAAGACACAGGATCTCATGAATTAATCACACCAATTTTTGACAGTGCTCTGCTATCTTGACAGATAAAGTGAAGTTTTGCTAATTATTCTGCAGAACAGAAAGAGAAGCCATATTTTGTTAGTCTGTGTAGATTCTCAGTCATCCAGGTCATGATTATCTTAAAGAGTCATAAAAAC
>JAPZDV010000011.1:4367143-4385134 GCA_029814665.1 Acanthurus lineatus | reverse complement strand
TATAAAAAAAAAAAAACAAAAAAAAACATAAAAAAAATAAAAAAAAAAAAAAATAAAAAAAAACACTACCCCCCCCCCCCCCCCCCCCAAAAAAAAAAAAAAAAGTCAGGCACTTAAAACAGATAAACTGAAAAAGACAGAGGAGAAACACAGAGACTATTACAAACACTGGGAGTAATGAGACACAGGTGGGGTAATCAACACAGGTGAAGCACATCAGGACAGAGAAGGTAATCACAAAAGTAAAGAAACTTGAGAAACTTGACAGGGCATGAGTAAATGAGAGATATGAGTGTTAACAAAATAAAACAGGAAGTAAAAGACTTGAAAAAAAAACTTAAAATATAGCGGCAAGTGGCAACTATCAGGGTCCAAGCAAAACGTTGATAATGAAATGTCAGACACAGTGGCAACTGTTGCACTGCTGCATTCATTTACTAACCTATTTTCCAGGAAGAAGCTCTGTCTTTCAATAAGATAAACAAAATCATAAACAAATTATGACTCTTCAAGTGGGGTTTGAACACAACCATTTTGATTTTAACCATGTGTGCCAACCATTACACCACAGCAGAGGCTAAAAAGAAGAGTATTGGAAAAATTTCTTCCTGTAAAAAAAGATTGTTCCAAGAATATTGTTAAAGTTAGATAAAATATAAAACACAAAACATTAATTATGTCAGTATCTAAAGAACTGGCAAAGCTTGTTAATAGTGTCTAGACCTAAACTGACATTTAGCAACAGACTGTGTGAACTTTAGTCAACCTCAGACTGATAGGATACTATGGTAGAAGCTGCGTTTGAACCAGTGCTGTCTAGACTAACAGACAGTGTTAATCACTGACGTCCAAGACTTTTGCATGCACACTTGAAGATAAACTTCGATAGATAGACTGAGAGACAACATCAAGTGTAGAATTTGTGGAATTTCAATTTCAATTTAAAATTTGTAAATAGACATGTTTGAAACAGAGAGATAACAGCACATATGAGCATGAGATCAAATAAAAGAAAACTTTAAAAGTGTTGAAAATTGAAGAGTATAGTTTTGAGCAAAAAATAAAATCATAATTTTTGGATTTTAACATTGTTGGAAACATTCTGGATAATGTATAAACAAGGTAATAGTCATTTTTAGACATTTTAACTTGGAAATGCTACTCATTATAGGTTTCGGTATTGTAAAAATGTTGTTTGTTTTTTTGTATAGATTTTTTTATGTTTGAGGGCTTATGGAAGAATAGATCTGTTGGACTTAAAGAGATCCTAAAAATAAAAAAATCTAAATCAGTATGCACAGTGTCATTTTTTGTCAAAGTTTCCCTCAGAGCACCAGTCCTTAATTACACTGCTGTCTTCTCTAGTGAATATCGTTAATGTGTTTTAAGTGGCTCTGCTGCCAAGCTTAAAAAGGTATGCTATATAAAGTATAAGCTAAAGTGACATTAAACACATTAAAGTATTATAACATCAGTTTCTTTTTACCCAGTCTTACATAAATGGAAATTAATCTTTTTTAGTCAGTCTTGCTGTCAGTGGCCATATTCTTTGAAACTTTCCTTGTCTTTTTATTGATGTAATATCAAGAGTTCAAAGACTTTTTTATTATTTACTCATAGTGAAATTTCCATGAATAGAAACTTATAGCTTATTTATTGGAAACTAAATAAAGTCCCCATAGATGGTCATGTGAAACATTGTTTCCTCTTACAGCTTTTCCATTTTTTAACATTCCCTTTTGGCACAATTTTTAATAATACAATATAACACAATTGCAACAAAACTGTTGAATTGAGCAGGAGACAGTGAACCCTACTGAAAGAATAAAGAAGAAAAATTCTAATTAAATTTTGAAAGTTTTTTTTAAACTTCACTGCAGGGGTGCAAGTCAGCCTTGGAATAACAAAAGCAGCATTTCAGAGCAAATTTTACAAACATGTTGCATGAAATGAATATTCAAAAGTTTAAGGTTCTTTGCAGAACAATTAGTTTTGTGTTTCATACTCTCCTTGGATGTAGTTGGTAGCTGCTGTTAGCTTGTCTGTTCAGTTGGCTGTGCAGCTAGTGGCTGTAATAGCTGATCAGCTTGGACCAGGAGCTTGGAGCAGTTGGGGGGGTGTTTACACCATGGGTGAAGGTAACAGGATCTGCAGCTTCCAGAGAATGCAGCCGAACCTGGACTGAAAACAGTTTTCAAGACAGACTGAGGTTGACTGAGTTCGGCCACAGGGATAACCATACAGAAGTGATTTACAGCAGCGAGAAAGAGATGGCAAACAGGGACAGGAGGCACTTAAAGTGGAAGAGGAACAAGAGGATGGCCAGCTAGCAGTAGTGTGGACTTTCTCATCTAACTGAGTGAAAAAGAGTTTATTTTAAGCAAAACAGAGTTTGTGATTGTTACAACAGAGCAAATACAAACTAATATGATTTTAATCCCTAAAATCAAGTGATGTGTGATGCTTGATGCTGACTGCTGGACTAGGTTAAGAAAAATAAATTAATCAAATACAAATCAATACAATAAATCATGAGAGTCAAATTTCCTCAGGTTTTTTTAAGAGTTAACTTAACCCCAGATCATAAACTAACCCTGACAATTGACAAAAGGAAAACACCTCAGCTCCTTTGATACATTTGATTACAGTTACAGTGATACCACTGGCATTAGGGTATGTGAGGTCACTATAAGTAAGGATACCAACACAGAACAATGGATTTGGCTTTCATACAGCTCATTTCCAATATGAAAACAAAATATTCACCCAGCGTCAATCTCACAATAAATTTATGTGTCATCTTTACAGCCTATTAGTCTACCTGGTCTTTAAATATATCAGACGCAATTGCTAAAATCACCACTAGATGTCAGGACCAGCCAGTTTATCAGCTATGCCAGGCAGCCCAAACATTGGCCTGGTTTCCATCTGGGACTTCAAGGACTAGCCCAAGCTCAGTCATTATTTAAGACACCCCATTCCCCTCAAGAAATCAATTCACTGCGTCTATCCTATTTGGAATGTATTTATGTTAATTTTTCGGGGTAACTCTGCTTGCCTGGCTCAAAATACACAATTTGTTTTTGATTACACAACATGTGCAGAGGCAAATTGTGCATTTGCATGCATTGAAGAGGGAAACCTGGTGGGATTAAATCTTGTGGGTTTCGCATGTAAGGGATTATGTCGGTTGGTCATTCTAATATCTAATATGTTGACTAATGGAGAATGTGAAAGCTCCATCACCAGGAGCAAGTCGGAGGAAGAATGAACAGAAAAATGAAACAAATTAATTAATGAATAAAGAAAGAAAGAGCAGGACAAAATGGGAAAAAGGAGGGGGGGAGAAAGATGAGAAGAGGTAATAGAATGATTTAAAGTAAAGTAAAGTATTTTAGGAAAACAAAGAGAAAAGACAGAGAAATGAGGAAAAAGAGGAAAAAGAGGAAAAATTTGCAAATATTTTTCTCACAAAACTAAAAAGATCCTGAAAAATAACATTAACATCTATTTTTTGAAACAAATATCTGACAATAAGTGATGACACTACATGTGTTTCTGCCATTCTTTGAACTCAGCATCTAAATTCCTCACCACACTGTAAGAAGGAACACCCTCCCCTTGTGTTGCCTACACGTTCTTGGACCTCCTAGGGTGAGCCCTTGAAAGAAAAGTAGAACAAGAGGTTGGGGGGTTGGGTATATAAACATTACATCTAGTTTGTCTTATGAAATGTCATTTTGCAAGCTAAACCCATCATTTTAACTTTAAGAAAACTGTAAAACCTTATGTGACCTGACAGAACACAAAGGTTTGCACTGTGAAATTCCACCCCGTCACTGGATGTTCCTGTTAGAGCTCGGCTTCAATTACCAAGCTTAAATTTGACTTTCACATTTTGGTTCGCTTGATACTGCTAGGAACGGATGCTTCATTTGGCAGCAATATCAAAAAGGTCCCAAGACATAGCTTTGATAAGCCTTCTTGGGCTGACTCTCATAAACCTAATGCAATATTCTCGACCTATTGTGCATCATTTCTGCACGCATTCCCCCGTAATCCAGCATGACACTGGTAGGTACAGTATCTTTCGAAATATTAGTATCTGGACCAGAATTCAAATCAAATACAAATGTAGGAAAGCATTTTAAATCCCACTAAAATGTAACATGATGCACCAAAATATCCAAAGGATTTTTTTCAGAGGTTCATTTGTATTTTCTCCAGGGAAGCTGCACTACATGACTGACCCTGTGTTCATATTAGAGGACACACTGGATTACACATTTAAAAGCGCTTTCTGAAATATCAACAGCCACAAGCTCAAAAACATTCACATACAGCTACGTCAGTGCAAACGATTTCTTCAGTAAGGAGTCAATTCTCATTAGCCACCATGCTAGGTTCATCAGTCACCAGCTGCTAATGGCTGAAGAGGCCAAACTGCTTACTGCTAAATCAGTGTAACAACTGTTTACACAGATGGTTTGGAGCTGCTTTAGCACGACCCTTATGCTATTTGAAACACAGTGTAATTTATTTCTGTATTTGAAATGATTAATCTCCAAAATGGAGTTATCAGTTACAGAAAATTGTTTGTGGAATCGAGGCATTTTAAGAGCATTGAGGGTTTTAAAAATATATTATATGAGCAGTTAAAGGCACGCCTTTTGTTTTATTTTATCATGTGTTTTAATTGATGCCATCAATCATAGTGCAAGGAAGGAACAATCTCTGTAAAATGTAGATATCCCATTCAGAAAAAAAATGTCTTTCCTCTTTAATTTCATGCTGTCTTTTGCAAGCTCTCATATTCTCAGGTCAAACAAGTCAAGGAGACATTATGTCCTGTGACGCAGAAAATTTGATGATATCACTCATTTTATCATAGGAATCAATTCTTCTCACGCTATGTGTTCTGAATTTAATCAATCAAACCTGACATATTACAACAGCAATCAGCAGGTTTTTATTACATTCTGTGCTCAGCCCCCTTGAAACACAAATGTGTGTTGAGTGTGCACGTCATAAGGCTCATCATTTATAATTAAATAAAAGAGAATAAAATAAAGGAGCATTTTAACACTGTTGCAGTTGATTTGAGAATCCTCTGCTACTCTGCAGATGTCAACTGTGTTAAAATACTAACTAAAATTTTTTGGATTTGTCACATTTTGCCATTGTCTTACAATGCTGTTACATTTAAATGGAATTAAGGTCGTAGTCTTCCAGCAATGATCACCCAAAAAAGAAAAAAAATGTGGTGAGCACACACGTCTCCCTCAACACCAGATGTTGTGGGCTTAACCTCAGACCTTGTCAGCTCTGGGATGCATCCCTGCTGACCACCTTCCCAAAATACCAGCCCAGCATCATACCAACAGGTCCTGGACCAGTCTGTAAACACTTAACACAAAGACAAGCACTTCATATGAATCCTCAGTTGAACATTTTGTAAGACATCACACAGGCAGTTGGGCCAGCACTGTGTACTCTGTATAAATTAATTTTAATATATTTTGATTTCAGTTTTCACTCAATTTGTATTTGATTTATCTCTGAATAATTAAAAGTCACTGATGAACCTACATAGTAAAGTGACAAATATATCCTCCCCAAAAATATCCAGATCCAATCACATGCCTACACAAGAAAACATAATACACATAAGTGTCTTTTCAGCAAACAATAAAGAAGAGGAAGCAGGGCAGGCTTGTGGTGGGTAAGGGACTGGATGTTATCCCAGAGACAACTAACAAACCCTGAAGTAAACATACTTAGTTTGAATTTAATCAGTGACTCAGAAGAACCTGTAGAATACTACACTGAACAACCGCATGTGGTCAGAGGAACACAGAGAATAAAACAAAGAAATAAAGATTACAAGCTAACTTGACCTCCACTATTCTTGTCAAAGTATAATATAAAGAAATATCTCAACAGTATCTTAAACAGCAAATCAAAGCTTTCCTGAAACAAAGTCGACTTCATCAGCATGTACCCCACATGCAGCCGTGTTTTAGTGGCAGACAGTGAGAGAAGGGGAGCTGAACTAAGTGTTACAAAGAGCTGTAATGAATATTTACAGAGAGAAAGTGTAACAGAGTGAAACAGATGCAGAGAGAGGTAGATAGAAAGAGCTGCAAAGCTTCTCGTACACATACATACACACCCGCACTCCTCAAATACAAATGCTTGCTTGCATGCACAGAGTTTCTAGTGACTCCTAATCATATTTCTGTTGACACATTAATATTTAAACAGTGCTCTGCTTCTGTCTCAACATAAAAAATGTCAACTGAGTCAACGGTTTCAAATTCCACATTTCAGAACATTGAAAACACAGCACAAGTGTCTCTCCAGATGTGTGTGTGTATGTGTGTGTGTCAGAGAGAGATAACTACTCTAATTGTAGAGCTTGTTAGATGTATAATAAATGTATGTACACATTTCTTAATGCGTGTTTGCACTGTTTACCATCCATACTGGTGTATGTGTTCAGCATGCATTATTAGTGTGTATATGTCTGGGTGTCATTATCATGCTTTATTAGTATTCATTATGTGTATGTGTGTGTGTGCATTCACATAAGTGTTCATTAGCTTGATTATGTGTTGTTGAATGTTTTCTTTTATGTTACTTATGGTTAGTGTGTGTATGTGTGTTGGCTGTGATAAGCTTTCATAAACACTTCACAGTTTATATCAGTGGATACAGTTTGGCACATTACAGCTGAAATGCAGGGACTCTGGTGACATCTCCAGATGTTGTCTCTTTGTTTGCAAAGAATTACACTCAAATGCAAGCAAAATGAGTTGGAGAGAGAACCAGTCATCATGACACAACAAAAAAATAATCACAATTAAACTACATAAAGGCCTGTGTGAGTATGTATATACCATGTACTGACATGACAACTGAGCTCTCTATAGCTACTTGTGTATATACATGAAACAAGATGTGTTTTTTATTAATATAAACAATAATAAAAACATAAATAGGACTATTTAAAAAATATGTGAAGCAGACACGAACATTTTCGAAATGTGACATTTCCCTGTACCAGCAGCAATGTGCAGGGGCTCAGGTGTGTTTCCATCTGTCTTCAGGCTATTGGATCATGTTTCGTAGTGGGAGATGGGCTTCTCCTATTATGTGGCAGAAAGCACTGTGAATACAAGAGTGACATTTAAAAAAATCACACTTGGTTCTGGACAGAATGACTAGAGAAATGCTTAACTTTCAGGTGAGGAAATCTGGAGAGCATTGGAAGATTTTTTACAATAAACAGTGAAGTGCACAGCACTCGCTGTGCTGATGCATGGCTTGCCCTTCAATGACCTTTGTAGGTTTTCTTCCTCTTAGTATGTTTACCTCTACTTTAATCATTTGATTACAACTAGAATGAACACCAATTGAGCCATTTCGTTTTCTCTTTATCAATTGCTGTTTTATATTTATTCTCATTTACTCAACAGGAAAAGTGCAAATTATTCAATGCCTATAAAAATGCTAATTTGCCAGGGTTTGCCAAGATTGACTTGTATTCATCCGCAGTCCTTCGTCAGAATATTAAAATGGAGCTTGCAGTTGAGGTGAAGCATCTGGCATTTCATTTACTCTCCGACACATCACATTTACTCTGGACAAGGCCACAGCTAGTATGAACTTACCACAAAATAAGGTGAATTTTGATTAAATATTAAACAGAAATGAAAAAAAATTTACAATTGTTTACGTGCAAAGACTTTTATCACCATTCAAAAACCAACTTTATGTGCTTTTTCTAGTGTAAACCACTTTAAATTTGGAATAGCCTACTGTTACAATATGAGCAATTACACATCTGGTCAGACACTGGCTGGACTTTACACAAACTACAGCTCATCAGCCTCTTTTCTTCATTCTCTGTGCATTTCATACCTCCTTTTTTCCACACTTTTGTCTCAGACTTCCACTGCATCTCCCTGCTGTTTTGTTTTACTCTCTTTTTCTGTGTTTCCCTGTTTGCGTCTCTGTCAGTTTTATTCCGTCTCTGATGATTTTCCTCTCTCTCGTTCTTTGTGACTCTCTTTGCTTCAGTGACTTTTTGAAGTTGTTTGTGATGAGAGATGGTTCATCCATTCCCCGCTTCCCCCCTTCCCCCAAACCCTAACCCCCACTCTGTTCTCTCAATTTGATTTTTTTTTGATTACATAATAATGTCAGTTTCAGTCTGATGTGCTGTCACAATAAATCTCTCTGATGACCCTTAGGAAGTGTTCACCCTGACATTGAACAGTTTCTGAACTCTTTACTGTTTCCTCCTTTTGATCAGTTTGACCAACTGAGAATAATGTTTTTTGATGTGCGTTGGGACCAGAAATGTCACAGGAGAAATATGAAAACAACATCAAAGTGCTTAGTTAAAAATGAGAACATAATGTGAGTTAGCTATAGGAAACTACTTAGAAGCTCAAGCATTTATGGTGTTTTTTCCAAAAGGGAAGAGTTGACTCATTAATTAGGTGATTTGTATAAACCATGTGGAGCCACAGTTTGCAAAATGATGTGGTAATGACATTTTTCTTGGTATAAAGACAAAGAGATTTTCTATTTTTTATGTTAATTTTTCATTAACTTTAATTAAGGACCTCTCAATTAATGACTTTTTTTGTATTTCTTATATCGCTCTTATTCCAACCCCCAACATGTCACATAAGGATGCTTGGTCAGGATCCACTTTGCATAACCTTTTCAATGCACTGCGCACCCTCTCATATCTGTGTGTGATGCACGAAGTCTTCCTGTCACAAAACCTTTCAGAAATGATTAACCTTGTCAAATGTCACTGTTTTAACCCACTATACCCAAAAGCACCCTGCTTAACTGCAGTGTCACAGAGGGCCAGTCAAAGTGCCAACCTTCATTCATAAAAACACAGGAAAAAAAGTCTGGGCTTTTCAACGTAGATTCAAATATTTGTCATCAATAATCGTAACTGTGAATATACATCGTAATGTCAAAATCTGTGGAAGTTGTTTGCTTGTTTGTGGATTTTCACATGGCTTCAACTTGTAAATCTAAATCCTTATGATCCTATGGATGCCATCTGCTATCAAATTAAAGATTAAATTTGTTTTTTTTGTCAATAGAAAAGAACTATGTTTCTTAGAAGAGCTGTTTGTTTGTTAGTATAAATAGGTGAATGCTCCTTTAAGTGAGTGTTCTTGGTGAACTACAGGAAGTTTTTAAAAATTCTAGTGGGGTCTACAAGTTATATTTTTTTTAACCAGTTACAATTTGTACGTTTCACTAAAATCACTTGTTTGGTTTTAGGAAAAGATCCTTGACTTTTACCAGGAGTGAAAAGTCACTCTCCTAGCTGAAGTTTCTGTGCTTGACACACAGTTCTACTGATTTCTTTTTGCTATTTCTACCTTTTCGGATGAAGCATTTGCTCTCAATACGTGTATTGCCCTAAATATGACACAAAGAGGTCCTGAAAAAGTTGCCATATACGATGACCTAGAAGTGAGAACAGTTTGCTCTTTTTTGTGGTTTTGTAGCGGCTTTTTATGATCTATCCTGCTGCTCTTCCTACTTCCAACCTTCTGCTTTTCATCCTGGTCAAACTGTTCTCATCTATGACATATGAGGTCAAGTTTCAGCCCTGAATAACTAATCAATGTCTTTGTGATCTTTCTTTTTTACACCAATGAAAATAAAAATTACAGGTGTAAAAGTGACATGCACAACATTAGCCTTGTTCATAAGCAGTTAGGATAGAAACCAGCGACACAAAATGACCCCAAGACACAGTGTATAGTTAGAGGAAGACAGATGCTGATATGCACCAACAGGCAGTTAATCACACTGGTAAAACCCAGCCAGGATAAACATTTAGACTAGATGAGTTGAAACAACTCCAAAGTATAAAAATGAAGGGGAAAAAGGCGGATTAAGGTAGAATTACAGATCATCTGAATCAGACCAATAAACAAGTTACTCGTGGGGTCACGTGACTTATATTTACAATTTCTGGTTAATTCATAATTTGGCAGTCAGACGATGAACGTATTAAATAATCAACCAAACCGCTGCATGGGATTCACGCTCATGGACTCTTTTAAATGAGACTTTGATGAGCTGTGTCTCCTCACTGACATGCTGATTGTCAATACTGAAAATCAAATGACTAAATACCAGTGTGAGTTCACTTGTGCATTTCTGTGTGTATTTGTGCTCTCATGTGTGTTCGTCTTTTCAGGCTGACATAAAAAGGCTGCTCGCTTGCCTGTCGCCATTTATTTTACTCTGTTTGTGTGTGTGTGTGTGTATGTGTGTGGGTGGGTGTGTGCGAGTATGTGTGGGTAGCTAATCATTTTAACTTATTCTCCCAGCCTGCACACAAACACATCCACAGTCTAGCTATCCATCTAACATAAGGGACAATTATGCCCACTAGACTTCAAGTGTTTATGTTTATGCATTTGAATGCAGCATGAAGAACATATGTCACTGAGTGCTTTCTGCTTTTGTGTATGAGCTCGATGATTTGCTTTTATATATCTGTGTGAGTTTTTTTGGTGGCTGTGCAAACGTGCTTGTATGTGTGTGTGTGTGTGTTTGCGTGTGTGTGTGTGCTCTGCTATCTAAATCATTCCTCATTCTGCTGCTCTGCACACCAGTCCACCTGTCAATCTGCGCTGAGGTTTCTCGTCCCCCCCATGAGGCAATTATCTACAGTCTGGTTCATGTGTTTATTTTCTGAATGTCTGTGGATGTGTGTGTGTGTATTAGGGGGAGGGGGGTTAATGGGAGATCGGGATTTCTCCCGGCGTATATTTCCTCTGGGATCAGTCCCCCTCTTTTTCCTTTTCTCTTGACATCTTTTTCCTCATTTTTAGCCTAGGTCTTTTTCCTTTTTCTTACTCTCCTCACCATTTCTTCCTGTCTACCATCCCCCTTTCTCCAGCCTTCTCTTTTCACCTCTCTACTCCTCTGTTTTTCCTCTTTCCTTATTGTCTCCCCAAACGACTTATCTTATTCACTCTCCTTCCAAACACCAATCCGCTGTCCCTTCCACAAGGAATCTTGTTTCAACACAGCACACAGGTGAGACTTCAGACTTGAAACACTCTCACATAACACAGACATCTGCTTGTTCCTGCACACCTGCCAGATTACACTCATCTTCCTCAATGGATTACAGTTTTTTTTCTTTTTTTGCACTCCCTTTACCCTCCCTGACCCTTATATCTAATTCCTTCCATGCTGTTTCTGTTCCTCTTCACACTCCAGTATAACACCTCTCACCACTTTCTCTTCACTCTCCTCTTGTCTCAGGATTGTCAATGTTTTGTCATATGTCAATCATTTTAAGCAGCTGTTTCAGACTAGTAAATAACACACAGAAAATATGCACACATACATACACACACACACATACATGCAAAGAATACATTTTAAACATTCACACAGATTACACACTTAAGTAGATTGCACTGCAATGCACAATGTGACTCAACACAACACAACAGCACAACCTTGTTTTACACAGCAACAGTGTGCTGCATCTTGTCTGCAAAATTAGCTTCCAATTTATTAGAGGTTCAGTCTGAATTTAAGCGCAATTCAGAAATATGAGCGCTTGGCAGCAAAAAATAACCAAATGTAAGCTATGTGATGATTTACAAATACAGGATCTTTCAAATTGCTTTAAGATAATGGAGTCCAATAATAGAAAACAAGTTTATGTGTCAGAATATCTCAAAAAAGGTAGTATTATCAGAGTATTTCTAATAGTTATGAATGGGTAGAGATGGTAATAACCCTGCAGGGTCAGCTTCACTCCCAAATAAGGCCACCTGTGTGAACAATGTGTCATGGCGATAGGTGCTTCATCTCCTCTGCCTTCAGGTCATCTAATGAATCTGTTACTCTGACCTCATTCAAGGAAGGTTCTATCTGAGTTCATATTTGTACACAGAGGACATCTTAACTGGCCACTGAGACTTGTACTGTACACTGCCTTGTTTTGGAGACAGAAACAGTGCAGTCTTTGTAGACATCAGTATCCCAGAATGCCCTTCGCCAATTAATTGCTTAATGTTCTTCAAGGTCAAACTAGTTGAAGTCATGCAGGCATTAAATAATTGGTTTCTTCATGTTACCCAGGAAATTTGTTGCATTTGTGAAGTAAAGATGTCTTACTATATGAGAGATATGATATAGTCATCATTTACTGTAATTGTTGTTTTGTACACTTTTGTACAGTTATGGTTACAGACTTTCTGTCCACTTATAAATGTCATTATTAATCATTATCAATCATTAATCAACAAAGAGACAAAACACAAAATAGACAAAGTTAAAGATGAATTTGATGAGATTTTAGAGACTTTTTTGTAAAATTTTCTAGACATATTATAAAAATGTCATCATCCTGAATTTGTTAAGCAAAATGTGTGGATCATGATAAAGAAGCGATGCAGGATAATGAAACAGTGACACAGCAGTCAGTTAATCTAAAACCCTGTGGACACTAGAAGCAGTTTCCAATGAAACTCATATGAAATGAATAAATAAATTAATACCATGTTAAGCTGGCCAAATAATCCTTGATAGTCAACAAATGGTAAGTTATTCATTAAACATAGAACCTTAAATGTCCAAAGACTTTGACATGAGACAGAAAGTTGGATTTTTAAAAATAATCATTTGCATGATTGGAACTCTCCTGTGTACCACTGGCCTGCTTCTGATAGGGAACCAATAAATGGTTAGTCCCCTCATTGGTATCACTCATTTTGGGTTATGCCCAAAAACAAATTCACAGCAGTGTAGATGTAAATCTTTTATGAATCAGGAAATGTTCAGCTCCAAAACCTCTAAGCTGGGGCATCAGTGTGTCTCTGCTGTCCAGTAACTGGACTGAGAAGTCCAGACTTGACTAAAGATGAGGAATCATGGAATATTTTCTTATGGATACCTGAACACACACTACTGGATCATATTTGAGGAAACAAAGAGTCCCATTATTCCCTCAGCAACACAGTGCCCAAAGTTTCTGACATCATCAACCTAATCTACATGAAGATGTCTAGCCAATAGACTGTCCCAGTCAATTAGGGCAAGAGTGACTTTCTCTTCTATACTGCAAACAAACAAGTGTCAAAGAAATGTATTTTATTGTATTGTTCCATCTTAGAGAAATATTTCATTGCCAGTGGTCTGAATTTGTTCTTGCTTGACCTACATTGACATTTTTATAGTCACACCTTTCAAATTATTAGAAGTTATAAGAACAAACGTATAATGACGTAAACCACTTTACAAGCAACCTTTTAATTCTATTGCTCAGTTTTTCTTGTCTGTACTCCGGGTAACATTCTAAGTCATTTTGTCTTCCCTTTTCATGTATAATTTTCAGCCCTTTCAGTCTTCTAGTCCCTCTTAAAAACTCTGCCCTGTTTTCTCCTTGATATCTTCTTTTTTCTCTTTAGTAAAATACCTGTGTCATATAAATTTATAATGAAACTTGTTAATTTTTTATTTAAACTCAACATGCTCCATGTCAAATTATGGCATCTATAATGCTTCATAAAGAGAGTGTCCTTTCAGAAATGTGCCTGTGTTCACCTTTGCTTCAACTTTAGAACCATTTACTATTTTTTTTATTGTAAAACCATCTTTGTGTCACCATGGCCCTTCATAATACTTCTTCTTATCTCTGTTCCTTCCCTTTTTCTTCTCATGGGTCTGCACAGTTTATATCTAAATACCATGACCGGATTAAGACTTAATGGGCCCCTGAGTGTTCAGCGTCAAAGGGCCCCAGCCACACATTAACAAACAAGCTGTCTGTAAGGGTATGTGTGTTTTTGTGCTATTTTTTTATGGTAATTTTTGCTGCTTCATATTATTTTGTTAACACAAGATTATTTCTCTCTAAAGCAGGCTTTAAATTCTCTACAAAATACTGATCTTGGATCAGTGTTAATTTAACCAGTTACATTTATTTATTTACATTTTACACCAATGAAAGTATAAAAAGGATGAATGTTTTATGATGTTGAAGTTTGTGCACACACTGATAAAAAGCAATGCTATGAATAATTAGCATTAGTTTTTCTCATTTACTGTTTTTTAAATGCAAGGGCCCAATGGCAAACTGAACCCATGGGTGCAAAACAAGGACACCCAGCCACAGTTGTACAAGCAAGTTCTATTTTATTCAGTCTGCGGTTTACAAACTTAATGAAATCAGTGGTGATATCGAATAATAATTATTTCTTATCAACCCTAATCAGTTTATTTGTGGAGGATATTATTAAGTTATTAAAGACAAATTTCTGTACGTGTCACAGAAAATAAATGACAATAATCACATTTTACACACAGAAGGAATTATAGAGATTAGAGAGTAGACAAGGTCACATCAAAGGTCACTCAAAGACTGCGTTCAATAAACTGAATAAACAACATGTGTGTGTGTTTTGTGAGGGTGTGTGAGAGTGCCTGTTAGTGGATGCATGTGAAAACACCTTACGGAAGAAAACAGAATTATTGATTACAATGCTGCTGATGGTGAGATGGTAATGACCATATTGAAAACATTGATTTGGGGAGAATAGACTGTCCTTGGACAGGGCAGGCTGTGAGGGAGGGATCTGCATCATCCATCCTCATCACACAGTCACACACATGCAAGTCTTTGTTATGTACAAATGCCAGACTGTAGCCAAATGTCTAGAGATACTACAATTATTAGCCCTAAAAGAAACTGAAATTATTTTATTGTAATTATTTGGATTTTTCATACTTCATTTGATTGTTTAACTGCCTGCTTGTAATTACTGAAAATGATATTTCCTTACATGTTGATGGGAATGATTGCCTTAGCCTTAGCTACGATGGCAGAAATACAAGGTGAAGAGATAGTAAACTCATTAATTATTATATTATTATTATAATTATTATTATTATTATTATTATATAATTAATTTTTGACTGGCTTGAATGTCACATTTTATTATTTTTTTTTATCAAGCAATTACCGTTAAATTTTCAATATGTAAGCTTTCCTCATGTCCTGATCCCTCATAGTGACAAAATATGACATACAGCCCTGCAAAAAAGTTCCTTAAACACATGAATGTGTATGCACACTAACTGATACACCTTCATGGAAACTCACATCAGAGTTCAGGGCCTCAATACAGATATAATACAGTTTGATATTTGAAATGTGCACTGTCAGCAGCAAGGCACTGTAACAGATTCATGAATCTGACATCAGACTGGATTAACTTTGTTATCCCTGGACTTTTTCTCTGCTTTATTGGTTGGTTCATGTTTGACTGTGAAAGATGGGATGACTCAGGACAGACACTGCAAACTTTTTTGGAATTTGGCCCAATGCCGCAGAGGAACTTAGAGAAATTTTTTAACAGGAGTTCAAGTTCCTCCTGAGATGTCCAAAAAACACATTAGCGCATGTAAATAATAAATCATGCACTATCTGCACAAGGACACTGGTCCACAGCCTCAATTCTCAAAAGAATATATCACCAACCTTCAAATAAACCACAAGGAAATCCACGTTTGCTTTTCCAAAACTTTAGATGATTATCTACTGTCTAAACAAACAAATTAATGCTGTTTTTAAGTTTTTAAACTATTTTCAGGAATCTAAACTTTTATTATTTGTAGCTGTTGTATGCATATAGTGATTAAAAAGGCTTTGGCTTCAAAAGTCAGTACCAATTTAGCCTGTGTAATCTCATTACCTGTTTTAAACTATTAGCAACTCACCTCAAGGTTTGTCTAACAACATTTTCTACACAGAGTTTGTATTGTGTAAATGGTGTAAGATGTTAAACTGTTTCAGAGGTAGTTCTGTGTATAAGTCACCCAGATAACATCACAGTACAAACCAAGCTCGAGTGAGATGCTGAGGTGACTTTGCAAAGTGATGTCAGCTTCCATTAGTTCTGCATTTGTGGTCAGACATGAGGGGATAAATGAAGAGAAGTAACAGAATTTTGTAGAAAGGTCAGTTTTTCATTACAAAAGTTTCAAGAAGAGATAAACACTCCAGTGAGCTTGTACAATCATTAACACTCAATACCTGCGGGCTGACAGAGGCATTTTCTGTATAATATATAATAATAAGGCTAAGATGGGGCAGGTGATCAATGAAATAGCCTCATAATATTTAACACAAGGCATGTAGAAAAGTAGATCTTAGCATGGCTATGAGGAACTACAGACTGCAGTGAAATATTGACATTTGAAGTGACTAATCGGTATCTAAAGAGACATTTTGAAGGTTGAATTTGGGCTTACTTGCTGTTTTAAGATGCAAGAAGCCACTAAATCAATATCTGGGACACACAGCAAGACTGTGTGCTTTTGGCTTTAACTAGCAACAGCCCGTCACAGTTATGTGTGACAGCCTATAATCAATAGAAATATATCCAAAGGAGGGGGAAATGTTTTCATTGACAATTACACTTTAAAACAAAAGCAATAAAGAATTTGACATTAAAACAAATTTAAGCTATTTTTGACATCTAATGGAACACATTCAAAAACAAAACACAAAAAAATTAGCTTGGTCCAAACTGACTTTTTTTTTTTTTGGCAGGGGGTAAAACTGAAAAACTGTCAAATGACTGTAATTTTATAAAGCTGATGACCCATCCATACACCACTTACCTCTTGCCTAAGCAGCCTTGTTGTTTCTTACACTACCATCAACATTTGCTTGCATCATTACTGCCCCCCTCTGGTACCGCATCCCCATAATCTCAAATACTTTTCACATTGAAGGGAGACAAAATATGACACCACCAGTATTATCTATTTGATCAGCAGGTCTGTTGCACACTTCACTTACTGCTTGTTATACTCTACGAATCTAAGAATCTACCTATAATTTTCTAATATTTTTTGTTTCTCATACATAAACAAATCCAACCTCCCAACCTTTTATCAAATAAAAATAAATTATTAGTTGTTATCTCTTTTGCCGTTTTCCCATCAATATTTAGGGTTAATTAAGGGCAGTTAAACAACAATGTAGACAGAAGATATTTTTAAAAAATCCCAGCTATTAAAAAGTCACATATCTTCCTGTAACTTTGTCCCTTTCAAAAGTTAATTCATACAAACTTAATCTTAGTAGAAAATAGTTCACCTAGTGTAAATCCCAGTTTATTTGTTTTTATCAGGTTTATTCTAGGTTCTTCAAAAGAGGTTCAGGTGGGAATGTTCTGAAAATTTGTTTAGCCATGCACTGAAAGTCTCCAGCTACATTCAAACTGTTTGTATTCCATTCATGTGGTATTCAAGCAGAAAAAAGCAACGTTTTAAAGGTCTACATCAGTGAGTGTGAGCTGCTACAGGTGCAGGTAAGGTGATAAAATATGGTCCAGAAAGACCATGAGCTTGATTCCTGAGGGCTTTTTGTACACCAATACACTGCTCAGTGGTTTATAATAGAAAGTTATTGAGGTGGCAATCATTGTTTCCTCCATGGCTTAAACAGCACAATAAGGGTCATTTATGCTTAGTCAATGCAGTGCATTCTGAGCACTTTTATTTGTCTTTTTGGCTGGACAACCCCTACTTTCTTTCTGAAAGACCCTTCTGTTTGCACATTTCGAGTCTTAAATCCAACCATCTCATTAAAATAAATGAGCTTTCCATTTCGGACAGTTTGGTTGGTGGACTGGTGTGCAAGCTCAATTTTCATGCAAGATGTCAAAGTTCATCACCCAGCACAGACCTGCTGTTATTTTTTTACCTTTTTATTGACTTTAATTATGATAGAAGAAATAGGTTTAGAAAGGGGTGTACATTTGGTTTTTATTGGTTAGTAAGCCCAGTACATGCACACAACTTGCTCATAGCTTAATAACATATTTTTGACCAGCATTTTCCCCAATCTTTCTCATATCTTAACCAACATTCTGTATTTGCAAAAAAAAAAAAAAAAAACAA